>CM038214.1:260802455-260968194 GCA_021442155.1 Cymbidium sinense | reverse complement strand
GTTTAGGGTTTAAAGGTTTTAGGGTTTAAGGTTTAGGGCTTAGAGTTTAAGGTTGTGGGTTTAGTGTAGTAGGTTTAGGTTTATGTTTAGGGTTAGTTTTAGGGTTTAGGCTTTAGGGTTTAGGGCTTTTAGGGCTTAGGGCTTATTATTTAGGGTTAGTTTAGGCTTTAGGTTTTAGTGTTTTTAGGTTTAGGGTTTAGGGTTTAAGGTTTAGGTTAATTTATGGTTTAGGGTTAGTTTTAGGGTTTAGGGTTTAGGGTTTAGGATTTAGGGTTTAGAGTTTAGGGAATTAAGGTTTAGGTTTTTTTTAGTTTGTTTAGTTTATTTGTTATTTATTTTAGTTTATTTTATTTTTTATTTCTTATTTATTTTATTTTAGAGTTCATTTTTATTTTAGGTTTATTTATTTTAGTTTTTTTATTTTAGTTTATTTTTATGTTTAGGTTTAGGTTTATGTTTATTTTTTAGTTTAGTTTTATTTTTATGTTATTTTTTACGTTTAGGTTTTATTTTTTATTATTTGTTTTAGGTTTAGGTTTTCATTTTATTTTTTAGGTTTATGATTTAGGTTTTAATTTTAGGTTTATTTTTAGGTTTTATTTTTTAGTTTAGGTTTAGGTTTATTTTTATTTTATTTTATTTTATTTAGTTTAATGTATAGGTTTAGATTGTTTTTTAGGTTTTATTTTTTTTAGTTTGGTTTATTTTAGTTTAGGCTTAGGTTTTTTTTTATTTTGTTGATTTTATTTTTATTTTAGGTTTGTTTTTTTAGTTTAAGGTTTAGGCTTTGTTTTCATTTATTTTAGGTTTATTTTTTTTAGGTTTAGGTATTTATTTATTATTTTATTTTATTTTAGGTTTTATTTTATTTTATTTTATTTTGTTTATTCTTAGGTTTACTTTATTTTTTAGTTTAGTTTATGTTTTATTTATTTTATTTTATATTGGTTTTATATTTTTATTTTATTTTATTTTTAGGTTTAGGTTTATTTTTTTATTTTAGGTTTTTATTTTATTTTATTTATGTTTAGTTTTTTTTTTAATTTTATTTTAAGGTTTTATTTAGTTTAGGTTTAGATTATTACATTTTTAGGGTTTAGAGTTTAGGGTTTATGGTTTAGGGTTTTAGGTTTAGGGTTTTTTTTAGGTTTAGGTTTTAGGGTTTTGGGTTTTAGGTTTAGGGTTTTATGGTTTAGGGCTTAGGATTTAGGGTTGTAGGTTTAGGGTTTAGTGTTTAGGGTTTAGGGTTAGGGTTTTTTTTATTTTTTTATTTTTTATTTTTTTATTATTAGGGTTTAGGTTTAGGTTTTAGTTTTAAGGTTTAGGTTTTAGTTTAGGGTTTAGGATTTTTAGTTTTTTAATAGAAAAATTCATATTCAACATTTTTTCTTTTGATTTCATCAACCAAGTAACACACCAAGTTTTCTAGGCATGGCGGCACAGATAAAAGATGAGCACGCATTGAGGAAATCAAAAACCCTAGATAATTAGAACCGTCTCTACTCTAAAGACATAGTTCCATAAGTAGTAGATCAGTTGGTCGTTCTTTAGTTTCTCTAGTTCCCATGACCTCGGCCTTTCAGTGGCGGGATCCACCATCATATCCCGATCTCTCCCTCGCCACCACCACGGTAACCTCCATCATTCTTCTTGCCTCCATATGACCTACTCACCACCATGTCCATATCGGCTTCCACATCCCCACCACCACTTGATGTCGCCTCCAACCTTGAATCTGAGCACGGTTGTGATGTTCCTACCATGAAAGTTTGGCCCATTCTTGGTTTTGGTTTAGGTTTAGGTAGGGTTTAGGTTTATTTTATAATTTAGTTACTTTTTTAGGTTTAATTTATTTAGTTAGTTTTAGGTTTAGGGTAGGTTTAGTTTAGGGTTTAGGGTTTAGGGTTTAGGTTTAGGGTTTAGGATTTTAGGTTTTTAGGGTTTTAGGGTTTAGGATTAGGTTTAGGGTTTAGGGGTTTAGGGAGGTTTGTTTAAGTTTAGGTTTAGTTTTAGGTTTAGGGTTTTAGGTTTTTTAACATAGAACAAATTTATATTCAACATTTCTTCTTTTGGATTTCATCAAAGTAACACACCAAGTTTTCTAAGACACAAGGCGACTTAGATAAAATGAGCACACATAGAGCAAATCAAAGCCTAAATAAATAGAATCATCTCTGTAAAGACACAATTCCATAAACAGCAGATGTCGGTTCTTAGTTTCTCAGTTCCCATCAAAACCACCCCGACCTCTCAAGTAGCGGGATCCATCATTATATCCCTGATCTCTCCCTCACCACCATGGTTGTAACCTCCATCCTCCTCCCTCCATATTATTGCGACCACCACCTCCATATCCACCCGGCACTCAGATCCCCCACACCACTACGATAGCACCTCGACTTTGCCTCCACCACTAGATATAGGAGCTTAGTTGATGGTGATTTTTTCAGTCAAGGTTCTACCCATTCTTAGGGTTTAGGTTTAGGTTTAGGTTCATTAGGTTTTAAGGTTTAGGTTTATTGTTTAATTTATTTAGTTACTTTAGGTTTAGATTTAGTGTTTGGGGTTTGGGGTTTAGGGTTTAGGGTTCAGAGTTAGAGTTTAGGATTTAAGGTTTATAGTTAGGGTTTAGGGTTTTTTTTAACTCAAATGATTTCATAACAAATAAGAAATTACCAAATCTAACAAGACATTATCTTCTAACAACTAATAAAATAGGATAAAATAAAATGCAATTCAAAAATTCACAAAATAGTATTTCACAAAATGATTTAACTCTGAGAGACAATAAAATTTAATTTTCTAGAAGTCCAACAAAGCTTAGTCGAACAAGTTGAAACCCATATCATCATCAGATTCCTCAGCAAGCTCTTCCTTCTTCTCTCTTCCACTTGCGGTCGAGGGCGAGTAAAAGCGAAGCATCGGTAGCGACCACATCTATTTTAGTAGGATCGTTCAAACACTTCTTAACCTTCTTGGCCCACGGGTATGTGTAATCGTGGCAATCATGGTGCAGGACATTCTTGTAAGTGTTGATAAACATGTGCGTTTGCAAGGTGTGATAATAGAGGGCATGAGAGAAGTGATCATTGAAAGGCGAAAACTTCTCGATGAGATCATCTTTGGTGAGGTCAAGCAACGGTAATCTAAACCTTCATCATACACAGATGGGATGACAAGGCCATTAGAGAATGGCCTAATCCCTAGCTTTGAGGAGAGTAACCTCTGAGGATTCCAACTTATCGCCTATTTTAGCCAGCTTAACTGGGGTGATAATTTCAATAGTACCCTTATTTATCTTAGTTGGGATGTTGAGAAGCTGGAAGAATGAAGTCTATGAAGAATCTAGACCAGTGTTTCCTGGAGGAACCATAATATCAATAGGTGCAACAAAACCACCACGGACAGGAGCACCAATATTGTATTTCGCAACTTCTTCACTGACTTCTTTAAGATCTCCTTTTGTAAAAATTAGCTCAACTGGGGTTTAGGGTTTAGGTTTTAGGGTTTAGGGGTTTAATGGTTTAGGGTTTATGCTTTTAAGGTTTAGGGTTCAAGGTTAGGATTTAGGGTTTAGGGTTTAGGGTTTAAGATTTAATATTTAGAGTTTAGGGTTTAGGGTTTAAGGTTTAGGATTTAGGGTTTAGAGTTTTTTAGTGTTTAGGGTTTAAGGTTGTAGGTTTAGTGTTGTAGATTTAGGGTTTAGGGTTTAGGATTAGTATTATTTTTTAGGGTTTAGGGTTTAGGGTTTAGGACTTAGGGTGTAGGGTTTTTTTATATATCTTTTAAATTAAGTAAACCACTAGGTTTAGGTTTATTTAGTTTATTTTTTATTTATTTTAGTTTATTTTATTTTATTTTTTTATTTAGGTTTACTTTTTATTTTTATGTAGTTTAATTAATTTATTTTAGGTTTATTTATTTTAGTTTAGGGTTTTATTTTAGTTTATTTTTTGGTTCGGGTTTAGGTTTAGGTTTATTTTTTAGTTGAGTTTATTTTTATTTTACTTTTTTAGGTTTAGGTTTTATTTTTTTTATGTTTAGGTTTAGGTTTTATTTTATTTTTTTAGGTTTAGGTTTTAAGTTTTTTATTTTAGGTTTATTTTTTAGGTTTTATTTTTTAGTTTAGGTTTAGGTTTATTTTAGTTTATTTTATTTTATTTAGTTTAGGTTTAGGTTTTATTTATTTAGTTTAGTTTATTTTAGTTTTGGTTTAGGTTTTTTTTATTTTATTTATTGTATTTTTATTTTAGTTTTAGGTTATTTTTCTTAGTTTATAGTTTAGATTTTATTTTTAATTTATTTTAGGTTTATTTTTTAGGTTTAGGTTTTTATTTAGTTTTTATTTTATTTTATTTTTGGTTTATTTTATTTTTTATTTTACATGTAGTTTTATTTTATTTAGGTTTTATTTTTATTTAGGTTTTAGTTTAGTTTAGGTTTTATTTGTTTTATTTTAGTTTATTTTTTATTTTATTTTATTTTTTAGGTTTAGGTTTATGTTTTAGTTTGGGTTTTTATTTTATTTAGGTTTAGGTTTTTATTTATTTTATTTTTTGGTTTTATTTAGTTTAGGTTTAGGTTTTTAGGTTTTTAGGTTTTTAGGGTTTAGGGTTTAGGGATTAGAGTTTTAGGGTTTAGGGTTTAGGGTTTAAGGTTGTAGGTTTATGATTTAGGGTTAGTTTTAGGGTTTATGATTTAGGTTATGGATTTTTTATTTTTTTACTATTTTTTTATTTTTGGGATTTAGGGTTTAGGGTCTAGGTTTTAGGTTCAGGGTTCAAGTTTTAGTTTAGGGTTTAGGGTTTTTGGTTATTTTTTTAAACAGAGAATAGATTTAGATTTGACATTTCTTCCTTTTGATTTCATCAACCAAGTAACACACCAAGTTTTTTACGACACAAGTCATGACATAGATAAAAAATGAGCATGCATAGAGCAAATCAAAAACCTTAGATAATTAGAACCATCTTTAAAGACATAGTTCCATAGCGATGTCGGATCGACCATTCTTGATTTCTCAATTCCCATCAGAACTACCTCAGCCTCTGGAGTAGCGGGATCCACCATCATATCCCCGATCTCTCCTTCCGCCACCAACATGGCTATAACCTCGGTCTCTTGTCCCACCTCCATAACCACCACTACTCCAACCACCACCTCCATATCCACCACACCACCCACCACCACTTCGATAGCTGCTTCACTTTGCCTCCATGTAGATCTAGGCAGCGGTTGTGGTGATGTTCTTGACCTCAGGGTTTTGCCCATTCTTAGGGTTTTGGTTTTGGTTTATTTTGTTTTAGGGTTTAGGTTTAATTTTTAATTTATTTAGCTACTTCAGGTTTAGGTTTAAGGTTTGGGGTTTAGGGTTTAGGGTTTAAGGTTTATGCTTTGAGGGTTTAGGTTATACGATTAGGGTTTAGGGTTTAGGGTTTAGGGTTTTTTAGGGTTTAAGGTTTAGGGTTTATGGTTTAGTGTTGTAGGTTTAGTATTGTAGGTTTAGGGTTTGTTTTAGGGTTTAGGGTTTAGGGTTTAGGATTTAGAGTTTAGGGTTTTTTTAAATTAAGTAAACAAGTAGGTTTAGGTTAATTTTTTATTTATTTTAGTTTATTTTATTTTATATTTTTATTTAGGTTTATTTTTATTTTTATTTAGTGTAGTTTAATTATTTTAGGTTTATTTATTTTAGGTTTGGTTTTTTATTTTAGTTTATTTTTAAGGTTTAGGTTTATGTTTAGATTTATTTTTTAGTTGAGTTTTATTTTTTTTATTTTTTTATAGGTTTAGGTTTTATTTTATATTTTTCGATTTAGGTTTAGGTTTTTTATTTAATTTATAGGTTTAGGTTTTAGGTTTTATTTTAGGTTTATTTTTATGTTTTATTTTATTTAGGTTTAGGTTTATTTTAGTTTATTTTATTTTATTTAGTTTAAGTTTAGGTTTAGATTTAGGTTTAGTTTATTTTAGGTTTAGGTTTATTTTATTTTTTGTTTATTTTATTTTTTTATTGTTATTTTTTTTTTTAGTTTAGGTTTAGGTTTTTATTTTTTATTAGGTTTATTTTGGGGTTTATTTTTATTTTATTTTATTTTATTTTAGGTTTATTTTATTTTTATTTTATGCTAAGTTTTATTTTATTTATGTTTTCTTAGGTTTATTTTATTTTTTAGTTTAGTTTATGTTTTTTATTTATTTATTTTAGTTTATTTTTTTATTTTTTTTTATTTTATTTTTTAGGTTTAGTTTATTTTTTTTTGTTTAGGTTTTAATTTAATTTAATTTTTTTATTTTATTAAGGTTTATGTTTTATTTATTTATTTTATTTTTAAGTTTTATTTAGTTTTGGTTTAGGTTTTAGGTTTAGGGTTTAGGGTTTAAGTTTAGGGTTTAGGGTTTAGGGTTTAGGGTTTAGGGTTTAGGGTTAGGGTTTAGGGTTTAGGGTTTAGTGTTTAGGTTTTTGGGTTTAGGGTTTTTAGGGTTTAGGGTTTAGGGTTTAGGGTTTAAGGTTTAGGGTTTTTCTAATTTATTTTTATTTTTATTTTTTTTGGTTTATGGGTTTGGGATTTAGGTTTAGGGTTCAGGTTTTGGTTTAGGGATTAGGGTTTTTGATTTTTTTTTAATAGAGAACAAATTCAGATTCAACATTTCTTCTTTTTGATTTGATCAACCAAGTAACACACCAAGTTTTCTAAGACACAAGCAATGAGATAGATAAAAAATGAGCATGCATAGATAACTGGACCGTCTCTATTATAAAGACACAGTTCCATAAGCAACATATCCGATCTGTCGTTCTTCAGTTTCTCCAGTTCCCATCAAAACCACCTCGGCCTCTCGAGCAGTAGGATCCACCATCATATTCTCGATATCTCCATTTGCCACCACCATGGATGTAACCTCCATCCCTCCTCTCGCCTCCATAACCACCACTGCTCACACCACCTCCATATCCAGCACCTCGAGATCCAACCACCACCTCCATAAGCCCGCCAGCCTTCCACCACCAGATCTAGGCGAGCACGGTTGGAGATGTTCCTACCATCAAGGTTCTACCCATTCTTAGGGCTTAGGTTTAGGTTTATTAGGTTTTAGGGTTTAAGTTTATTTTTCTAATTGATTTAGTTACTTTAGGTTTAAGTTTAGGGTTTGGGGTTTAGGCTGTAGGGTTTATGGTTAGATTTTAAGGTTTAGGGTTTAGGGTATAAGGTTTCTTTTTATTTTTTTAAAACTCAAATGATTCCATAATAAACAAGAAATTACCAAATCAAACAAGAGATAATAAAATAGGATAAAATAAAATGCAATTCAAAAATTCACAAAAATATTATTTCACAAAATGATTTAACTCATAGAGATAATAAAATTTTATTTTATAGAAGGCCAACAAAGCTTAGTCAAAGATGAAACCCATATCATCATCGATTCCTCAATAAGCTCTTACTGCAAAGAGTAGCGTGAGAGTAGCGAAGCATCAAGCACAGTACATCAAAATTTTTAGGATCCTTCAAATACTCCTTAACCTTTATCTCTTGCGGGTATGTGTAATCAGTGGCAATTGTGATGGCGAGGACATTCTTGTAAGCGTTGATGAACATGTGGGGCTTTGTAGCAAGGGTGGGATAAGAGATGGATAGTGAGAGAGAAGTGATCATTGAAAGGCCTGCCAAAACTTCTCGATGAGATCATCTTCAGTGAGGTTAAGCACCTCGGGGTGAACACGAACCATCATCATACATGCGGATGACAAGGCCATAAGAGAATGGCCTAATCCCGAACAGGAGAGCATCCTGGTTCCCACCTTCTCCTTTTTTAATCAACTCAATTGGGGTGATAATTTCAAGACCCTTGTTAATCTTAATTGAGATGTTTAGAAACTAGAAGAAAGAAGTCTATGAAGGATCAAACTAGTGTTCTTGGAGGAACCACAACATCAATAGGTGTACAACAAGACCAACATGGGCGGGAGCACCAACTTTGTATTTCACAACATCTTTGTCGACTTCTTTAAGATCACCTTTCATAAAAATTAGCTTAGCCGGGGTTTAAGGTTTATGGTTTAGGGTTTATGCTTTTAGGATTTAGGGTTTAGGGTTAGGGTTTAGGGTTTAGGGTTTAGGATTTAGAGTTTAGGGTTTAAGGTTTAGGGTTGTAGGTTTAGTGTTGTAGGTTAAGGGTTTAGGGTTTAGGATTTAGGGTTTATGTTTTTTTTCCTTTTTTTAAATTACATAAACTAATAGGTTTAGGTTTATTTAGTTTATTTTGTTTATTTTTTATTTATTTTAGTTTATAATATTTTTTAATTTTATTTAGGTTTTTTTATTTTTATTTATTTAGTTTATTTATTTAGGTTTATTTATTTTTTAGTTTAGGGTTTTATTTTAGTTTTTTTTTTAGGTTTATTTTTTTTAGTTTAGTTTTATTTTTTTATTTATTTTTTTGGGTTTAGGTTTTATTTTTTATTTTAGGTTTAGGTTTAGTTTTTATTTTATTTTTAGGTTTAGGTTTTAGGTTTTTTTATTTTAGGTTTATTTTAGGTTTTCTTTTTTTAGTTTAGGTTTAGGTTTATTTTTAGTTTTTTTTATTTTATTTAGTTTGGGTTTAGGTTTAGGTTTAGGTTTAGTTTATTTTAGGTTTAGCTTTAGGTTTTATTTATTTTAGTTTAGGTTTAAGTTTATTTTATTTTGTTTATTTTATTTTTATTTTAGGTTTAGTTTTTTTTAGTTTAGGGTTTAGGTATTATTTTTTATTTATTTTTAGGTTTATATTTTAGATTTTGGTTTTTATTTAGTTTTGATTTTATTTTGTTTTTATTTTACATTTAATTTGTATTTTATTTGGGTATTTTATTCTTAGCTTAATTTTATTTTTATTTTAATTTAGTTTAGGCTTTTATTGATTTTATTTAGTTTATTTTTATTTTTTATTTAATTTTCTTTTTAGTTATAGGTTTAGATTTTAGTTTAGGTTTTCATTTTATTTTATTTAGGTTTAAGTTTTCTTATTTATTTTATTTTTAGGTTTTATTTAGTTTTTGTTTAGGTTTTATGGTTTTTAAGGTTTAGGGTTTAGGGTTTAGTGTTTTAGGGTTTATGATTTTAGGGTTTAAGGTTTAGGGTGAGGGTTTAGGGTTTAGGGTTTAGGGTTTAGGGTTTAGTGTTTAGGCTTTAGGGTTTATAGTTTTAGGGTTTAGGGTTTAGGGTTTATGGTTTAGGGTTTTAGGTTTAGGGTTTTTTTTTAACTAGAAGGAAATAATTGCTCGAGAAAATAGGTAGAAGACCATATTAGAGACTAAACTCAAAAAAAAAACTAGTGCTCAAATGAGCTATAGGAGAATCCTAAAGAGTTTAGTCCCTAAATAATACATCAAACAATAAAAAGAAAAAAAAAGCAAAGACAAAACTAAAAAGCAAAGACAAGGGAAGAATCCATGGAGCTCAAAGAACCTCCAAAGAGATGAAGATCCATAAGAAAAGGAAACTTGCAACCCAGAAGACAACTCTAGCCATCTAAGAAAAAGAGACCATCAGTAAGACTCTAGCTCCCTCCAAGAAGAAGAAGAGACCAACTGAAAAAGAGAACCTGCAACCTACAAGAAATCTCAGCCAGAAGGAGATCAAAAAACATAAAGAGAAAAAAACTCAGGCTCAAATTTGAGGAAAGAAGGATAATCACAATAATGAGGGGCATCAAATCCTAAGTGTATCCAGCTTCAAAGAAGGGTTACAAATAGGAAAAGTCACCAGCCAGAAAAATATCAAGGAAAAAAATCCATCATATCATCATAGCCATCCCAACCAAAGAAAAATACAAACCTATCATAATAGCCACCTAACCAAAGAAAAAATGAAGCTAAGGAAATAGAAAGAGAGAGGAGAGCAACATATAAACCTAACATAAGGCAATCCCAACAAAACCAAATATGAACACCTCTTAAAAGAGGGAGAAAAGAAACTCACAAAAAAAGATCCTCAAGAGAAATGAGCCCAACAACACCAATCCAAAGCCACCAAGGCACCATGCCAGAGCCCACAACAACACTAATCCAAAGCCACCAAGGCACCAAAGGAAGAGGAACAACCACACAATAGAGCACCCAAGAAAAAAATAGCCCATGAGCAATAGAACCAAACCAACCAAAAAAAAAAAAAGAAGAGGCCGATAAAGCTAAAATAAATAGCTAGAGAAATATAACCAATGGACAAACCACACGCTAAGGACAAAATCCCAACCTACCACCAACAAAGAGAGCAAAGCACCAACCAAGAAAGGCAAATAGCAGAACAAAGACACCGACAAAACCACTCAAGGGCTCCAAAAAAACCAACAAACAAAGCCAAAAATAGCAAAAGAAGAGGAAAATTAAGAAGCCAATACTCCAGCAAGAAAACACACAAAAGCTCAACCAATGAAAAACCAACCAAGAAAAAACCTCTCAAGGACAGGAGAGATTAATTCCAAGAAGCTTTGGAACAAGTAACCCTCGGCATGTGAGGAGGAACATAAATCTGAACACTTTTTTTCTTTTTCTTCTTGTAAACAATTTTATAACCACGCCCTTTCTCCAAAAAATCTCCATCCAAAAATGAATCAGTATTGTTTTAAAAGACATGGGGATCAAAAGAAGCTATTAATTTCAAAGAAGAGCATTCAGAAGCATCCACAACATTAGACAAAGGAAAATCAAAAATAGTATGCACTTCAAAATTAGAAGTGTAAGGAGCAGAAATAACTTTATTAAGAAGATAATTATCAATATTTTTACCTTCCAACAAAATCTAAAGAGAATCCTCACTGTCTTCATTCATAAAAGAAGCAAGAGAATCCATTTTAGTACAATCTTCATGTAAGGATTAAAATAAGATTCAAATCCTTAGAAACACAACATATTACCAAAATTTTGAACATAATTACCAACCATAAAAAACCATCATTTTGAATGAAATAGAACTATTCACAATGAGAGAATTATCACAGTATCTAAATATTATTTTTTAAAGAAGGATCACCAATATTAACAAGATTGTCGGACTAGAAGTTAAAATATCAAAAATAAGAACATTCTTTTCACCACCATTCTCAATCAAGAAGGCAAAGAAATAGTCTCTTTCCATCTAAAGAAGACATAGGAGAAAGAGAAACAACATCCAATTGATTGGAAGAAATGGTGTTAGCATCAACAATATTCAAACCATCATCATGAAAGGACTTATGTACAACATCCAAACCATTAGAATCATTAACCACAGCCTCTAAAGTCTTCCCTTTAGCAGAATCACCAAAAGAAACACTTAGAGCGTGATTATTAGTTAAAACTTTTCAAAAACATCAAAATTACCTTCCGCATTAGACAAATCATTAATAGGTAAAAGTTTTTTAGAAGATTTAGAAATTTGGTTTTGCAAAACATCAAAATTTTGAAAAGCAGATTGTCCTTTATCCAACTTGAGAGGATCACTAGTTTTTTCAACAACTGAATTCTTACTGGTGATTTTCTTCCTAAGAGAGTTATGAGCAATAAAGCATTTAGAAATTTCATGCCCAAGAATCTTACAATGATTACAAAAATTGGGAAAGTTCTCAAAAATAACTTTCTAAAAATAATCGCATTTTTTTCTAACCCAACCAAATTTCTTTCAGGTATTTTTTAGTAATATCAATCTCTACAAGAATTCTAGCAACATATGGTCTAGAAAGTAGTATTGCTTGATCAACTTGCAAAGGTTGACCAAAAATCAACCCAATATCATAAAGAATCGATGATTAAATAGATGAACCCACAAGTTAGGTATGGAAATCCAAATGGGAACAATAGGAGACTCTACATTAACATCAAACATAGGCGTCCACTTTAGAATACACATTTGACAAATAAAAATATAATAAGAATGCCTAGAAAAAAATGTTTCATAATCAAGGTCATTAGAAAGTTTAATCAGAACATGCCTTGGAATAATCAACCCAATAGAAAAGAACCAAAAATTTAAGCTATGAATAAGAATGATTATCTTTCTTCTTTGGCCATTTAAATGAAAACTTTCAATCAAAGAAAAGCAAAAGGCTCATTAATCTTTCAATATCCTCATCGAAATCATAATTGTTAGTACCTTTAAAAGTTATATGAAGCAAATTCAAAGGAGGTGGAGGAATTCTTACCTAAACACTCTTTGAAAAATTTAGTATAGGTAATTTAGAGGTAGGATTACCCAAAAAATCGATGCCTTAGCGGGATCCATCGACATGGGATTTACCCCATGGATTTGAAGAAGGCGATGCCATGAGCCATGGCAATGACAAGAATAGGTCGAGATCGCAAGTCAATCTAGAGAATCTAGAGAAAGCACTGAAACTCACCAAGAATGTGAGGGATACCAAAATCACTAAATAATAGGGTTTAGTTTAGTTTTAGGGTTTAGGTTTTAGGTTTAGTGTTTATTAGTTATTATTAGGTCTTATTAGTTTTAGGTTATTATTAGTTTATTATTAGTTTTATGTTTAGTTTAGTTAGTTTAGTTTTAGTTTGGTTATTAGTTTAGTTTTATAGTTTTCATTTTAGTTATTATTATTTTAGGTTAGTTTAGGGGTTTAGGTTTAGTTTATTAGTTTATTTAGTTAGTTTGTTTATTGGGGTTTAGTTTATTTTAGTTTATTTATTAGTTATTATTAATTAGTTTAGTTATTATTAGTTAGTTAGTTATTTATTTAGTTTAGTTTGTTATTATTATTAGTTTATGGTTTTATTATTATTTAGGTTTTAATTAGTTTTAGTTAGTGGTTTAGTTTTATTAGTTTAGTTTTGTTAGTTTATTTACTAGTTTATTTAATTAGTTTCTTAGTTTTATTAATTTAGTTATGGGTTTAGGTTTATTAGTTTATTATTATTATTTTTTAGTTTAGTTTATGGTTTAGTTTTTTTATTGGTTATTATTAGTTATTTATTGTTTATTATTATTAGTTTAGGTTGGTTTATTATTAGTTCCATTTTAGTTTAGTTTTTTTTCTATGGTTTTATTATTATTATTGGTTTATGTTTATTATTATTAGTTTTATTATTATTTTATAGTTTTATTTATTTAGGGTTTAGTTTTTGGTTATTTAGTTATTTATTAGTTAGTTTATTATTATTTTATTAGTTTAGTTATTTAATTTAGTAATTAGTTAATTTTGATTTATTTTGTTATTAGTTTATTATTAATTAGTTATTATTTAATTTTTTTTATTAGGTTTTATTATTAGTTATTTTAGTTTATTAGTTAGTTATTATTATGTTATTTATTAGTTAGTTTTATGGTTTTTAGTTTAGGTTTAGGGTTTAGTTTTAGTTAATTATTTAATTATTTATTATTAGTTATTATTATTAATTATTATTATTAGTTTATTATTTTAGTTTTTTTTTAATGTTTATTATTTATTAGGGTTTGGGTTTATTTATTAATTAGTTTAATTTTTATTAGTTAGTTTTTTTTTTAGTTTTGTTAGTTTTAAGTTTATTAGTTATTAGTTTTAGATTATTAGTTATTTATTATTTGTTTTATTTAGTTTATTATTAGTTTTAGTTTTTTATTAGTTATTATTAGATTTTTAGTTTATTATTTATTAGTTTATTAGGTTTTATTAGCTGGTTATTTGTTAGTTTTAGTTTAGTTTTATTATTAGTTTATTAGTTTTTTTAATTATTATTTAGTTATTATTATTAGTTGAATTAGTTTACTTATTAGTTATTTTACTTTAGTTTAGTTTGTTATTATTAGTTTTTATTATTAGTTTAATTAATTTAGGTTTAGGGGTTTAATGTTTAGTTTATTTATTTATTTTATTATATTATTATTATTATTATTATTATTATTATTATTATTATTATTATTATTATTATTATTAGTTTATTATTATTATTAGTTTATTAGTTATAGTTAGTTTAGTTATTAGTTATTTATTTAGTTAGTTTAGTTACTATTATTAGTTTTATTAGTTAATTTTTATTTAGTTTATTATTTATTAGTTTAGTTAGTTTAGTGTTTAGTTTAGTTTAGTTTTATTATTTATTAGTTTATTATTATTATTAGTTTAGTTTAGTTAGTTTTTATGTTATTAATTTTTATTATTATTTAGTGTCTCTTTAATTATTATTAATTTTTAGTTTAGTTTATTTTTTATTATTATTAGTTATTTTTTTTTATTAGTTTGGTCTTTTTTTATTGGTTTATTATTATTAGTTGGTTAGTTTATTAGGTTTGTTTATTATTATTAGGTTTAGTTTATTTATTTGGGTTTTATTTATTATTTAGTTTATTATTAGTTTATTTTTATTATTATTATTTGTTTAGTTATTAGTTTTTTATTTAGTTTAGTTTATTATTAGTTTATTAGTTTAGTGTTATTTGTTATGGTTATTAGTTTTAGTTTTTATTTTTTTTATTTATTTTTATTTTATTTATTATTATTTAGTTAGTTTATTATTGGTTTAGTATTATTAGTTTTTAGTTTAGTTTAGTTATTAGTTATTATTATTAGTTAGTTATTAGTTATTTATTATTTATTGGTTTTAGTTTATTATTATTAGTTTTAGTTTAGTTAGTTTAGTTATTATAGTTTAGTTATTGGGTTTAGTTTTTATTAGTTAGTTTTTATTAGGTTAGTTATGTTTAGGGTTTACGTTTATTAGTTTGTTATTTATTATGGTTTAGTTTTAGTTATTAGTTTAGGTTTAATTTAGTTTTTATTAGTTTTATTAGTTTAGTTTATTTTTAGTTAGTTTATTAGTGGGGTTTTTTTATATATGTTTAATTTAGTTATTAGTTTGTTTAATAATTTATTTAGTTTTTATTATTATTAGTTTATTAGTTTTTTTGGTTATTATTTAGTTAGTTTAGTTTAGTTAGTTTTATTAGTTTTTATTATAGTTTATTATTAGTTTATTAGTATTAGTTTATTATTTATTAGTTTTTATTTATTATTTATTAGTTTCAATTTTAGTTAGTTTAGTTTTGTGTTTTGCTAATTTCTTATTAGGGTTTAGGGTTTAAGGTTTAGGGTTTAGGGTTTGGGGTTTAGGGTTTTAGGGTATAGGGTTTAGTCTTTAGGGTTTAGAGTTTAGGGTTAGTTTTAGGGTTTAGCATTTAGGTTAGGGTTTTTTTATATATAAATTTTTAATTTTTAGGGTTTAGGGTTCATGTATTTGGTTTAAGGTTCAAGTTTTAGTTTATGGTTTAGAGTTTTTAGTTTTTTTTAATAGAGAACAAATTCAGACTCAACCTTTTATCTATTTGATTTCATTAACCAAGTAACACACCAAGTTCTCAAGGACATAAGTGACAACATAGATAAAAATGTGCATGCATAACTAAAATTGTCTCTATTGTAAAGACACAGTTCCATAAGCAGTAAATCAGATAAGCCATTCTTTAGTTTCTCCAGTTCCCATCAGAACCACCCTGGCCTCTCGAGTAGTGGGATCCACCATCATATCCCTGATCTCTCCTTGCCACCACCATGGCTGTAACCGCCTTCACTCCTCCCCACACCACTGCTTTGACCATCACCTCCATATCCACCAGCACCTCCAGATCCCCCACCACCACTACGATAACCGCCGCCTCTGCCTTCACCTCCACCACCAGATCTAGATTGAGCCTGGTTGATGGTGATGTTCCTTTCATCAAGGTTTTTCCCATTCTTAGGGTTTAGGTTTAGGTTTAAGTTTATTATTGGGTTTTAGTTTAGTTTACTTTTAATTTATTTAGTTACTTTAGTTAGTTTTAGGTTTTGGTTTGGGTTTTGGGTTTGGGTTTAGTGTTGGTTTTTGGGTTTGTTTAGCTTTAGGTTTAGGGTTTAGTTAGGGTTTAGGGTTTATGCTTTTTTAGGTTTAGGGTTTAGGGTTAGGTTTAGGTTTAAGTTTATCTTTAGTTTAGGGTTTAGGTTAGGGGTTTTAGGTTTAGGTTTAGGTTTTATTTTAGGTTTAGTTTTAGGTTTAGGGTTAGGTTAGGGTTTATTTAGTTTAGGTTTATTAGGTTTATTTTAGTTTATTAATTTAATGTATTTTATTTTATTTATTTATTTTAGTTTTTTTTTTAGTTAGTTTAGATTTATTTAGTTTATTTTTTTTTTAGTTTTTTTTTTTTATTTTTTATTTTTTTAGGTTTATTTTATTTATTTTAGTTTTATTTTATTTTTTTTAGGTTTTTTATTTTAGTTTATTTTATAGGTTTTGGTTTAGGTTTTATTATTTTTAGGTTTGATTTATTTTTTTATTTTCTTTTTTTTAGGTTTAGGTTTATTTTTTTTATTTTAGGTTTAGGTTTAGTTTTTAGGTTTTTTTAGGTTTTATTTTTTTTAGGTTTAGGTTTATTTTTAATTTATTTATTTTATTTAGTTTAGGTTTAGGTTTATTTATTTTATTTATTTAGGTTTATTTATTTAGTTTAGGTTTAGGTTTATTTTATTTTGTTTATTTTTTATTTTTTTTATTTAGTTTTGGGTTTAGGTTTATTTTTTTATTTATTTTATTTTATTTTTTTAGGTTTATTTTATTTATTTTTTATTTATTTTTTAGGTTATTTATTTTTATTTTATTTATTTTATTTATTTAGGTTTTATTTTAGGTTTATTTTATTTTTTAGTTTAGTTATTTTATTTATTTATTTTAGTTTATTTTATTTATTTTATTTTTTTTATTTTAATTTAGGTTTAAGTTTATTTTAGATTTTTATTTATTTTATTTTATTTTTTATTTAGGTTTATTTTTTTATTTATTTTATTTTAGGTTTATTTAGTTTAGGTTTTTTTTTTATTTTTTTATTTTAGGTGTGGGTTTAGAGTTTGGGTTTTAGGTTTAGGTTTAGGGTTTTAGGTTTTAGGTTTAGTTTAGGGTTTAGGTTTAGGGTTTATAAGTTTAGGTTTAGGTTTGATTTTAGGTTAGTTTAGGGTTAGGTTTTAGGTTAGTAGTTTAGGTTTAGGGTTTAGGGTTTAGGGTTTAGGGTTTAGGTTTTAGGGTTTAGGTTTAGATTTTTGTTTAGGTTTAGGGTTTAGGGTTTAGATTTAGGGTTTAGGTTTAGGGTTTAGGTTTAGGTTTAGTTTAGGTTTATTTTAGGGTTTAGGTTTAGGTTAGAGTTTAGGATTTAGGTTTATTAGGGTTATTTTTAGTTTAGTTAGTTTAGGTTTATAGTTTATTTAGGATTTATTATTTTATTTATTTTTATTTATAGTTTATTTTATTTAGTTTATTTATTTATTTATTATTTTATTTATTTTTTTATTTATTTATTTTTTTATAGTTTATTTTATTTATTTTATTTATATTTTTTTTTTTAGGTTTATTTATTTATTTTTATTTTTATTTTATTTTTTTTAGTTTAGGTTTAGGTTTAGGTTTATTTATTTTTTGTTTTATTATTTTATAGTTTAGTTTAGGTTTTATTTGGTTTAGGTTTAGGTTTATTTTTAGGTTTATGTTTTATTTATTTTTATTTAGGTTTATTTATTTTTTAAATTTTTTAGTTTAGGTTTTGTTTATTTTTTTATTTAGTTTTTAGTTATTTAGTTTAGGTTTAGGTTTTTTTTATTTATTTATTTATTTAGGTTTATTTATTTAGGTTTAGGTTTTATTTAGTTTATTTTATTTTTTTATTTTATTTTTTTATTTAGTTTTTAGTTTAGTTTATTTAGTTTATGTTTTATTTTTTTAGGTTTAGGTTTATTTTATTTAGTTATTTTATTTAGTTTATTTTTTTGTTTTTTTAATTTTATTTTTTATTATTTTTTTATTTAGTTTAGTTAGTCTAATTTATTTAGGTTTTGATTTATTTTTATTTAGTTATTTTTTTTATTTAGTTTATTAGGGTTTAGGTTTAGGATTTTTTAGTTTAGGTTTATTTAGGGTTTAGGTGTATTTAGTTTAGTTTTTATTTAGTTTAGGTTTATTTTAGTTTAGGTTTAGGTTTATTTGGTTGGGGTTTAGGTTTAGGTTAGTTTTTATTTTAGTTTAGGTTTAGGGTTTAGTTTTAGGTTTAAGTTTTATTTAGGTTTAGGTTTATTTAGTTTAGGTTTATTTTTAGGGTTTGGTTTATTTATTTTAGTTTATTTTATTTTATTTTTATAGTTTTAGTTTAGGTTTATTTTAGATAGGTTTATTTGGTTTATTTAAGATTTAGGTTTAGGTTTATTTTAATTTGTTTTTTAGTTTATGTTTATTTTAGTTTTTTAGTTTAGTTTATTTAGGTTTAGAAGTTTAGGTTTAGGTTTATTTAGTTTAGTTTTATTTATTTTAGTTTATTTAGGGTTAGGGTTTAGGTTTAGTTTAGGTTTATTTTTTTATTTTAGGATTTAAGTTTATTTATTTAGGTTTAGGTTTATTTTATTTAGTTTAGTTTATTTAGTTTTTTTTTAGGTTTAGGTTTATTTAGTTTAGGTTTAGGTTTATTTATTTATTTTTTTATTGGTTTAGGTTTATTTTAATTTAGGTTTATTTATTTAGGTTTATGTTTAGTTTAGGTTTAGGTTTATTTAGTTTAGGTTTTAGGTTTTTAGGTTTAGGTTTATTTTTAGGTTTATTTAATTTTTAGGTTTTATTAGGATTATTTTATTTAGTTTAGGTTTAGGTTTATTTTATTTATTTTTATTTTTTATTTTTTTTAGTTAGTTTAGGTTTATTTAGGTTTATTTATTTTTTTTGTTTAGTTTATTTTTTGTTTTATTTAGTTTAGGTTTTATTTATTTTTTTAGGTTTTATTTTAGTTTAGTTTAGGTATATGTTTATTTAGGCTTATTTTATTATTTATTTTTTTTTAGTTTATACTTAGGTTTTATTTATTATTTTAGTTTATTTTTTATTTTTATTTAGTTTAGGTTTTACGTCAGTTTAGTTTAGGTTTATTTTGGTTTAGGTTTAGTTTATTTTAGGTTTATGTTTTATTTATTTCTTATTTAGTTTATTTATTTTAGATTTTTAGTTTAGTTTTGTTTATTTTATTTAGTTTTTAGTTCATTTAGTTTAGCTTTAGGTTTATTTTAACTTTATTAGTTTAGTTTAGGTTTATTTAGGTTTAGGTTTAGGTTTTATTTAGTTTATTTATTTTTATTTTATTTTTATTTAGGTTTATTTAGTTTAGTTTATTTAGTTTAGGGTTTTTTTTAGGTTTAGGTTTAGGTTTAAGTTGTATTTAGTTAATTTTATTTAGTTTAGTTTTCTTATTTTTGTTTTGGTTTTAATTTTTATTTAGTTTATTTATTTAGTTTAGTTTTATTATATTTTATTTAGTTTAGTTTAGTCTAGCTTATTTGGGTTTTGATTTATTTTATTTAGTTAATTAGTTTTTTATTTAGTTTAGAATTAGGTTTAGGTTTAGGATTATTTAGTTTAAGTTTATTTAGGTTTAGGTGTTTTTAGTTTAGTTTTATTTAGTTTAGGTTTATTTTTAGTTTAGGTTTTGGTTTATTTAGTTGGGGTTTAGGTTTAAGTTTTATTTTAATTTAGGTTTATTTATTTAAGTTTAGGTTTAGGTTTAGGTTTTATTTAGGTTTAGGTTTAGTTTAGGTTTATTTTATTTTGGTTTGGTTTATTTATTTTAGTTTATTTTATTTTATTTTCTTTAGTTTTAGTTTAGGTTTATTTTAGTTTAGGTTTATTTGGTTTATTTATATTTAGGTTTAGGTTTATTTTAATTTAGGTTTTACGTTTATGTTTATTTTATGTTATATTTAGTTTAGTTTATTTAGGTTTAAGTTTAGGTTTAGGTTTATTTAGTTTAGTTTATTATTTTAGTTTATTTATTTAGGTTTAGGTTTAGGTTTAGGTTTAGGTTTATTTTTATTTTATGTTGATTTAAGTTTATTTATTTAGGTTTAGGTTTATTTTTATTTAGTTTAGTTTATTTAGTTTATTTAGGTTTAGGTTTATTTAGTTTAGGTTTAGGTTTATTTATTTATTTATTTTAGGTTAAGGTTTAGGTTTATTTTTTTAGTTTAGAGTTTATTTATTTAGGTTTATATATTTAGGTTTAGGTTTATTTTACTTTAGTTTAGGTTTAGGTTTAGGTTTAGGTTTAGATTTATTTTTGGGTTATATTTAGTTTCATTAGTTTAGTTTAGGATTATTTTATTTAGTTTAGGTTTAGGTTTATTTTATTTATTTTACTTTAGTTTAGTTTAGTTTAGTTTAGTTTAGGTTTATTTAGTTTAGGTTTATTTTAATTTATTTTATTTAGTTTATTTATTTAGTTTAGGTTTAGGTTTATTTAGTTTATTTTATTTTATTTTATTTATTTAGTTTGGGTTTAGGTTTAAGTTTAGGTTATTTTATTTAGTTTATTTATTTTATTAGTTTATTTTATTTTATTTAGGATTAGGTTTAGGTTTTGGTTTATTTAGTTTAGTTTATTTTACTTTAGGTTTATTTAGTTTCGTTTAGTTTTGGTTTATTTGTTTCATTTTATTTTAGTTTATTTTAGTTTAGTTTAGGTTTAGGTTTATTTATTTAGTTTTTTTAATTAGTTTATTTTTTTTAGTTTATTTTTTTCATTTAGTTTAGTTTAATTTAGGTTTAGGTTTAGGTTTAAGTTTATTTAGGTCTTATTAGTTTATGTTATTTAGTTTAGTTTAGGTTTAAGTTTTATTTTATTTTTTTTATTTAGGTTTATCTATTTAGGTTTAGGTTTATTTATTTAGTTTAGTTTTGTAGTTTATTTTATTTTATTTATTTATTTAGTTTATTTATTTAGTTTAGGTTTAGGTTTATTTAATTTAATTAATTTATTTTAGTTTATTTTTAGGTTTAGGTTTATTTTATTTAGTGTAGTTTATTTATTTTAATTTAGTTTTAAGCTTCATTTAGTTTATTTATTTAGTTTAGTTTTATTTTTTTATTTAGTTTAGTTTAGTATATTTTATTTAGGTTTAGGTTCATTTTATTTATTTATTTAGTTTATTTTATATTTAGTTTAGGTTTAGGTATAGGTTTAGGATAATTTAGTTTAGGTTTATTTAGGTTTAGGTTTTATTTAGTTTAGGTTTATTTTTAGTTTAGGTTTAGGTTTATTTAGTTGAGGTTTAGGTTTAGGTTTTATTTTAGTTTAGGTTTATTAATTTAAGTTTAGGTTTAAGTTTAGTTTATGTTTAGGTTTTATTTAGGTTCAGGTTTATTTAGTTTAAGTTAATTTTATTTAGGTTTAGGTTTATTTTTATTTAGGTTTTAAGTTTAGGTTTAGGTTTAGGTTTATTTATTTAGTTTAGTTTAGGTTTAGGTTTAGGTTTAGACTTATTTTTATTTTATTTTTTATTTAAGTTATTTAGTTTAGGTTTATTTATTTAGTTTAGTTTTATTTTTGTTTAGGTTTAAATTTATTTAGTTTAGGTTTAGTTTATTTTATTTATTTAAGTTTAGGTTTATTTAGTTTAGGTTTTAGGTTTAGGTTTAGGATTATTTTAGTTTAGTTTAGTTTAGTTTGTTTATTTATTTAGTTTACTTTTAGTTTAGGTTAATTTATTTAGTTTAGTTTTTTATTTATTTAGTTTATTTAGTTTATTTTTTAGGTTTATTTTTATTTTGTTTAGTTTATTTTATTTTAGTTTAGGTTTAAGTTTATTTAGGTTTATTTAGTTTAGTTTATTTTAGTTTATTTAATTTAGGTTTTGTTGTTGGTCTAGGTTTAGGTTTAAGATTAATTTAGTTTAGTTTAGTTTAGTTTATTTAGTTTATTTATTTATTTTTATTTTATTTTATTTAGTTTATGTTTATTTATTTATTTTTTAGTTTAGGTTTAGGTTTTGGTTTTATTTTATTTAGTTTAATTTAGATTTAGGTTTAAGGTTTAGGTTTAGGTTTCAGGTTTAGGTTTAGGTTTAGGGTTTAGGGTTTAGGGTTTAGCATGTAGGTTTAGGGTTTTTTATTTTTTTAATATTTTTATATAGTGTTTGGGGTTTAGGGTTTATGGTTTAGGATTTGGGATTTAGGATTTAGGGTTTTTTTAAAAAAATTAATTAAATCGAAAGGTTTAGGCTTATTTAGTTTATTTAGTTTATTTATTATTTATTTTAGTTTATTTTAATTTTAATTTTTATTTAGGTTTATTTTTATTTTATTTAGTTTAGTTTATTTATTTTAGGTTTATTTATTTTAGTTTAGGTTTTTTATTTTAGTTTATTTTTTAGATTTAGTTTTAGATTTCTATTTAATTTTTAGTTTAGTTTTATTTTTATTTTATTTTTTAGGTTTAAGTTTTATTTTTTATTTTTATGTTTAAGTTTAGATTTTTATTTTATTTATTTAGGTTTAGGCTTTAGGTTTATTTTTAGGTTTTAGGTTTATTTTTATATTTTATTTTTTAGTTTAGGTTTAGATTTATTTTAGTTTATTTTATTTTATTTCATTTAGTGTTTAGGTTTAGTATAATTTAGGTTTAGTTTTAGGTTTTATTTATTTTAATTTAGTTTATTTGAGTTTAGGTTTAGGTTTATTTTATTTTGTTTATTTTAGGTTTAGGTATTTTTTTACATGAGGGTTTAGGTTTTATTTTTTATTTATTTTTAGGTTTTCTTTAAGGTTTATTTTTTAGGTTTAGGTTTTTATAAAGTTTTTATTATATTTTATTTTAGGTTTATTTTATTTTTATTTTATGTTTAGTTTTTATTTTATATAGGTTTTTTATTTTTAATTTTATTTTATTTAATTTAGTTTAGCATAAGTTTTTATTTATTTTACTTTAGTTTAGTTTTTATTTTTATTTTACTTTATTTTTTAGTTTAGGTTTAGGTTTTGGTTTTAGTTTAGGTTTTTATTTGATTTTTTATTTAATTTAAGTTTAGGTTACTTTATTTACTTTTTATGTTTTATTTAATTTAGGTTTAGGTTTTTAGGTTTTTAGGGTTTAAGGTTTAGGGTTTAGGGTTTTAAGATTTAGGGTTTAAGGTTTAGGGTTTAGGGTTTTAGGTTTAGGGTTTGGCTTGGTGGTTAGGTTTAGGGTTTAGGTTAGGTTAGTTTTGGGGTTTAGGGTTAGTGTTTTTTTTATTATTTTATTTTCATTTATTATTTTAAATTAAATGGTAGGTTTAGGTTATTTAGTTTATTTATTTTTTTATTTAGGTTTATTTTATTTTTATTTAGTTTAGTTTTTTATTTTATGTTTATTTATTTTAGTTTAGGTTTTTTATTTAGTTTATTTTTTATGTTTAGGTTTAGGTTAAGGTTTATTTTAGTTTAGTTTTATTTTTATTTATTTTCTAGGTTTAGTTTTATTTTATTTTTTAGGTTTAGGTTTAGGTTTTATTTATTTTTTTAGTTTTAGGTTCTAGGTTTTTATTTTATGTTCATTTTTAGGTTTTAATTTTTTGTTTAAGTTTAGGTTTACTTTTAGTTTTTTTTAATTTTATTTAATTTAGGTTTAGGTTTAGGTTTAGTTTATTTTAGGTTTATATTTAAGTATTATTTATTTTTGTTTAGGTTTAGGTTTATTTTATTTTTATTTTAGGTTTAGGTTTTTTTATAGTTTAGGGTTTAGGTTTTATTTTTTATTTATTTTTATTTTTTATTTTTTGGTTTATTTTTTTGGTTTAAGTTTATATTTACTTTTTATTTTATTTTATTTTAGGTTTAGTTTTTGTTTTAGGTTTTTTATTTTTTAGTTTAGTTTAGGTTTTTATTTATTTTATTTTAATTTAGTTTTTATTTTTTATTTTATTTTTTTTAGGTTTAGGTTTAGGTTTTAGTTTATGTTTTTATTTTATTTTATTTTGATTGATCTTTTTTATTTATTTTATTTTTATGTTTTATTTAGTTTAGGTTTAGGTTTTTTGCTTTTTATGGTTTAGGGTTTAGGGTTAGTTTAGTGTTTAGGGTTTAGGATTTAGGGTTTGGGGTTTAGGGTGTTGGGTTTAGGGTGGAGGGTTTAGGGTTTATGGTTTATGATTTAGGTTTTAGTGTTTAGGGTTTAGGGTGTAGGGTTTTAGGGTTTAGGGTTTAAGGTTTTGGATTTTGGGTTTCTTGTTTTTTAGGGTTTAGGGTTTAGGTTTTAGGTTTAGGGTTCAAGTTCTACTTTAGGTTTAGGGTTTGGTTTTTTTTTAGCAGAGAATAAATTCAGATTCAACCTTTCTTCTTTTTGATTTCATCAACCAAGTAACACACCAAGTTTTCTAACAAGATTTTCTCTCTTTCAAGTTTACATACAAGGAAAATTTTAATAAAGAATTATTTTTATTTTTTAAATTATCTCATTCATTTTTTAAATCACAAAATTGCATATCTAATTTTTTATGTTCTTTTTCTAAGGTTTTGTATTTTCTTTTTAGTTTTTTATATTCAAAAATAAATCATTAAAAGCATCATCTAATTAATCATAAGATATATCATTACATACCTCTTGAGAATCTAAGTCAGATTCTCCATTTGCCTTAAGACACATGTTGACCTCTTCATCGGATGGAAAGTACTTGATTCATTTGAATCTGGATTATTATAAAGCCTTCTTCTTCTTCTAATGGTACTTTTTCTCTTTCATATTTTTTCTTCTTTCCATATCAATCTCTTTCTTCTTTGATTCAACAAGTTCTAGACAATCACCTCTTATGTGTCCAAGCTTTTTACAATGGTAGCAAATGATCCCTTCACCTGCAAGAAATTTCTTAGTTTGAAATTTATAGTTTTTAGATTTTATACCTTTGATTCTTCTTCCTTAGCAAGTTCCCAAGCCTTTTGGATAGCATGACCACCTCATCACTCTCACCATCCGAGCTTGAGGTGTTATACTCATCATTATCATCAACTTATAATGCAATGGCTTTTCCTTTCTCTTTCTCCCTTTTTGCTGAGTTATCCATCTTATCCCTTTAAGCAATAACCTATTCATGTGCTATCAAGGAACCCAAAAGCTGATCAAGTGGATAAGTTGATAAATCCTTAGCTTCATTAATAGTTGTTGCTTTAGCTTCCCATTCTTTTAGAAGACATCTAAGAATCTTATTGACTAAGTATTGATTCCTATATGTTTTTCCAAGAGAATGCAATGTGTTAATTAATTTCATGAATCTAGTATACATATCAAAAATAGATTCTGAAGGAGGCATATGAAATAACTCATATTCATAAACATGTCTGTTTATGTGAGCATCTTTAACTTCACTAGTTCCTTCATAAGTTATAATGAGTTTATCCCATATTTCTTTTGTTGTACTTAACATAGAAATTTTAATGTAATCATCAGGTAATAAAGCATAATGTAAAGTTTCAAGCCCTAGCATTTAATTCATCAATTTCTCTTCCAGCTACAGTCCATTCCTCAGAAGGTTTTTCTACTTTAATGCCATTTACTTCTACTATGGGTGTATGATATTGATGTGTCAACATATACCACATGCATGCATCTTGACCTCTTAAAATGTACTAATTCTATTTTCCAATAATCAAATGATATAATATCTAAAAGTGGAGGTCTATGAGTGGATTGTCCCTGGTAGTGAACCCTTGAAAACTTGTGCCATAGTGGAAGATCTACTCTTGGATGTTAAGCCAATAAAAGAGCCTACCTCGATACCAATTATGAGTCACTATAATAACCAAGAGCGGGGTGGGGTTGAGGGATGGGCAATATTAAAAATTTTAAAAGTTAAATCTTAAATTTTAAGTTTTAGTAGAAAATTAATTTTTGATTTTATAATGACAAGATACAATTCTTAATGCTACAAAAATAAAAGTACAGTAAAGTAAAGAAAGACAATAGGCACACAATTTTTATGTGGTTCAACCAAACCCCAAAATTGGCCTACATCCATGCCTAGCCACTCTTGGCTAGGAATCCACTAAATGCAAAATAGCTTATAAATAGTACTCTCACATAATTGAGTACAACCCTATATAATCTCCTATGGTGAGGTCTAATATAAATTTTATAGCATGAAAAAAATACAAAATAATAAATTTTGATAAAATATATCTCTCACAAATATACCAAGATATCAATTCAAAAGTGATCTCACAACTTATAAATGATCACTTTACAACTTACTAATTTGGCAAGAATGATCACTTAATTTTGATAAAAATATTAAATAAATATGTAAAGTGATTTTTCTAAGATGTGTATGTTATTACAATTTGTAGATTAATATAAAAATTATTTCAAAATAAATTCACAATAGTCTATTCCATAATAAATTAAATTTCAGCAAGGAATAATTTTAAGTTTAAGAGAAACTATAACTAGTATGTATATATAATAGTGCAAGAAAGATTACATTTCTACTAAACTTCCTTTTTATTAATTATTAAATAATGAAAACAACATGCTTTACTAAATTTCAGTAATATAAAATTCATAAAATAAAGGATATTAGTTGAAATAAAATGATAAGTGACAAATAAAATAATTTAATTTTTTTTAAATTTTTATTTTGATAAAGAAACTTTATTTATAATAGATCTAGCATATACTCTAAAATTACAAAAATAATTGTTTTATTTTAACCAAAATGAAGCTTTTAATTAATACAACTAATCACAAAATACTTAAATATAATTAGTATATGATAGATTTAAGTAAACTAGCAAGCTTTTAATTAAAAAGAGAGATCTAGCAAATATGAAAATAATTTAATCACAATAAATTAATTTGAAATGCTTAAAATATACTTTTAAAATAGATCTAAGAATAAATTATCTTTTAAATAAGACTAATGAAGAAATATTTTAAGAAACCAAATAAAATTTGTAGGAAGATAAAAATTTCAACAAGTTGAAATAAATCCTACAAACTATCACAAGAGTTTTACACAAAAAAATGATTGAAGAAACTTTGAAGTGAAAAACTTAGACTTTGATGTCCAAAGACTAATCCACCAAAAAGTATAAATTGGAAAGAATAAATAGATGGTGAAAATAGTATGAACAACTAAAAAGGGATTAAGATCAAGAAAATAAACTCAAGTAATTTGATAAAGCTTGCTTAGTTGAAGATGTTGAAGCTTCCAAACCAAGGATTTGATCTTGCAATATTTGGAGAACACTTGGATGGAAAATCTAGGAAATGTTCTCTTAGATTTGTAGGAGGAATTTTGAATTTGAATGAGGAATCCTTTCATGAAAAAAATGAGTGATATTTATAAGCATGAATGTCATTTTGAATTATTTCAAAATTATATTATTCTAACATCATTTTATCATGTAATAATTTAATATTCAATAAAAATATAACTTATATTAAATAAATATTAAATTCAAAGCCAAAATTGACCATTCACATGGGTAAGTCAAAAATAATCAAATATGGCTCTTAATATATTCAAAGCATGTATAATGCATTCATTATTAAAATCAGCTAATGTTTGAAAAGTCATAATAAATTCAATTGTAATCAAACATGGGTCATGTAACCTATCAAATTAAAGAAAAAATCTAACGAATTTGTTGGAGATGAAATTAGATATAAATTCCTTGATTATAAAATGACTTTAGCTAAAATACAAAATTCCACAGATTTTGTTAATTTTGAAATATGACATTTAAATATTATGATATAATTTATATATAATCATACATATGTTAGTTATCTTATAACCTTAAAATTAAATTAAAATATTTAATTATATTAAGTATATCAATTAATTACACTTAATAGTCATATTTTATTATCATTTATTATTTTGACAATTCAATTGCTATGTATGAAACATACAATTGAATGTTAATTAGATAGAGATTTATATAAATTAACTTCATTTTCATTATATAAAAAAAATAAAAATAATATGGCAAGTTATGAGCAAATTGATTCAAGTCAATGAATTCATATGAATTTCTAATATAGATATAAATGCATATAACCTAAAATATTGTATCTTGAGTTTCACATTATCCATTTTGTTCTATCTTTAATTCTTTTATTTTTGTAATTTTCTTAAACAAATCATGAGATGTATTAGATATGTAATTAGCCATTAATATATTTGAAACACATAAAACATACATTAGAACATCCAAGCATTCATTTGTTATCACTAAAATTGATCAGATTGAACATCCAATAGGGTTTAGGGTTTTTAAGGTTAAGGGTTTAGGTTTTAGAGTTTATGGTTTAGGGTTAGCTTAAGATTTAGGGATAGTTTAGGGTTTAGGGTTTAGGGTTAGTTTATAGTTTAGGTTTTAGGGTTTAAGGTTCGGGTTTAGGGGTTAGGGTTTAGGGATTAGGGTTTAGGGATTAAGGTTTATAGTTTAGGGTTTAGGGTTAGTTTAGGGTTTAGGTTTTTTTTTTTGAATTAAGTAAACTGGTAAGATTTGGTTTATTTAGTTTAATTTATTTTTATTTTAGTATATTTTATATTTTATTTTTATTTAGGTTTATTTTTTTTATTTTTATTTAATTTAATTTATTTATTTTAGGTTTATTTATTTTAGTTTTGGTTTTTTTATTTTAGTTTATTTTTTAGGTTAGGTTAATGTTTATTTCTTTAGTTTAGTTTTATTTTTTTATATTTTTTTATGATTAGGTTTTATTTTTTATTTTAGGTTTAGGTTTTATTTTTTTATTTTTTAGGTTTAGGTTATAGGTTTTATTTTTGGTTAATTTTAAGGTTTTTATTTTAGTTTTGGTTTAGGTTTATTTTTATTGTATTTTATTTTATTTAGTTTAGGGCATAAGATCAGTTTATTTTAGGTTTAAATTTAGGTTTTATTTATTTAAGTTTAGTATAATTTAGTGTAGGTTTTGGTTTATTTTATTTTTATTTTAGGTTTAGTTTTTTTTTAGTTTAGGGTTTAGGTTTTATTTTTTATTTATTTTAAGGTTTTATTTTTAGGTTTATTATTTAAGGTTTTGGGTTTAGGGTTTAGGGTTAGGGTTCTGGGTTTTGGGTTTTGGGTTTTAGGGTTTAGGGTTTAGGTTTAGGGTTAGGGATTAGGGTTTAGGGTTTAAGGCTTTTGAGGGTTTAGGGTTTAGGTTTAGTGTTTAGGCTTTAGGGTTTAGGTTAGGGTTTAGTTTAGTGTTTGGTTTATTAGGGTTTAGGATTTAGGGTTTAAGCATTAGGGTTTAAAGTTATTAGGGTTTAGGGTTTAAGGTTAGTTAAGAATTTAGGGTTTAGGGTTTAAAGTTAGTTAAGAATTTAGGGTTTAGGTTTATGATTTAGGGTTTAGGGTTTAGGGTTTAGGTTTAGGGTTTAGGGTTTAGGGTCTAGGGTTGTTGGTTTATGGTTGTAGGTTTAGGGTTTAAGGTTTGGAGTTAGTTTTAGGGTTTAGTGTTTTTTTAAAAAAATTAAAGATAGGTTTAGGTTTATTTAGTTTATTTTTTATTCAATATTATTTATTTTATTTTATATTTTATTTAGGTTTATCTTTTATTTATATTTAGTTTAGTTTATTTATTTTAGGTTTTTTATTTTAGTTTATTTTTTCCTTTGAGGTTTAGGTTTATGTTTATTTTTTAGTCTAGTTTATTTTTATCTTATTTTTTAGGTTTAGGTTTTATTTTTATTTTTTTTTAGGTTTAGGTTTTTATTTTATTTTTTTAGGTTTAGATTTTAGT
Organism: Cymbidium sinense; assembly: GCA_021442155.1. NCBI lineage: Eukaryota > Viridiplantae > Streptophyta > Magnoliopsida > Asparagales > Orchidaceae > Cymbidium > Cymbidium sinense. The sequence continues at coordinate 260,938,702 of CM038214.1, read as the reverse complement.
ATTTTATTTTAAGTTTATTTCTATGTTTTATTTTTTTTAGTTTAGGTTTAGATTTATTTTTAGTTTATTTTATTTTATCTAGTTTAGGGTTTAGGTTTAGTTTATTTTAGGTTTAGGTTTAGGTTTTATTTATTTTAGTTTAGTTTATTTTAGTTTAGGTTTAGGTTTATTTTATTTTATTTATTTTAGGTTTAGGGTTTCAATTTTATTTTTTATTTATTTTTTAGTTTATTTTTGTGTTTTATTTTTAGGTTTATTTTTTAGGTTTAGGTTTTTAATTAGTTTTAATTATATTTATATTTTTTTTTAGGTTTATTTTATTTTTTTACTTAAGTTTCAGTTTTTATTTATTTTATTTTAGTTTAGTTTTTATTTTTAATTTTATTATTTTTAGGTTTAGGGTTTAGTTTAGGTTTTTATTTTATTTTATTTTATTTATGTTTGTATTTTTAATTTATTTTCTTTTTTAGGTTTTATTTAGCTTAGGTTTCAGTTTGTAGGTTTTTAGGGTTAAGGGTTTAGGGTTTAGGTTTAGGGTTTGGGGTCTAGGGTTAAGGGCTTAGGGTTGTAGGTTTTAGGGTTTAGGGTTTAGGGTTTAATGTTTAGGGTTTTAGGGTTTAGGGTTTAGGGTTTAATGTTTAGGGTTTGGGTTTAGGGTTTATGGTTTAGGGTTTCATGGTTTGGGGTTGTTTAGGGTTTAGCATTTAAGGTTTAAGGTTTAGGGTTTAGGGTTTAGGGTTTAGTGTTTAGGGTTTATGATTTAGGGTTTAGGAGTTTTTATTTTATTTTATTAATTTTTCTTTAAATTAAGTAAATCAATATGTTAAGGTTTATTTAGTTTAATTAGTTTAATTTTTTTATTTTATTTTATGTTATTTTTTATTTTTGTTTAGGTTTATTTTCAATTTTATTTAGTTTAGTTTATTTATTTTAGTTTAGGTTTTTTTTATTAGTTTATTTTTAAGGTTTATGTTTAGGTTTAGGTTTATTTTTTTAGTTTAATTTTATTTTTTATTTTTTTGGTTTGGTTTTATTTTTTTTTATTTTAGGTTTAGGTTTTGTTTTTCATTTTACTTTTTAAGTTTTATGCTTTAAGTTTTTATTTTAAGTTTACTTTTAGGTTTAATTTTTACTTTAGGTTTAAGTTTATTTATAGTTTATTTTATTTTATTTAGTTTAGGTTTAGGTTTAGATTTAGCTTATTTTAGCTTTAGGTTAAGGTTCTATTTATTTTAGTTTAGTTTATTTTAGTTTAGGTTTATTTTACTTTTATTTAGTTTATTTAGTTTAGGTTTATTTTAGTTTAGTTTATTTTAATTTAGGTTTAGTTTCTATTTATTTTATTTTATTTAGTTTATTTTAGTTTAGGTTTCACTTTTTTTTTTTAGTTTAGGGTTTAGGTTTTATTTATTATTTATTTTTAGCTATATTTTTTAGGTTTAGGTTTTTATTCAATTTTTATTTTATTTTATTTAAGATTTAGTTTTTATTTTATTTATTTTTTTATTTTTAAGTTTATTTTATTTTTATTTAATTTAGGTTTTTATTCATTTTATTTTATTTTAGTTTTTCATTTTTCTTTTTATTTTATTTTTAGGTTTACTTTTTATTTTATGTTTAGGTTTTAACTTAGGTTTTTATTTCATTTTATTTATTTTATTTTGTTTAGATTTTGGTTTATTTATTTATTTTATTTTTAGGTTTTATTTAGTTTAGGTTTATGTTTTTGGTTTTTAGGGTTTACGGGTTAGGGTTTATAGTTTAAGGTTTAGGGTTTTAGGGTTTATGATTTAGGGTTTAAGGTTAGGGTTTTAGGGTTTCGGGTTTAGAGGTTTGTGTTTAGGGTTTAGGGTTTATGGTTTAGTTTATAGTTTAGGTTTAAGTTTAAGTTTAGGTTTAAGGTTAGGGTTTAGAGTTTAGGGTTTAGGTTTAAACTTTTAGGGTTTAACTTTAGGTTTAAGTTTAAAGATTAGGTTTATAGTTTAGGTTTAGGTTTAGTGTTTAGGAGTTTAGTATTTTGACTTTAGATTTAAGTTTTAGTTTAGGTTTAAGGTTTAGGTGCTTAGCATTTAAGTTGATTTAGTGTTTAGGGTTTAGATTTTGAGTTTAAGTAGGTTTAAAATTTATAGTTTAGTTTAGTTTATAGTAGATTTAGGGTTATAGTGTTTAGGTTTCTTTAGGTTTGGGTTTAAGTTTGGTTTAGGGTTTAGGTTTAGGGTTAGGGTTAGGGAGGTTTACAGTTTAGGGTTTATGGTTTAAGGTTTAGGGTTTAGGGTTTAGGATTTAGAGTTTAAGGTGTTTAGGGTTTAAGATTTATGGTTTAGGGTGTTTAGGGTTTAGGGTTTAGGGTTTATTATTTATTTATTTATTTATTTTTTATTTAATATAAGTAAATGAGTAGTTTTCGATTTATTTAGTTTATTTAAGTTATATTTTAATAATTTTAGTTTATATTATTTTTTTATTTATGTTTATTTTTATTTTTATTTATTTTAGTATATTTATTTTAGGTTAACTATTTTAGTGTAGGTTCTTTATTTTAGTTTTTTTTATTTAGGTTAAGGTTTATTTTTTATTTACTTTATATTTATTTTATTTTTTATGTTTAGGTTTTATTTTTATTTTTATGTTTAGGTTTAGGTTTTTAGGGTTTAGGGTTTAGGGTTTAGGGTTTAGGGTTTAGGGTTTTAGGGTTTAGGGTTTTAAAGTTTACAATTTAGGGATAGGGTTTAGGGTTTAGGTTTTAGTGTTTAGGCTTTAGGATTTAGGATTTTTAGGTTTTATAGTTTAGGGTTAGCCTAGGGTTTAAGGTTAGTTTAGGGTTGGAGGGTTTAGGGTTTTAGGTTTAGGATAATGGTTTAGGATTTAGGGTTTAGTGTTTGGGTTTAAGGTTTAGGGTTTTAAGATTTAGGGTTTTAGAGTTTATAATTTGGGGTTAGGGGTTAAGGTTTAGAGGTTAGGAGTTAGGGTTTAGGGTTTAGTGTTTAGGCATTAGGGTTTAGTATTTATAGGTTTTATTATTTATGATTAGCTTAGGGTTTAGGGTTAGTTTAGAGTTTAAGGTTTAGGGTTTTAAGTTTAGGATAAGGGTTTAAGATTTAGGGTTTAGGGTTTAAGACATAACATCTTTAATAGGGTAAAGCTCAAAGTTCTACTACTCTCAGAGCTATAAGAAACCTAAAGAGCTAAACCCCCATCTAAGTATAATAGAAAAAGAAAAGAAAATAAAAGAAAAATAAAAACAAATACTTTAGCTAAAAAGTATATGAGAAAAAGACACAGAATAAGACTAATACAGCTCATGAAAGCAGTAAAAGGACTAGTCAGCAACTCTTGATCCCTTTGAGAAAGCAAGATAAACAAGATCCACAGCAACAATAGTTGAGTTGACTGAGTAAAGCTCATTCCATCTATAAAGTTCCAACCTACAAAAGAATTTTACAAAACACTACAAAGGCAATAATCATAGCTCAAGGGAAAAGGATAAAGTAAACAATTTAGAGAGAGTTGAGAAAGTGAAGGCTCAAGCTCTGCCAAGATCATCTCAAGTGGCAACAATACATATGAGCATCCAAACTTCCTGAGAAGGGTTACAGTCATATGTAATTCTATCAACCAGAGAGAAGATATGAAGAAACATCAAGGCCATCATAGCCAACATACTTGATATAAGCAAGCCATCCAGGGTAAAATAGTCCATAGAGATCCAGGTCCTGCACCAAACAAACAAAGAAAGCAGCCAACTTATAGCCAACCCACCAACCAAAACCCATAACAGACCAATCACATAAAGCCAACAACCCAGAAGTTATAGTAGGATCAGTGGCCAAGCTAAAAAAAGCCAAGCAGTAACTCTACCAAAAGCCACCACCAAAAGGAAGAAAAACACAAAAAAGGAGTAGTCAACATGAATAGGGGTAATAACACAACCCAACAAAATAGTCCCAAAGCCATAATAACAACCCATGACTATCTCCAGAGCACTAGAAATTCGAATCCAAGGGAAAAATCTCCACCAAAATAGCAAACTAGTAGAATATAAGCAGCACCAGAGAGAGGAAATCCATAAGGAGACCGAGAGGGAATCCATAAATTACCATCAAAACCACCACCAAGGCAGCAAGAAACATAGCAAATCCAGTACCACTGATCAAGAGGCAAATATTAAGAAACAAGGACAGTAAAATAAATAAGAGGGATTCAATACCAATAGCCAACCTAAATCCCAAGACACCAAGCTAGGGCACAATCATCCAAGGCAAGATAGCATCTAATCCCAAGTCACCAAGCTAGAGAGAGCCACAACCAATCCAGTCAGGCGGCACCAACAAACCAGGCATAGACAAAAAAGTCACAACCATCTCCTTGGTAAACAAAAAACCCAGTGAAGAAAAACCCACAAAGTAGCTATCCTTATATCGATAAAATAACCAATAAAAGAATACACCAACTCAAACCAGGAAAACAACCAAAAAGAATTGAAAAAAATCAAAGCTAAGCAAATCCTGAAGAGACCAATAGCTTCCACCCAACAACCAATCATAGCAGCAGAAGTTCCAACTCAGTAAAGGGAGTAGCCAGCCAAAATAAAAGGTTAACCCAATACAGAGCCCAAAATAGAGGGAAAGAACAACAACAAGCATAGCCACAACCCATCTAGAGATCTCCAAAAAACTAAGAAACAAAATTGATAGTCACTCAGCTAGAAAAAAAACTAAAGTATAAAATGCCAAAGAGAACCACCCAACCAGTAGCAAATCAAGAAAAGGAATAAGGCCAGGGAAATAAAGCCCCTTCCAAACCCTAGAGTAGAAAATCACCAAAGAGAAAAATGGGAACAACTAGAAAAATGCTCAATCAACAAGGGAAAAACCAACCAGTAGAAGCCCCTAAGTGAAACCAGGAAAGGAGAACATCAACCACCAAAAAGCCCAAAACTAAGCGAAAGTAAAAGAGACCAACAACAACCATGAAAAAATGACCACCCAAAATAGTTAGGCAGATGGAAGAAGCAAATTGTAGCATCCAGTAGAACCAACCATATTAGCCAATAGTTCAATTCAAATAAGGTAATAGCTAGCCAAAACCTGAGGCAAACCCAACATCAATTAGTGTAAGGGGTAGGCCAAAATTAGGCACAGCCAAAACATAACAGGAGACCCCGAAAACCCAACATGCACAGGTTTAGTTTTATTTTTAGGTTTTATTTTTTTAGTTTAGGTTTAGGTTTATTTTTAGTTTATTTTATATTATTTAGGGTTTAGGTTTAGGTTTAGCCTTTGTTTATTTTAGGTGTAGGTTTAGGTTTTGTTTATTTAGTTAGTTTGTTTTAAGGTTTTATTTATTTTAGTTTAATTTATTTTATTTAGTTTTGGTTTTGGTTTAGGTTTAGTTTATTTTAGGTTTAGGTTTAGGTTTTATTTATTTTAGTTTAGGTTTAGGTTAAATTTATTTTGCTTATTTTAATTATTTACCTATTTTAAAATTAAGTAAACCTGAGCTTAGATTTATTTAGTTTATTATTTATTTATTTTAGTTAATTTTATTTTATTTTTATTTAGGTTTATTTTTTATTTTATTTAGTTTAGTTTATGTATTTTAGATTTATTTATTTTAGTTTTTGTTTTTTTATTTTAGTTTATTTTTTAAGTTTAGGTTTAGGTTTAGGTTTATTTTTTAGTTGAGTTTTTTTTTAGGTTTAGGGTTTATTTTATTTTTTTGGTTTAGGTTTAGGTTTTATTTTATTTCTTTAGATTTAGGTTTTAGGTTTTATTTTAGATTTTTTTAGGTTTTATTTTTTAGTTTAGGTTTATGTTTAGGTTTAGGGTATTTTAGGTTTAGGTTGAGGTTTTATTTATTTTAGCTTAGTTTGTTTTAGTTTAGGTTTAGGTTTATTTCATTTTGTTTATTTTAGGTTTTGGTTTTTTCTTAAGTTTGGGATTTAGGGTTTGGGGTTTAGGGTTTAGGGTTTAGGTTTTAGGGTTTAGGGTTTAGGGTTGGTTTGTAGGTTTAGGGTTTATCATTTATGGCAAAGATTTTTTATTTTTTATTTTTTATTTTATTATTTTTTATGTTAAGTAAACTCGTTGGTGTAAGGTTATTCAGTTTATTTATTATTAATATTAATTTATTTTAGTTTTTTTATTTAGGTTTATTTTATTTTCATTTATATTTAGGTTTTATTTATTTTCATTTTTTTTTATTTTTGGTATATTTATTTTTATTTTAGGGTTTGTTTTTATTTTATTTAGGTTTTTTATTTTTTTTTTAGTTTTGGTTTTTATTTATTTTATTTTAGTTTAGTTTTGGTTTTTTATTTTTTTAGGTTTAGCTTTATGTTTTAGTTTATGTTTTATTTTATTTTGGTTTATATTTATTTATTATTTTATTTTTAGGTTTTATTTAGTTTAGGGTTAAGATTTTAGCTTTAAGGTTTAGGGTTTAGGGTTAGTTTAGGGTTTAGGGTTTACAATTAAGGGTTAAGGGTTTAAGGTTGCAGGTTTAGGGTTATAGGTTTGGGGTTCAGGGTTTAGGGTTCAGTGTTTTGGGTTTTAGGATTTTAGGGTTTAGGATTTTGTGTTTAAGATTTAGGGTTTAGGGTTTAGTGTTTTAGGGTTTAGGGTTTTAGGGTTTTAGGGTTTAGGGTTTTGGGTTTAGGGTTTAGGGTTTAATGTTTACGCTTTAGGATTTAGGGTTTTTAGGGTTTAGGGTTTAAAGTTTAGGCTTCATGGTTTAGGATTTAGTTTTTAGGGTTTAGGGTTTTTGGATTTGGGTTTAGGGTTTTAGGGTTTTGGCTTTAGGGTTTAGGGTTGTAGGTTTAGTGTTTAGGGTCTAGGGTTAGGGTTTTTTTTTAGGGATTAAGGTTTAGGGTTTAGGGTTTAAGCTTTTGGTTTAGGGTTCAGGTTTTAGTTTAGGTTTATTTTTAAAATAAGTAAACTAGTAGGTTTTGGTTTTTTTAGTTTATTTTTAGGTTTTAGGGTTAGCTTAAGGTTCAGGGTTTTTTTTAAAAAAAATTAAGTAAACCAGTAGATTAATATAAAACAAATTAAAGTCGATTCGATCTTAATCCCTAGTGGATTCTAGATTCTTATCCCTAGCGGATCTTCTTTACACAAATCATATAGTCAAATTAAATTTAAACCTTATCACCAGCAGATTTTCTTCTTCTATGCCCTCGACATAGACCCTCACATGTCATGTCCAATGCATGTGTGATCCCTAGCACCCCTCCATGTCCTTGACATGAAATTCTCATCATATCTTATTTCTTCTCTTATGCACATTTAATACTTCAACCAAAAGCCTAATAATGTTCCTTCAAATTACATCATCTTAACATTATAATCAACATTTTATGGGTTGTGATGGTGCAAGCTCAAATTAACTATACAATATCATGCTAAACATATTATAGTGTAAATTAACACACTATATTATATTATAATATATGATGTTATATTATAATTTACTATAATATAATTTATTATCTAACATTACACCTCAATAGAATCACTTAAAAGGAACAAATGACCAAATTTTCTCAAAATATGAATAATGTTCATTTTGGATGTAAAATTGTTATTTTTCTATTAGAAATGGTACAAAATTGCATAATTTTGGTGTTGCTTCTTGGTGTGTACCTTGAATTTGGCCAAACTCATCCATCTCAACCATCAAATTACCATTTTGTGAGTGTTGACCTGCATTATATAAAAGTAAAACATACTAAAATCTACAATAACATTTAGTAACACACCACCACATTCATATATATATATGTGAAGTTATATAGTTATGTATATTATATTTTAATATGTTTTATATAATATATTATCTACATTACACCTTAAAATGAATCACTTTAAACAAAACATTTATAAAATTTAGTTGAAAAATGAACATTTATTTTGGATGCAAAATTCCATTCTTTTGATTAAATGACACACCATAGCACACCCCCAATGATGTTCCCTAAATCTTACCATAAATTTGGCCAAATCCTAACGTCTCAGCCTATAAATAAATATTTTTATGAATTATACTAGTAGAAACTCCACTACATCATATTATAACAAACTAAAATATGCTAAATAATAAGTAGTAATACACAATAGTATGCTATAATGCATAATGCTACATTATGTTATAGCATCCTATATTATAAAACACTATAATATATAATATTATATTATGTTGGATATCACATCACAAGGGATTGCTTAAGATAAAAAATCATAAAATTAGTCTAAACAATAAAAAACTATATATTTTAGTCCTATCATTTACATATTTTAAATTGAAACAATATATTATGATGTCATGCTCTATTATGAATTTGGCTAAATTCCACCATTTTAAAGTCTAAATCAACATTTTTATAAATAATGCTAGGGTAAGCTCGACTACATGATTGTAAAATACTAAAAAAATTTAAAATATGTAGAATAATATATTATGATATATGATGTTATACAATGCTACAACATATAATATTTATTTTGAACATAAAATCTTACTTTTTATATTACAAGTGGCATAGGACACCATTGGTACTACAACTTAATTCCTACTTCAAATTTAATAAATTTCATCATTTGATTTATTAAATCAATATTTTTCTGATTTATATAAATATAGACTAATAGGGCATAATATCATAATATACTAAAACATTTTAGCACATCTTATAACAACCAAAAACACATCGCTACATGCTCAAATATATGATGCTACAGTATACTATAATATACGGTATTATAATATGATTTTAGGTTCGTGTTTAGAGTATTCAAATCTTTAATATTTAAGGGAAAGTCTCTTGAAGACATTTTCTTTAGCTACCATAACTATGTTAATATTATGTCATTCTTTAGATCTACTCCTAATGACATCTTTATTCTGGGTTTAGGGTTTTGGGTTAGTTTAGGGTTCATGGTTAGTTTAGGGTTTAAAGTTCAAGGTTAGTTTAGGGTTTAGGGCTTAGGGTTAATTTAGGGTTTAGGATTTACAATTTAATGTTTAGGGTTGTAGGTTTTAGGGTTTAGGGTTTAGGGTTTTAGGGTTTAGGGTTTAGGGTTTAGGGTTTAGGGTTTAGGGTTTAGTTTTAGGTTTTAGGGTTTAGGGTTTAGGGTTTAGGATTTAGGGTTTAGGGTTTATGCTTTAGGTTTATGTTTTAAGCTTTTATTTAGGGTTTAGGGTTTAGGCTCTAAGGTTTTTTTTAATAAAGAATAAATTCATATTCAAAATTTCTTCTTTTCAATTTCATTAACCGAGTTGCACACCAAGTTTTTTAAGAAACAAGCAATGACATAGATCAAAAACAAACACCCATAGAGCAAATTAAAAACCCTAGATAAGTAGAACCCTCTCTACTCTAAAGACACAATTCAATTAGTAGCAAATCAGATCGACCATTCTTTATATTCTCTAATTACCATCAGAACCACCCCCGCCTCTCGAGTAGTAAGATCTGCCTTCATATCCCCTATCTCTCCCTTTTCCACCACCATGGTTGTAACCTCCTTCACTCCTCTCATCTCTAAAACCACCAGTACTCCGACCACCACCACCATATCCACCAGACCTCCAGATCCCCCACCACCATTTAGATAGCTTTTTCCACCTCCGCTAGATCTAGATTGAGCCCAATTAATGGTGATGTTTGCTATTATTAAGGTTCTTCTCATTCTTAGGGTTTAGGATTTGGTGTTTAGGGTTTAGGGTTGAAGATTTTAGGGTTTATGGTTTAGGGTTTAGGGTTTTAGAGTTAGGGTTTAGAGGTTTAAGGCTTCAGGGTTTAGGGTTTAGAGTTTAGGGTTTTAGGGTTTAGGGTTTAGGGTTTAGGATTTAGGTTTAACTTTAGAGTTTAGGGTTTAGGATTTAGGGTTTCGGGTTCTTGTAAAAAAATTAAGTAAACCTATAGGTTTAGGTTTATTTAGTTTATTTTTAATTTATTTGAGTTTATTTTATTTTTTATTTTTATTTAGGTTTAATCTTTATTTATATTTAGTTTAATTTATTTATTTTAAGTTTATTCATTTTAGTTTAGGTTTTTATCTTTGTTTATTTTTTTAGGGATTTATTTTTAGTTGAGTTTTATTTTTATTTTATTTTTTTAGGTTTAGTTTATTTTTTTATTTTGTAGGTGTAGGTTTTTATTATTATTTTTTTAGGTTAAGGTTTTAGGTTTTTATTTTATATTTATTTTTAGGTTTTATTTTTTAGATTAGCTTTTCATTTATTTTTAGTTTATTTTATTTTATTTAGTGTAGGTTTAGATTTAAGTTTAATTTATTTTAGGTTTAGTCTTAGGTTTTATTTATTTTAGTTTAGTTTATTTTAGTTTAGGTTTAGGTTTATTTTATTTTATTTATTTTGCTTTTATTTTATGTTTTGGTTTTTTTTTTAAGTTTAGGGTTTAGGTTTTATATTTTTATTTATTCTTTTAGTTTTATTTTTATGTTTATTTTTTAAGTTTAAGTTTTTATTTAGTTTTAATTTTATTTTATTATAGGTTTATCTTATTTATCTTTTTATTTTATTTCAATTTATTTATTCTTAGGTTAATTTTAATTTTTAATTTAGTTTAGGCTTTTCTTTATTTTATTTTATATTATTTTGGTTTTATATATTATTTTATATTTAGGTTTAGGTTTATGTTATAGTTTAGCTATTTATTTTATTTTATTTTATTATTTTATTTAGGTTTGAGTTTTATTTATTTATTTTATTTTTCTTTTAATTTATGTTTAGGTTTTAGGTTTTTTATTTTGGTTTAGGTTTAGTGTTTAGAGAGGTTTTAGCTTAGTTTAGGTTTAGCTTAGGGTTTTAGGTTTAGGGTTTAGCTTAGTTTTAGACTTTAGTTTAGGTTTTGAGGTTTAGGGTTTAGGTTTCAGGTTTAGGGTTTAGGTTTAGTTTTCTGCTGGTTTAGGGTTGTTTATAGTTTCATTAGTTTTAGGTTTGGTTAGTTTGTGGGTTTTAGGTTTGGCTTTAGTTTAGGGTTTATTTAGGGTTAAGTTAGGTTTGGTTAGGGTTAGGGTTAGGGTTTAGTTTAGGTTAGGTTTTAGTGTTTAGATTTAGGGTTTAGGTTAATTTTTTAGTTTATGGTTTAGTTTAGGTTTTCAGTTTAGGGTTTAGGATTAGGTTTAGGGTGGGTAAGGATTTAGTTTAGGGTTAGTTTTAGGGTTTATAGTTTAGGGTTTATGGTCTATGATTTAGGGTTTAGGGTTTAGGGTTTTGGGTTTAGGTTTTTTAAAAAAAAAATTAAGAAAACTTGTAGGTTTAGGTTTATTTATTTTATTTTTTATTTTTTATTTAGGTTTATTTTTTATTTTTATTTTGTTTAGTTTATTTAGTTTAGGTTTATTTATTTTAGTTTAAGTTTTTTATTTTAGTTTAGATTTTAGGATTACTTTTAGGTTAATGTTTATTTTTTTAGTTTAGTTTTATTTTATTTTATTTTTTAGGTTTAGATTTTATTTTTTTTATTTTAGGTTTAGGTTTAGGTTTTATTTTATTTTAGGTTAGTTTTAGGTTTTATTTTAGTTTTACTTTTAGGTTTTATTTTTAGTTTAGGCTTAGGTTTACTTTTTTATTTTATTTTATTTAGCATGGGGTTAGGTTTAGTTTATTTTAGGTTTAGGTTTAGGTTTTATTAATTTTATTTTAGTTTGCTTTAGTTTAGGTTTATGCTATTTTTTTATTTTCGGTTTAGGTTTCTTTTTTAGTTTAGGGTTTAGGTTTTATTTTTTATTTATTTTTAGGTATATTTCTTATTTATTTCATATTTAGTTTTTATTTTATTTAGGCATTTGATTTTTAGGTTTATTTTATTTTTTAGTTTAGTTTAGGTTTTTATTTATATTATTTTAGTTTAATTTTTATTTTTTATTTTATTTTAGGTTTTGGTTTTTGTTTTAGTTTAGGTTTTTATTTTATTATTTTATTTAGGTTTAGGTTTTTTATTTATTTTATTTTTAGGTTTTATTTAGTTTAAGTTTAGATTTTTAGGTTTTAAGGGTTTAGGGTTTAGGTTTAGGTTGTTTTGTATGTTTTTTAGGTTTAGGGTTTAGGGTTCAAGGTTAGGGTTTAGGGTTTAGGGTTGTAAGTTTAGGGTTAGTTTTAGGGTTTAGCATTTAGGGTTAGGGTTTTTTTTATTATTTTATTTTTCTATTTTTAATTTTTTTTAAAATTAAGTAATATGGTCAGTTTAGGTTTATTTAGTTTATTTTTTATTTATTTTATTATTTTATTTTATTTTGATTTAGGTTTATTTGTATTTTATTTAGTTTAGTTTATTTATTTTAGATTTATTTATTTTAGTTTAGAATTTTTATTTTAGTTTATTTTTTATGTTTAGGTTTAGGTTTAGGTTTATTTTTTAGTGTAGTTTTATTTTCATTTTATTTTTTAGGTCTAGGTTTTACTTTTATTTTTAGGATTAAGTTTAGGTTTTTATTTTATTTTTTTTTAGGTTAGGTTTAGGTTTTATTTTAGGTTTACGGTTTGGATTTATTTTAGTTTATTTTATTTTATTTAGGGTTTAGGTTTAGGTTTAGTTTAGTTTATTTTAGGTTTTGGTTTAGGTTTTATTTATTTTAGTTAAGTTTATTTTAGTTTAGGTTTAGGTTTTGTTTATTTGTTTATCGGATTGACTGTCCTTCAATTTCTCCAGTTCTGATCAGAACCACCCGGGAATCCTGAGTAGCGGGTTCCACCATCATATCCCCGATATCTTCCTCCGTGATCACCACGACTGTAAACTCCATTGCTTCTCCAACCTCCATTACCACCACTGCTCCAATCACAACCTCCATATCCACCAAAACCTCTAGATCCCTCACCACTAAAGTGATAACCACCACCTTTGCCTTCGCCTCCACCACCAAATCTAGACTAAGCCTAGTTGATGGTAATGTTCTGCCATCAACATCACAATTCTTAGTCGGTTTGGGTTTGTTAGGTTTTAGGTTTTAATTTATTTTTTTATTTATTTAGTACTTTGGGTTTAGGTTTAGTGTTATGAGTTTAGGATTTAGGGTTTAGGGTTTAGGGTTTAGGGTGTAGGGTTTAGGGTTTAGGGTTTAGGGTTTTAGGGTTTATTCTTTAAAGGTTTATGGTTTAGGATTAGGGTTTAGGGTTTAGGCTTAGGGTTGTAGGTTTAGGGTTTAGAGTTTAGGGTTAGTTCAAGGGTTTAGGGTTTAGGGGTTTTATTTTTTAAAAAATTAAGTAAACTTGTTGGTTTAGGTTTATTTAGTTTATTTTTTATTTATTTTAGTTTATTTTATTTTTAAATTTTATTTTGGTTTAATTTTAATTTTTATTTGGTTTAGTTTATTTATTTTAGGTTTATTTATTTTAGTTTTGGTTTTTTATTTTAGTTTGTTTTTTAGGTTTAGGTTTAGGTTTAGGTTTATTTTTAGTTGAGTTTTATTTTTATTTTATTTTTTAGGTTTAAGTTTTATTTTTTATTTTTAGGTTTAGGTTTAGGTTTTTATTATATTTTTTTAGGTTTAGGCTTTAGGTTTTTATTTTAGGTTTATTTTTAGGTTTTACTTTTTAGTTTAGGTTTAGGTTTATTTTTAGTTTGTTTATTTTATGTAGCATGGGTTTAGGTTTAGGTTTAGTTTATTTTAGGTTTTGGTTTTAAGTTTCATTTATTTTAGTTTAGTTTTTTTTTTTAGTTTAGTTTTAGTTTTATTTTATTTTGTTTATTTTTTTTATTTTAGGTTTAGTTTTTTTTTTTAGTTTAGGGTTTAGGTTTTATTTTTTATTCTTTTTTAGGTTTTATTTTTAGGTTAATTTTTAGGTTTAGGTTTATTTAGTTTTATTTTATTATATTATAGGTTTATTTTATTTTTGACCTTTATTGAGCTTTAGTTATAATTTTATTAAGGTTTTTTATTCTTATGTTTAGTTTATTTTTTTAGTTTAGTTTAGGTTTTTCTTTATTTTATTTTAGTTTATTTTTATTTTTTTATTTTATTTTTAGGTTTAAGTTTAGGTTTTAGTTTAAGTTTTTATTTTATTTTTTATTTTATTTAGGTAGAGGTTTTTTTATTTATTTTCTTTTTAAGTTTTAATTAGTTTAGGTTTGGGATTTTAGGTTTTAGGTTTTAGGGTTTAGGTTAGGGTTTAGGGTTTAGGGTTTTAGGGTTTTTTAGGGAACCCCATAGGGGAATTTTATTGCCAAGAAAGGGATACAAAGTCCTTAAAGGATAAACTTAACTACCTGAAAGAGTACATTCAACCTAGAGATTAAATCCCTATCTAAGTACATTGAAAAAGGAAAAGCAAAAGAAAAAAAAGTAACAAAAGAGATACAATGATAAGAAAAAAAAGAAAAGAGCACACTGATGGCGAAAGCTTGAGAAGATGAGAAGAGCCAAGCCAACAAAGTATTAACACAAAGAACCAAGAAAGGAACCGCTGGACAATAAAAATTAGAATAAAGTTAGAGAGTAAAATTAGTACTATAAAAAGAAGGTAAAGAAATGAGTAGGGAACATAAATAATAAAAAATTAATAAGAGTTTGAGAAGAGAGGCTCAGGCTCAGTCACCACAAGAATGGGGCAACCACAAACATGAGCATCCATACTTCCAACGAAGGGTTACATGATAGTTGCCGCTACTAGCCAAAATTATGAGTGAAGTCATCCACCATCATAGCCTACATATACACGGTGGAAGGCCTAGGAATGGAGATCATATGATCTTAGTACCATAGTACCTGCATAATAAGCACAAGCAAAGCATACATAGAAAGACCCAGTCAATTAATTTCCACCAATTTCATGAAAAAATAGCATCAGCAAAATTACCCCAATAAAGATGGAGAAGGAGAAGCCAACAACTCTTAAATAGTAAGACCACCATGAAAAGGAAACCCCCAGACATTAACAATAAAGCTAGAGAAGCAAACAAGAAGAAGCAAGACGATAATCACTAATTGCCTCTTCAAAAGAAGGTAGCATCATCAAGACTACCCCAACAATGATAGGGAAGAAGCTGCCAAGTAATCCCCCAAACAGTAAGACCACCATGAAAAGGAATCCAACCCACCAAAGGTAAAGGATTGTTACAAGCAAGCATCAGATGTAAACTTCGAGCTAATAATAATAGTGGTAAACCAAATATTCCTAGCCTGAACAAAATAGAAGAAAGACAAGGCTAATATAGCCAAGAAAACCTGAGTCACCCTACCAAACCAAACAGCATAGGCACAACCCAAATAAATTAACCTAATAGTGAGCAATAGATCTAAAAGAAAATTAGTATTGCAACTATAAGCACAACACAATAGTTCAACCAACATAATATAATAGTGAGGTAAACCATCCATCTAATTGACAAGGTAGAAAATAAAGGGCTCTTGAGAATGAAACAAGTAGGCCTGAGGGGAGGCAATAGCAATATAGAGAATAGAAGCCGTAATGGGAATCATAAGACCATAGTTGATACATCCATCAAAAAATAGGGTAATTTGCATAATTGTACAACAAATGAAGAAGACAAAATAGAGGGCAAAGAAATTTGATCAAAGCCCCAAGCAGGCATAGAAGCCGTGAGCAACATAAAAAGAATAGACAAAAGAAAGGCATCAGCCAAAAATCAAAGATCAGGTAAACCAAAAAGGAGGGCTAGTAAAGCACAGCCAAACCCAATAGGCAAAGAAAAAAATAGCCTACAAGCCCACTAAAGAAAGTTAGCATTAAATAAAATTAGTAAAAATAGTACCTAGCTTAGGAGGACAAAGAAAAATAACAAATAATCAGTGGAAGAGGCTAAGAATCCTTTAATCCCCCAAACAAGAAATCCAAAAAGTTGTAATCAGTAATAGGGCTTTAGGGTTTAAGGTTTAGGGTTAAGGGTTTAGGGGTTTAGGGTTTTAGGGTTTAGGTTTTAGGGCTTAGGGTTTAGGGTTTACTATTTAGGGGTTTAGGGATTAATGTTTAGGCTTTAAGGATTAGGGTTTAGGGTTAGCTTAAGCTTTATGGTTAGTTTACGGTTTAGCATTTAGGATTATTAAGGTTTAAGGTTTGGGGGATAGTATCGGGTTTAGGGTTTAGGGTTTTAGGGTTTAAGGTTTAATGTTAAGGATAGTGTTTATGGTTTAAGGTTTAGGCTTTAGGGTTTATGGTTTAGGGTTTAGGGTTTAGGGTTCTTTCGGCTTTAGGGTTGTAGGTTTAGGGTTAGTTTTAGGGTTTAGGGTTGAGGGTTTATAGTTTTTTTTTAAAAAAAAAGTTAAGTAAACCGGTAGGTTTAGGTTTATTTAGTTTAATTTTTTTTATTTTAGTTCATTTTATTTTTTATTTTATAATTTTATTTTTTTATTTAGTTTGGTTTATTTATTTAGGTTTATTTATTTTAGTTTATTTTTAAGGTTTAGGTTTAGCTTTATGTTTATTTTATAGGTTTAGGTTTTTTATTTTTTTGGGTTAATGTTTAGGTTTATATTTTATTTTTTTAGGTTTAGGTTTTTATTTCAAGTTTATTTTTAGGTTTTATTTTTTAGTTTAGGTTTAGGCTTATTTTTTGTTAATTTTATTTTATTTAGTTTAGGGTTTAGGTTTAGTTTATTTTAGGTTTAGCTTTTGGTTTTATTTATTTTAGTTTAATTTAGTTTAGTTTTGGTTTAGGTTTATTTTATTTTTATTTTTGGTTTAGGATTTAGGTTTTATTTTTTATGTATTTTTAGGTTTATTTTTTAGGTATTGGTTTTTATTTAGTTTTATTTTATTTTATTTTAGGTTTATTTTATTTTTATTTTATATTATTTAATTTTTTTAAGGTTTTTATTTTAGGTTTATTTATATTTCTTTATTTTATTTTAGTTTATTTTTATTTTTCATTTTATTTTATTTTTCATTTTATTTTATTTTTATATTTACATTTAAGTTTTATTTTAGGTTTTTATTTTATTTTATTTTATTTTCTTTAGGTTTAGTTTTTTAATTTATGTATTTTTTATTTATTTAGTTTAGGTTTGTTTTTTTAGGTTTTCTGTTTAGGTTTAGGTTTAGGGTTTAGGGTTTAGGGTTTAACATTTAGTGTTTATGCCCCGGGTTTAGTGTAGGGTTTAGGGTTTAAGGTTTAGGTTTAGTTTAGCAGGGTTTAGGGTTAGTTTAGGGTTTAGATTTAGGATTTAGAGGTTTTAGCATAAGATTTAGGGTTTAGGGTTTTTTAGTTTAGGGTTTAGGGTTTAGTTGAGGTTTATGGTTTAGGGTTAGGGCTTGGATTTAGGGTTTAGGGTTTAGGGCATAGGGTTTAGTGTTTTTTAGGATTTAGGGTTAAGTGTTTTGGGTTGTTGGTTTAGGGTTAGTTTTTGGGTTTATGGTTTCAGATTTAGGGTTTAGGGTTTAGAGTTTTTTTTTTCAAAAAAAAATTTTGCCAACCAGTAGGTTTAGGTTTGTTTAGTTTATTTTATTTTTTATTTTTGTTTAGGTTCATTTTTTATTTTTATTTAGTTTAGTTTGTTTATTTTAGGTTTATTTATTTTAGTTTAGGTTTTTTATTTTAGTTTATTTTTTAGGTTTTGGTTTATGTTTATGTTTATTTTTTAGTTTAGATTTATTTGTATTTTATTTTTTAGGTTTAGGTATTTTTTTAGGTTTATGTTTATGTTTTTATTTTATTTAGTTTTTGGTTTAGGTTTTAGGTTCTTATTTTAAGTTTATTTCTAGGTTTTATTTTTTTAGTTTAGGTTTAGGTTTAGGTTCTTTTTTAGTTTATTTTGTTTATTTAGGTTTAGGTTTAGGTTTAGGTTTAGTTTATTTTAGGTTTAAGTTTTATTTATTTTCTTAAGTTTATTTTAGTTTAGGTATAGTTTTATTTTATTTTTATTTTAGCTTTTGGTTTTTCTTTTTTTTTTTTTGTTTAGGATTTAGGTTTTATGTTTTACTTATTTTTAGGTTTATTTTATTTTTATTTTACATTTAGTTTGAATTTTATTATTATTATTTATTCTTAGGTTTATGTTATTTTTTAGTTTGGTTTAGGTTTTTCTTTATTTTATTTTAATTTATCTTTATTATTATTTTATTTTCTTTTTAGATTTAGGTTTAAGTATTAGTTTAGGTTTTAATTTAATTTTAATTTTTTATTTTATTTAGGTTTAGGTTTTTTATTTATTCCATTTTTAGGTTTTATTTAGTTTAGGGTTAGGTTTTAATGTTTTTGAGGTTTAGGGTTTAGGGTTTAGGGTTGTAGGTTTTAGGGTTTAGTGTTTTAGGGTTTAGGGTTTAGGGTTTAGGGTTTTAGGATGTAGGGTTTAGGGTTTAGGGTTGCAGGTTTAAAGTTTAGGGTTTATTTATTTATTTTTATCTTTTTATTTTTTATTTTTTTATTTTTGAAAACTAACTAAAATGGTAGGTTTAAGTTTATTTAGTTTATTTAATTTATTTAATTTATTTATTTTAGTTTATTTTGTCTTTTATTTTTCTGTAGGTTTATTTTTATTTTTATTTTGTTTAGTTTATTTATTTTAGGTTTATTTGTTTTATTTTATTTCTTTAGGTTTAGGTTTAGATTTAAGTTTAGCTTTTAGTTTAGTTTAATTTTTATTTTATATTTTAGGTTTTGGATTTATTTTTTTATTTTTTGGTTTTGGTTTAGGTTTTTATTTTATTTTTTTCAAGATTAGATTTTGGGTTTTATTTTAGGGTTTAGGTTTAGCTTTAGTTAATTTTAGGTTTAGGTTTAGGTTTAGGTTTTATTTATTTTACATTAGTTAATTTTAGTTTAGGTTTAGGTTTATTTGATTTTTATTTTAGATTTTGGTTTTTTGTAGTTTAGGGTCTAGGTTTTATTTTTTATTTATATTTAGGTTTATTTTTTATGTAAGGTTTTTATTTTATTTTATTTTAGGTTTATTTTATTTTTATTTTAAGTTTCAATTTTTTTTATTTATGTTTTTTTATTTTTTATTTAGTTTAGTTTAGGATTTTATTTATTTTATTTTAGTTTAGTTTTTATTTTTTATTTTATTTTCCTTTTAGGTTTAGGTTTAGGTTTTGCTTTCTTTTAAATTTTAGTTTAATTTATATTTTATTTTATTTTATTTATTTATTTGGTTTAGGTATTTTATTTATTTTATTTTTTGGGTTTTATTTAGTTTAAGTTTAGGTTTTAGCCTTTTAGTGTTTAGTGTTTAGTGTTTAAGGTTTAGAGTTAGTTGAGGGTTTAGGGTTTAAGGTTTATGGTATAGGGTTTAGGGTTTAGGTTTAGGGTTTTGTGTTTACGATTTAGGGTTTTAGGGTTTAGGGTTTTGGGTTTTAGGTTTTTAGGGTTTAGGGTTTAAGGTTTAGCGTTTAGTGTTTAGGCTTTTGGGTTTAGGGTTTTTAGGGTTTAGGGTTTAGGGTTAGCTTAGGGTTTAGGGTTAGTTTAAGGTTTAGGGTTTAGGGATTAAAGTTTAAGGTTTAGGGTTTTTAGTGTTTTAGGGTTTAGGATTTAGGGTTTAGGGTTAGTTTAGGGTTTAGGGAATAGTGTTTAGCATTTAGGGTTAGGGTTAGGATTTAAGGTTTAGGGTTTAGGGTTTAGGGTTTAGGGTTTAGGGTTACATGTTTTGGGTAGTAGGTTCTGGGTTTAGGGTTTAAGGTTAGTTTTAGGATTTTTTTAGGGAACCTCATAAAGGGGAATTTTATTGCCACAAAAGGTTATGGTCCTTAGAGGATAAACTCAAGAACTACTCAAAGAGCTACAATCCATAGAGTAAATCCCCAAACAAAACAAAGCAAAAAAATGAGGAAAGCAAAAGATATAAAATGATCAAAAAGAGAAGCCATTGGACCACCTTCATCAAAAGCTCTTGAGGTTGAGAAGCTTATGCCTCCAGAGAAGGAACTACAAAACAACATAGAATCTATAAACATCTAGAAAAAAAGTTATACAAGTTAAATTGATACAATTCAAATTGAAAGTAAAATAAGAATAAAATGATAGAATTATAGAGAAATGTGTGAAAGTAGGCTCAGGCTCAATCACACAAAATTGGGGTAGCCGCAAACATGAGCATCCAAACTTCAAAGGAAGGGTTACATCACAAGTGCTACTACCAGCCAAAAAATGAGTGAAATCATCCCAGCCGTCATAGCCTACAAACTTGGGGAAAAACAGCAACCATTGGATGAAATTTAAATGATCCTTAGTACCTGCATACCAAAACATAGCCACATACACTATAGAAAAGAAGGCAACATAGATCGAATGGTAAAGGGGACACCAATCCCTTATAAGATAAGTATCACCAACCAATGCCAACATAGCATGAGAATGCATAGCCAACAACATCCCTACCCAGATGAAACATCTTGGCTACATCCACCTTATTAATAGCATGATCACAATAATATTATACATGTCTAATAGATCCAAGAGTAAACTCAACCACAGATAAACCCATAAAAACACAGATAATGAGGTTAACCACATGGCAATCAATAAAAGGCCAAGCAGATTCCAAAAAATAATAGTCACTGAACATAATAATCCAAAATCCATTCATACAAGCAACACCATCCCTATCCGGATGAAACCTCTTGGCAGAAAATAGCCCATAAAGAGGAAAGTCATTTAGTTGATATAGATGTTAACAACCACCTTGTTAATAGCATGATCACAATAGTAATTGCACAAGTCTAAGAGATCCAAGAGTGAAATGAAATAGCAGATAGATCCATACCGAGGCATAGGTAATAAGGTTAACCACACACAAACAATAGAGCAAAAGACCAGTCAAAAAACCAACCAATAGTTAGCTCTTGAACATAAAACCCGAAAGTCCATTCAGAACCAAAACAACAATATCAACCCGGAGGGTAATGTAGGTAGTACCATTCGCATTGAACCAAAGTGAGAATAAAAAAAAAATAACATTAAATTCTTTCAGATCAAGGGAAAATAGACCAGCAGCTAAGCAAACAACATCAGTAAAGACAACAGGAAAGGGAGGCAAGAAACAATCCCAATCGTGCAATGAAACAACATTGATGGAAAGCATAAAACACAATCTATCCTTACAGGTTTGGAAAATGGGCAGCACATACCAGTAGGTTAGCGAAATAGGAGGCAGACCCCATTCGATGAAAGCAAATACAATAGAACCCAACATGTAGACAATTAACACAAACCAATAATAGGGCAAGAGCCTCCATTACAATAAATAATATAGTTTGAGAAATGCATCAAAAAACTAATTAGCGAAATAAAATAGAAGATTGAACAACATAGACAAACCATTAACAACAAAAGCATAAAAATGAGACTAATCTCGAGATAGGGTAAACCAAGAGTTATCTAAATTAACCAATCCATGCAAAAATTTAGGAAGATTAAGGCGATCAAAGAAAGTTATGTCATCTAATCGAGATTAGCAAGGTAATCGACACATTACCTTCACAAACATGAGTGATTTTGAAACAAACTTGAGATAGAGAGCTCTAGTATGATTAAGGAGGTAATATAAATCTGTATTTCCCACCTTGGTGGAAGTCAACATATCAATGACAAAGGGCATCCACCTCAATCCAGATATTGACCCAACCCTTTTGTAAATAAATCTCAATAGCTTTGTTAATAGTCATTAATTCAGCAAAGATAACAGAACATGATGTAAGTGGGTAGGCAAAGGCACAAATAACATTACCTATAATGTTTCTAAAATGCCACCATAACTAAAAGCATTTTGAGAAATGGAGTCGGATTAATTTTGATAATATTGTTATGAGGCTTTATCCAAAAGACAATCTTATCTTCCTTACAGTTGGAAAACTCAAGCAAGATAAAGCCCAATTTGTTGGCCACAAATTTGTTGCCTTTAAATTGATTGTTGCTAATTAAACAAGCATTAAATAAAACACAAATTTTATCTTTAATTCTAGCAATAATCCTTTTATGGTTCATATGAATCCCATGATGTTTGGCATCATTTCTCTCCATCCATATGAACCATGTAAGAGTGATGGCAATTATCATTTTAATGTGACCTTTAATAATATTTTGAAAATAAACATCAAGAAGTTGATATAAGGATAAAGAGCCATTAAATTGGTCAATATTGAAAAGTTCATCATACCAAACCCATAGTTTGGAGGCAATGGCGCCATTGATAAACACATGGTTCACATTCTCAATGTGTAAACAATAATAGCATTTTGAAGGTAAATGAAAGCCTTTACACCACATCAAAGAGTCAACAGGGATAAAATTTTTAGAATTCTCCAAGTTAGGATAAAATAAGAAATAGGGATAGTGTTATTCCAAAGTTTAAAAAACATGTTAGAGAAACCATGAGATACTCTAATATGAATCCAAACATCTTTAAGGTTAAAATCACCATTTTGAGATAGCTTAAAAAGAATCTGATCAGGATGATTAGAAATGATAGGGATGCTAGTAGGTTTATCTAAAAGAGAGGTAGGAATATAATCAATAAGCTTACTTTCATTCCATTTATTATTCAGCCAGAAAGAGTTCACTTTAATAGCAGCAGTGGAGTGAGTAGATAATAAGTCATCAATGGAACCACTGACAGTCTAGTTGTCTTGCCAAAAGAAAGAAGATCCAGAGTTAACCCCTCAAGAAATTAGGGATTCAGCTCCCCATTTGATGGAACAAAGTCTTTTCCATACATGAGAATCACCCACCTTGTAAGGATAAATGAGAAGATGCTTACCCTGGTAGTACTTGGTAGTCATGAATTTAGCCCAAAGACTATTATTGCTCCTAAAGTTCCACCAAAGTTTATGAGAGAATGCAGTAATAGCTTCACAAATTGGCTTACAACCAAGACCTCCTTCAGCAAGGATGCCACATCTTTTATACCAAGAAGTCCAATGCATCCTTTAGTAGTAGTTGTTTAATCCCAAGAATTTATTAAGGAGGCTCAATTGCTTTAAGGTAGAATTAGTAGGAACAATGGTTTGGATAAGATATAAAGGCATGGAGTTAAGGGTACTCTTAAGCAAAGTGAGTCTACCACCAAATGAGAGTAAATGAAATTCCCAAATAGAAATTTTATTTGTAATTTTTTGGATTAACTCATCAAAGAGATGTGATCTTTTCTGACCTTTATAAAGAGGAGCACCAAGATATTTAATTGGAAGTTGTTGTTGCTAAAATTAGTGATTCTCAAGATTTGATTGATTTTGTTACTAGAGATTTTAGAGGAAGGAATAAAATAGCTTTTGCCTTCATTAATAGAAAGACCACTTTCCTTCTCAAATTTATTTAAGAAGTTCTTAATGTTTTTAATGTAGTGAATGGAAGCATTGCAAAAGATAATGAAATCATCAACAAAATTAAGGTGGGAGACAGGAATACCACCAAGAGTTCTAAAAAACATGCTTGGATTGTTGAAGAGGTCATTAAGGCTCCTAGAAAGATATTCCAATAATAATAAAAGAGAGGGAGATAAGGGATCCCCTTGTCTCAAACCATGTGAAGAAGGGAAGAAACCTAAGGCCTCACCATTTAGAATAGAGAACCAAGCATTACTTATACAATTTTAATGAGGGAGATGAAATTATCGAGAAGCCAAACAAATGTAGAATTTCAAAAAGGAAAGCCTAAGCGATGTTGTCGAAAGCTTTAGAGATATCCAATTTAAAGAGGATGTTGCCACCTCTATAAGAGGCATCTAAATCGTGAATCAGCTCTTGAGCGAGGAGAATATTATAAGATATAGCTCTACCTCTAACGAAACTAGTTAGGTTGAGAGAAATAATTTTTGAAGAGGACTAATTCTATTGGCAAGCAATTTAGCAATTAGTTTATGAAAAAAGGTGCATGACTAATAGGTCCAAATCTCCCGTGATTTAGGATTATCAATTTTGGGTATAAGGACAATGGAATTTCTAGAGAAATATCTAGGTAGAGGATTACCATTAAAGAAATCAACCACAACATCAACTAAATCATACTTAATAACAGGCCAATAATGCTGAAAAAATTGAGAAGTATAGCCTTCCAGACCAATAACAAAATCAACGTTCATGTTATTAAGAATTTTACCATCTCAGCTTTCATAGACAACATAGTAAGCAAATGATTGTCATCACTGGTAATTATTAAGAGAATCAAATGAGAGTTGGAGATAGCCTCTAAAGTATGGCTCTTATTCAAAAAAATTCTAAAATAATTAGTAATAGACTCTTTAATCTCAATAGTGTCAGTGATCATATTTCCATTATCACTTTTAATTTTTTGGATAGAGTTTAAAGCTCTCTTTTTATGGAATAGAGCATGAAAATATATGGTATTTCCCCATTAGCAATATGTTTACTAGACCTTTTATCATGAAGTTTCTTTCATATTCTGATAGGTAACGAGGTTGTCTTTGGCTTCATTCAAATCTTTCAGTTTAGAAGAATCAGTCAGGACATCATTTTCAAGACAACAAACCAATTGTTCCATGTTTTTAATATTAGCAAAGAGATTTTAAAATAATGCTTGTTCCACCAAATAAGGTTTTGTTTAAGTCTTTTAAGCTTAAACCAGAGTCTAATCATGCCCTTAACAAAATTATCAGGGTGTAGGGGGCCACCCAGTTGGTGGAAATAATATTTAAGAAATCAAGGTACTGAATCCACATATTTTGGAATTTGAAAGAGATAGAGGAGGATAATCTATTAGAGTTATTTTTAACAGATATAAAAAGAGGAGCATGATCGAATAAAGTTCTGCTCAAGTGCTCAATAGAGGTACAAGGCCATTGATTAATCCAATGGGAGTTAAAAAGAGTCCTATCAAGCCATTGCCAGAGTCTAGAGTTATGCCAAGTATTAGAACCAGAGTAGCCAATGTCAATAAGGTTGCAATCAAGAATCATATTAGAAATCTTCCATAGAATGAATGTTGGGAGAACAACCACCCCTTCTTTGAGGAGAGAGGATAGTGTTGAAATCACCCCCAACCAACCAAGGTTTGTTAACAGTTGAAGCAAAAGTTCTTAAATTATCCCAAAGGATATTCCTACCAGCCCTGTTACAAGAAGCATAAACAAAGAAGCCTAGAGAAGAAAAATCACCCAATGAGATGTGGACATTGACAACTTGCTGGAGATCATCAAGGATGGATACATTGACTAAATTATTCCAAAAGCACCAAATTTTATTACTAATATTATAGAACAAGTTATTAAAGGAGCATTCTAGCTACATGATTGATCTTAGAAGATGTATGAGAGGTTCAATAACAACCGGTAAAGCTATATTATTAACGTGAGACTTCTAACATGGTTACAAACAATGAGGGTCTCAATCCCAAACATTCTAAATAAGAGAGTTAAACATAAAGGAAATATAAAATAAGCTAAGGAAACGAAGATAAATAAAGGGATTAAAAAGGAAGTAACCAGTCCAATGCAAAAAGACCATTATTTATGAGATGAGGAATCAGATCTACTAGATCTAGTTGAGTTATTAGGAAACATTTTTGCTTTTAAGGGTTTCTTTTTAAAAATTGTTTGAAATGATCAATTTTTGTCCAAAGAATCACCATCCGAAAGAGACTGATTAGTTGTATTAAGAATAGGATCAGAGTCAGTCAAAGCATTTCTAATGATAACTTCCCCTTCCTCAATTCTAGGATCAAGCTGGAAGGTCGAATTAGCATGCATGTCAATCTTTGGATTAGGAGAAGGATAGGTAGTAATACCATTAAGAGCACAAATACCATGATCAGCTTCAAAAAAAATTTCCATATTTTCCTCCAACATCAAATTTCTATTCAAATTACTATTGAGGGTCACATGCTCCTCCTCATGTTTTAGAGTCAAGATAGCTTTGAATATCAATATCTTGAGGAGGCAAGTTATGTAAGGAAGGACTATAGCCAAACCATCATATTCAACATTATGAGCAACATTAGCAATATCTTTTACCTACTCATATTGAAAATTGGGAGTATCATCATTGAGCACTTCATTGAGCAATTCAGTGGGTTCCAAAGAGGTAGAAGAAGTATTCCCATTTTGATTAACCTTAGGCACATAAATAGATTTACTAACTTTATGAGTTGGGAGATTAGGAATAGGATTAGTTAAATTTTTCTTTTGAAGTTGTGGGTGCAACACAAAGCATTCTGAATTATCATACCACTAAATTTTACAGTGCCAAAAGAAAGCCGAAAAATTCTCAAATTCAACTTTTTGAAAGTAACCAAACTTTTCCAATCCAAACTTCCTTAGGGTGTTTTTAGAAATATCAATTTTCACGAGAATGTGAGCAAGGTCGGGATCTCTGGTGGCACGATCAATTTGAAGAGGCCGACCAAAAGAGCCCCAAAAAAAAGAACTTGATGTAACATAATGAATCCTCATATTAGGTAAAAAACCAACCACGAGAACAATCGGTGATTCCTCTTTTATATTAAAGGAGACCACTTTAAAGATACATTTGACAATTGAAAACAACGTAAGATTGACATGAAAAACCTTGAATAATCTAAATCGTTAGTAAGGCGAATCAAAATGTGCCTTGGATCAATCAAACCAATAGAATGCATGAAAGCTTAAGATTTGAAAAATGAGAGATATATTGGCCATATTAGGTTCATAAAGTAAATTTCCACTAAAGTAAATTAGGCTTAGCCAACTTCTCAACATCAAGATCGAGCACATAATCAGGATGCCATGAAACAAAGTGGAAATTAGGTTCACCGAATTGGAGGGTGAGATATTCTTGCCAGAGAGAGTGTGACCTTAAATGATTTAATAAGAACTTGTGAGGTTGTGTCGAAAAACCATGAAATCAATGAAGCGACAATTGTGGAGGAAGTGATGGTGACAAAGGGACAACCACCATGGATAGCTACAGGGGACAACACACATGGCGAAGAACAAGTGAAAACAGAAAGCAGAAAATGATGAAGGATCACCAAAAATTGCAAGGAGAAGGATCGTCGAAATGGGGAAAATGGAATCATCAGAGCGCCGTAGGAGTTTTTTAGGGGGTTAGTTTTAGGGTTTAGGGTTTAGGGTTTGGGGTTTAGGGTTTCAGATTTAGGGTTTAGGGTTTAGGATTTAGGGTTTAGGGTTTAGAGTTATTTTTTAAAAAAGCATTAGGTAAACTAATAGGTTTAGGTTTATTTAGTTTATTTTATTTTCTATTTTTATTTAGGTTTATTTTTATTTTTATTTAGTTTGGTTTATTTATTTTAGGTTTATTTATTTTAGTTTATTTTTCAGGTTTAGGTATAAGTTCATGTTTATTTTTGGTTTTATTAGTTTATTTTAGGTTTATGTTTAGGTTTTATTTTATTTTTTTAGGGGTTTTAAGTTTATTTTAGTTTATTTTTAGGTTTTATTTTTTTTTAGTTTAGGTTTAGGTTTATTTTAGTTTATTTTATTTTATTTAGGGTTTAGGTTTAGTTTATTTTAGGTTTAGGTTTAGGTTTTATTTATTTTAATTTAGTTTATTTTAGTTTAGGTTTATTTTATTTTTATTTTAGGTTTCAATTTTTTTTTTGTTTAAGATTTAGGTTTTACTTTTTATTTATTTTTAGGTTTTATTACTAGTTTTATTTTTTAGATTTAGTTTTTTATTTAGTATTTATTTTATCTTAGGTTAATTTTATTTTTATTTAATATTTAATTTTAATTTTATTATTGTTTTTTATTCTTAGGTTTATTTTTTTATTTTGGTTTAGGTTTTCTTTATTATATTTTAATTTGTTTTTACTTTTTAATTTATTTTATTTTTAGATTTAAATTTAGGTTTTAGTTTAGATTTTAATTTAATTTAATATATTTTATTTTATTTAGGTTTAGGCCTTATTTAGTTTAGGGTTAGGTTTTTTTAGGTTTTAGGATTTAGGGTTTGTATTTATGGTTTGTTTAGAGTTTAGTTTTAGTTTTTAGGTCAGGTTTTAAGTTTAGAGTTTTTTTTTAGGATTTGATTTAGGGTTAAGGGTTTATGATTTTTTTTTTAAATTTAACTAAAGTGGTTGGTTAGGTTTATTTAATTTCTTTAATTTATTTTATATTTATGTTAGTTTATTTTATTTTTTATTTTTTAGGTTTATTTTTATTTCTATTTTATTTAGTTTATTTATTTTAGGTTTATTTATTTTAGTTTATTTTTTAGATTTAGGTTTAGGTTTAAGTTTATTTTTTATTTCAATTTTATTTATATTTTATATTTTTTTTTGTTTAGGTTTTATTTTTTGTTTTTAGGTTTAAGTTTTTTTTTTTTAGGTTTTAGGTTTTTAGGTTTTCTTTTAGGTTTATTTTAGGCATTATTTTTAATTTATGTTTTGATTTATTTTAGTTTAATTTATTTTTAGGGTTTAGGTTTAGGTTTCAATTTAGTTTATTTTAGGTTTTTGTTTAGGTTTTATTTATTTTAGGTTAGTTTATTTTAGTTTTGGTTTATTTTATTTTTATTTTGGGTAAGTTTTAAGTTTAGAGTTAGTTTATTTATTTTTAGGTTTATTTTTAGGTTCATGTTTATTTAGTTTTATTTTATTTTATTTTAGGTTGATTGTTTTTTGGTTTAGTTTTCTTTATTAATGTATTTTATATTTTATATTATTTTATTTTAGTTTAGTTTTTATTTACTTTATCTTTTTAGGATTTTATTTATTTTATTTTAGGTTTTAATTATTAGGTTTAGTTTTAGCTTTTTTTAATGTTTAGGGTTTATGGTTTTAGGTAGGTTTTTTGGGTTTAGGGTTTTTTTTTGGGTTTAGGGCTTAGGGTTTAAGCTTGGGTTTTAGGGTATAGGTTTTAGGGTTTAGGTTTTAGGGTTTGGGTTTATGTTTTGGATTCAAGTTTTAGTATAGGTGAAGGGTTTTTTGCTTTATTTTTAACCAAGAATAATTTTAGATTCAACATTTCTTCTTTTCGATTTCTTCAAGCAAGTAACACACCAAGTTTTCTAAGACACAAGCGACAACCTAGATAAAAAGTGGGCACGCATAGAGCAAATCAAAAACTCTAGATAACTTTAACCGTCTCCCCTTCGCCACTACTGACAGTAACCTCTCCTCCTCCTCCATAGCCACCACCACCACCACCACATATCCACCGACCAGATCCCCATCACCACTACGATACGCCTCCACCTTCGCCTCCACCACTAGATCTAGACTGAGCCTGGTTAACTATGTTATTCCTGCCATCAAGGTTCTACCTATTTTTAGGGTTTAGGTTTTGGTTTAAATTTATTAGGGTTTAGGGTTTAAGTTTATTTTTAAATTTATTTAGTTACTTTAGGTTTAGGTTTAGGGTGTGGGGTTTAGGGTTTAGGGTTTATGGTTGGGGTTTAGGGTTTAGGATTTAGGGTTTAGGGAGTAGGGTTTAGCGATTAAGGTTTAGGGTTTTAGGGTTTATGCTTTTACAGTTTAGGGTTAAAGATTATGGTTTAGGGTTTAGGGTTTTTTAGGGTGTAGGGTTTAGGGTTTAGGTTTTTTTTAAAAATAATCAAGTAAACTAGTAGGTTTAGGTTTATTTAGTTTATTTTGTTTATTTTTTATTTATTTTAGTTTATTTTATTTTTTATTTTTATTTAGCTTTATTTTTTTATTTAGTTTAGTTTGTTTATTTTAGGTTTATTTATTTTAGTTTAGGATTTTTATTTTAGTGTATTATTTTAGGTTTAGGTTTAGGTTTTGGTTTTGGTTTATTTTTTAATTTAGTTTTTTATTTTATTTTTTAGGTTTATGTTTTATTTTTTATTTTTAAGTTTAGGTTTACTTTTTTATTTTATTTTTTTCGGTTTAGATTTTAGGTTTTTATTTTAGGTTTACTTTTAGTTATATATTTTAGTATAGGTTTAGGTTTATTTTTAGTTTACTTTATGTGATTTAGTTTTTGTTTAGGTTAATGTATTATTTATTTTAGTTTAGTTTATTCTAGTTTAGGTCCAGATTTATTTTATTTTGTTTAATTTATTTATTTTATTTTTTTAGTTTAGGGTTTTGGTTTTATTTTTTAATTATTTTTAGGTTTTTTTTAGGTTTAGATTTTTATTTCATTTTTTTATATTTAGTTTTAATTTTATTTAGGTTTTAATTTTAGGTTTATTATATTTAGTTTAGTTTTTTTATTTATTTATTTTAATTTATTTTATTTATTTTATTTTATTTTATTTTTAAGTTTAGGTTTTGGTTTTAATTTAGGTTTTTATTTTAATTTAGACTTGAACCTTTGACAAACTCATTCATCATCAGGTCGAGTGCTATGTCGATGATCTCGTGGTCAAATGTTGAGAAAAGGAGGACCACCTCTTTGACTTGAGAGTAGTTTTTGAATAGTTAAGACAATTTAATTTCAAAATGAACCCCTTGAGTGTAAATTTAGAGTAGCTTCAGGGAAATTACTTGGGTTTGTTGTCTGACACCATGGACTCAAAATCGATCTCGAGAAGATCAAGGCGATATTAGAAATACCACCCCCTAAAAGTTTAACTCAACTCAGATCATTCCAAGGGCGGTTGGCTTATCTAAGATGCATAATATCCAACCTATCAGGAAGATGTCAAATATTCTCAACACTTGTCAAAAAGGATGCCAAGTTCAACTGGGATGACAAGTGTGAGCATGCCTTCTTAGAAATCAAGCATTACCTGATGATGTCATCGATTCTACCAGCCCCTATCTTGGGCAAGCAACTTATCCTTTACACTGTTGCGTTAGATGACTCCTTTGGTGCTTTGTTGGCTTAAGCCAATGATGAAGGGAAGGAAAACATACTCTAGTACCTCAACCATTGTCTAATCCCTACTGAGGCTAATTATCCGCCCATTAAGAAGCATTGCCTAGCTTTAATCTTTGCATCCCAAAAGCTACTGCACTATATACTTTCTCATAAGGTGAACTTGATCTCTAGGATTAATCCATTGTAATATTTCATGACACGACCGACGCTATCTAGATGGTTGGCATGATGATCCATGATCCTCTCGCAGTTTGACATTACCTTCATGCCCCTCCCTGCGGTGAAGGGACAAGCGCCAACAAATTTCTTAGTAGCACACCCACTTCTTGCTGACTCTCTGCTTTGTGATGCTCTCCCTGATGAACAAATCATGAACTTAGGGGATACAAGCATTCACCACTGGGAGATGTATTTTGATGGTGTGGCTTCCTCTAAAAAAGGTGAAGAACCACAATCTACTATTCCATGGAAGGCAGGGCATGAATAGTTCTCTTAACTCTGGACTACGATGTGATAAAATTCTTATATTATTTGTCCAATCCTTGCACCAGCAACGAAGCTAAATATGAGGCTTTGATTGTTAGTCTGGAGTTAGCCATTACTTTAAGAATCTAGGACATCAACATCTTCACAGATTCTCAGCTAATTATTAACCAAATCGATGGGTCCTATAAGGTTATAAAGCCCAAGCTCCATCACTACCATAAGTACACCATGGATTTATTGGCCCAAATCCCAAAGGTTACCATTTATAAGATTCCTCAAGGAGAGAATACCATAGCTTATGCTTTAGCCAAGCATGCTAAAGAGTTGGCATGTCTAGAGTATGAGTTCATATCAATAAAGGTCCAAAATATGCAAGTATTATCCCTTATTGATATTGAACTCATCAAAAAGTACTCTCTTGAAGGGGAGGTTTCCATTGTCAAGAAGGGCGAGGAGTTAGATTGGAGGAAACAATTCATGGATTACCTAAATAAAGAAAAACTACCTCAAGAGAAGTCCCAAGGGAATCAGATGAAGCAGAGAGCACTTTTCTATGCACTTGTGGATGGTGTCTTATATCGACGATCTTTTGATCCCATATGGTTACATTATTTAGACAAGCACGAAGCATTTAAGATCATGACCGAGGAACACTCAGGATTGTGTGGAGCCAACCAATCTTGTCTGAAGATGAAAGCCAAGATTAAGAGACTAGGATACTATTGGCCATCGATGATCAAAGAATGCATTGATACGGTTAGGCGATGCCACCAATGTCAAATACATGGTGTGGTGCTACACAACCACCCAATATTCTACATCTACATCCTCATCATGGCCATTCGAGTGTTGGGGTACCGACATAGCTGTTATTGACTACTTTTCCAAATGGATGAAGGTGATTCCACTTAGATAGGTCATAACTCAGCAAGTGCTCTAGTTTATAGGAACCATATCGTATGTAGGTGTAAAGTGCCTTGATAAATTATATTCGATAATGGTATTGCATTCAAGAGCACTGAGATCAATAACTTTTCCTAGAGACATAGCATAGATTGGAGATATTCTACCATCAACTACCTGAGGGAAAATGGCTTAGCAGAAGCCTTCAACAAAACTCTCATCCAAATACTAAAGAGGATACTCGAAAACAACAAGCGATAGTGGTATGAGCAGTTAGTTGAAGTCTTGTGGGTCACACCACATATAGAACTCAACTCGCTACTCCTTTCTCCTTAGTGTATGGATCCAAGTCATTCTAACATTAGAAGTCCAACTCCCATCACTAAGGATGGTGGGCAAGATCACAAATGAGTGTAATAAGTTGTGGTTAGAAGAGCTCAAAGGTTTGGAGAAGAGATGCTTGTGGGCTACTCTAAGTTGAGATAATGCCCCCAGTGGCACTTACTTAGTAGCTACTCTAGGTTGGGCTGACGTGCTACCCTGTTAGTGTGTCATCCAAGTTGTCTTCTTGCTTTGAAGGATGTAAGTATGCTACCGTTTCCTTCCTTACTTAGCCACTGCACACTGACGAAAACTTTGTTAGTTTGGTAGGCCTTATTGTGTGGCCGGTAACCTACCTCATGTTGGCTTCATTTAAGAGGATGTGAGTCTGCTACACATTTTTCTTGGATTAGCCTTCATACACTAATTGGGTCAAGTATATTTGAGTCTTATAATAAGTCCCCTTGATGCTCCTTCCCTCCTAACTGCTTCAAGTCTGGGTCTGGTCCTTCCTTAGGGCTCCCCGCTTAGTAGTTGATCTAGGTCACATAGCATCTGTCCCACCAATGATAGACTATCCCGATGGTTAGTTCTACTTGGAAGGTTGTAAGCCTACATGCTTTCTTTTTAGGTTGATCGTTGCACACTGACGGGCACCTTAAGTTGGTTAGTTCTCACTATGCTAACAGATACACCACTCATGTTGATGGATACACCTTAGGTTGGCTGGTTCTCACACCTTAGGATACACCACTTATGACAGATGTAAGTCTGCTATGCTTTCTCCTTGAGTTGGCCACTGTACACCTATTGGCTTTATTTTTTAGGGCTCAGGATAATGCCCCTAGCAGCACCCCCCCTGGGCACTATATTTGGATCACATCCTTTGTGACCTTATTTAAAAACTACCTGAGTTACTATCAGATTAGACAATTCTCCTTTTCTAGTAATCACTTCTATGATTGGAGAATTGATCATGTGGATGTGTAGATTCTCCCTTTGTCTAGTAAATTTGAGATAGGTCAAGGCTGACATAGCCCCTTCTCAGTGTGGTCCCTCGCACACCTACAGTTACAGGGTCCACAAAAATATATAAATAAAATATATATTCACTTGTGGAATAGGAGGACACCCTTAGTGGTACCTTTTCCAAAGCACGTACCTTATCTTTAAGGCAGTGTCAACAAAACTCCCTATAGGAATCGCCTGACCACTCTTGAGTTGATATAAGTCCCCAACGGCATTCACTCTTTAGTCACCCTTAAGTCAGATTTGATTTATTGTGCTACCAATAAGTCACCCTACAATTGTTCCCATCTTTAGAAGATGTAAGTCTACTACGCCTTCTTTCTAGCACAGGTGTTGCATACTAAAAGGCAACCCCTTAGGTTGGCTAGCTCTACCGCACGGTTAGTAGACTATCCCTTTGGATTTTTAAATTTGAGATAGGACAAATTTGATATAGCCCCTTCTTAGTGGGTCCATTGTACACCGACATGGTCCATAAATTAAATCTATCAAATTTGACTAGAGCTCACATCCCTAGTGGATATGCCCTCAATTCAAAATCAAATTAAACCAAACAAACCATATAAAATCACATGAAATTAAGATAAAATTAATCCTGACTACTTTTGAGTTGACATAAGTCCCTAACAACATTCACTAAATTTTTGCCCTAGGTCAGGTTTGATTTG
Organism: Cymbidium sinense; assembly: GCA_021442155.1. Classification (NCBI taxonomy): domain Eukaryota; kingdom Viridiplantae; phylum Streptophyta; class Magnoliopsida; order Asparagales; family Orchidaceae; genus Cymbidium; species Cymbidium sinense. The sequence goes on along the minus strand of CM038214.1, from coordinate 260,904,642 downwards.
TTGTGCATCCAACAGGTCACCACAGCTGTTGTTCCTCTCTTTGGAAGATGTAAGTATGCTACGCCTTCTTCCTAGAACAGCCGTTGCACACTAAAAGGTAACCTTTTAGTTTGGCTAGCTCTATCCCGCAGTCTATAGACTTTCCTTTTGGATTTATTACCTAAGGTAGGTCATGGCTGATATAGCCACTTTTCAATGGGTCCATCGCACACTGACAGGGTCCATACATTAACTCAGATTAAATTAAACTCAATCTAATTTTCCCAGAGGAGTTAAATTACACCGTTCTCCCTAATGGATCCCCAAATCATATCTAAGCAAGTCAAGCAAACAAATCAAAGTCAAAACCAACCTCCCTAGTGGAGACAAATTAAACCAACTCCCCTAATAGAGTCTAAATCAAAGAAATACAACCAAACTCTTATCCCCAATAAATACATCCCCAAAAAAAATGATGAAAATAAACTCAAATTTTAATCCCAAGCGGATAGCCCGAACTTGCTTCCCAAGTGGAAGGTTCATATACCTGATCCCCAATAAAATCGAGCCCATATGTCTAGCAGATATGTCTCCACATTAATTAAAACAAAATAATTTAAGGTCGATTTGATCTTAATCCTCGATGGATTATAGATTCTTATCCCTAATTGATCTTCTTTCCACATATCATATAATCAAATCAAATTCAAACCTTATCCCCAATAGATTTTCTACTTCTATGGCCTTGACATAGACCCCTCACCTGTCATGTCCAATGCATGTGTGATCCCATAACAGATCTCCCTCCATGTCCTTGATATGGAATTCTCATTAAATCTTATTTCTTCTCTTATGCACACCTTTAATACTTCAACCAAACGCCTAACAATGTATTCATTCAAATTACATCATCTTAACATTGTAATCAACATTTTATTATTTGTGATGGTGCAAGCTCAAAAAACTATACAATATCATGCTAAACATATTATAGTGTGAATTAACACACATATATTATAATATATATGTTATTATAATTTGCTATAATATAATTTATTGTCTAACATTACACCACATTAGAATCACTTAAAAGGAACAAGTAATAAAATTTCCTCAAAATATGAATAATGTTCATTTTGAATGTAAAATTGTTATTTTTCTATTAAAAATGGCACCAAATAGCATAGTTTTGGTGTTGCTTGTTGGTGTGTGCATTGAATTTGGCCAAATTCTTCCATCTCAACCTTCAAATTAACATTTTTGTGAGTTTTGACCCAATGTATTATAACAAGAAATAACATTTAGTAACACACTACGACATTCATATATATGTTAAGTTATATTGTTATGTGCTTTATAATTTAATATGCTTTCATATAGTATATTATCTTACATTACACCTTAAAATGAATCACTTTAAGCAAAAAAAAAATTTTTTTAATTTGGTTGAAAAGTGAACATTTATTTTGATGCAAAATTCCATTGTTTTGATTAAATGACACACAATAGCACACCCCCAATGATGTTCCTAAAGCTTACCCTAAATGTGGCCAAATCACATCATCTCAGCCTATAAATCAGTATTTTGATGAATTATACCAGTATAAACTCTACTACATCATACTATAAAAAACTAAAATATGCTTAATAATAGATAGTAATAGACAAAAGTACGCTATAATCCATGATGCTACACTATGTTGTGTCATACTATATTATAATACACTATAACATATTATATTATATTATATTACATATCACATCACAAGGGATTTCTTAAGATATAAAATCATAAAATTAGTCTAAATAATAAAATAACTATATATTTTGAGTCGTATACCTTACATATTTTAAATTGAAATAATATATTATGATGTCATGCTCTACCTACTATGCATTTGGCCAAATTCCACCATTTTAAAGTATAAATCAACATTTTTATAAATATAGCTAGTGTAGGCTCAATTGCATGATGGTAAAATACTAAAAAAATTTAGAATGCGTAGAACAATATATTATGATATATGATGCTATATTATGTTACAACATTTAATATTTATTTTGAACATAAAATCTTACTTTTTTAGACTATAGCACACCTTTGGTAACAACAATTCCCAATTCTTCAAATTTAACAAATTTCATCATCTAATTTATTAAATCAATATTTCTTTGATTTAATTTAATATAGACTATAGGGCACAATAGCATAATATACTAAAACATTTAAAAACATCTTATAACATCCAAAAATACATCACTACATGCTCAAATATATGATGCTACATTATAATATAATATATGGTATTATAATATAATTTAAGGTTAGGGTTTAGGGTATTCAAATATCTAATTTTCAAGGGAAAGTCTCTTGATGACATTTTCTTTAATTACCATAACTATGTTAGGATTAGGTCATTCTTTAGATCTACTTCTAATTACATCTTTATTCAAGGTTTAGGGGTTAGGGTTGAGGGTTAGCTTAAGGTTTATGGTTTAGGGGTAGTTTAGGGTTTAGGGCTAGTTTAGTGTTTAGCATTTAAAGTTTAGGGTTTGGGATTTAGGTTTTAAGGTTTAGGGTTATCGATTTTAGGGTTTATGGTTTAGAGTTTAGGATTTATGGTTTAGGGTTTATGGTTTACTATTTAGGGTTTAGTGTTTAGGGTTTAGGGTTTAGAGTTTAGGATTTATGGCTTAGGTTTTAGGTTTAGGGTTTAAGTTTTAGTATAGGGTTTAGGTTTTAGAATTTAAGATTTTTTTTAACAGAGAACAAATTCAAATTCAACATTCATTCTTTTCGATTTCATCAACTAAGTAGCACCCCAAGATATCTAAGACAGAAGTGATGAAATAGACAAAAAATAAGCACCCATAGAGAAAATGAAAAACCCTTATTATGTAGAACTATCTCAACTATAAAGATACAGTTCCATAAACAATAGATCGGATCGACCGTTCTTCAGTTTCTCTAGTTCCCATCAGAACCACCCCTGCCTCTCGATTTATGGGATCCGTTATAATATCCCTGATCTCTCCCTCCGCCACCACCTTGGTTGTAACCTCCATCAGTCTTCCCGCCTCCATAACTGCCACTACTCCGACCACCACTTCCATATCCACCAGCACATCAGATCCCCCACCACCACTGCGATAATCGCCACCTTCGCTTTCGCCTCCACCACAAGATCTAGACTGAGCCTAGTTGACGGTGATATTCTTGGGTCAAGGTTTTACCCATTCTTAGGGTTTATGGTTAGTTTAGGGTTTAGGATTCAAAGTTAGTTTAGGTTTTAGGGTTTAGGGTTTGGGGTTTAAGGTTTAAGGTTGTAAGTTTTACGATTTAGGGTTTACAGATTATGGTTTAGGGTTTAGGTTTTTATGATTTAGGGTTTAAGGTCTAGGGCTGAGATTTAGGGTTTAAGTTTAAGGGTTTAGGGTTTAAGATTTTATGGTCTAGTGTTTAGGGTTTGGGGTTTAGGGTTAGTTTTAGGGTTTAGGGTTTAGGGTTTAGAATTTAGGGTTCAAGGTTTTGTTAAAAACATTATGTAAACTGGTATGTTTAGGTTTAATTAGTTTATTTAGCTTATTTTTTTCCTTATTTGAGTTTATTTTATTATTTTATTTAGGTTTATTTTTTATTTTTATTTAGTTTAATTCATTTATTTTAGTTTATATTTTTTATTTTAGTTTATTTTTTCCTTATTTGAGTTTTTTTTATTTTTTATTTTTATTTAGGTTTATTTTTTATTTTTATTTAGTTTAATTTATTTATTTGATGTTTATTTATCTTAGTTTATGTTTGTTATTTTAGTTTATTTTTAAGATATAGGTTAATTTTTTAGTTGAGTTTTATTTTAGGTTTAAGTTTTATTTTTTATTTTTAGGTTTAGGTTATGGTTTTTATTTTATTTTTCTAGGTTTAGATTTGAGTTTTTTATTTTAGGTTTATTTTTAGGTTTTATTTTTAAGTTTAGGTTTAGATTTATTTTTAGTTTATTTTATTTTATTTAGTTGAGGAGTAACCTCAGGGAAATTCCTTGAGTTTGTTGTCCGACATTAGGAAATCAAATTTCTGAGAATATCAAGGTGATATTAAATTCTATCCCTAAAAGTTTAACTCAACTCGCCCAAGGGAAATTGTAGTATCTAAGACATCAAGCATTGCCCATGATGCAGCTCTAGCAGCCTATCCCGCAAGCCACTTATACTTTACACTATTACATTGCGACTCAAGGGAAGGAAAATGCACTCTACTACCTAAGCCATCGTCTAATCCCTATTGAGGCTAATTATCTACCCAATGAGAATCATTGTCTAGCTTTAATCTTTGCATCCCAAAAGTTATAACACTACATTCTTCTTCATAAGGTGAACTTAATCTCTAGGATCAATCCCAAAAGCTATAACACTACAGTATCTCATGACATGACCAACACTATCTAGATGGTTGGCATGATAGTCTGTGATCCTCTCATAGTTTGACATTACCTTCATACCCCATCTGTGTGGTGAAAAGACCAGCGCTAGCAAATTTCTTAGCAGCACATCCATTTCCTATTGACTATCGGCTTAGTGATGATCTCCCCAATGAACAAATCATGAACTTAGGGGATACTAAAATTCACCACTAGGAGATGTACCTTGATGGTGTGGCTTCCTCTCAAAAAGGAAAAGAACCATAATCTACTATTCCAAGAAAGTCAGGATTAGGAATAGTTCACTTAACTCCAGGCCGTGATGTGATGAGATTCTTATATCATTTGTCCAATCCTTGGACCACTAATGAAGCAATATTAGCTTATGGATGGAGTTAGCCATTACTCTATCCGTAACATCACCATCTTGGATTCGTTAGTTATCAACTAAATCACCGCGGTGTTATAAAGCCCAAGCTCCATCGCTACCATAAGTACACCATAGAGTTGTTAGCCCAAATCCCAGATGTTACCATTTATAAGATTCCTCAAGGAGAGAATGCCATAGCATATGGTTTAGCCAAGCTTGCCAAAGAGTTGACATATCAGATGATGATGAGTCCATATCAATAAAGGTCCAAAATAGATCGTCCGTTATTGATATTGAACTTATCAAAAGTACTCTTAAAGGGGAGGTTTCCATTGCCAAGAAGGATGAGGAGTTAGATTAGAGGCAACCATTCATGGATTACCTAAATAATGGAAAACTACTTCAAGAGAAGTCACAAGCTCATCAGATGAAGTAGAGAGAACTTTCCTATGCTCTTGTGGATGGTGTCTTGTATCAGCAGTCTTTTGATCATATGTGGTTATGTTGTATAAACAAGCACAAAGCTCGTAAGATTATGACTGAGGTAAACTTAGGATTATGTGAAGCCAACCAATCTGGTCTAAAGATGAAAGCCCAGATCAAGAGACTAGGATACTACTGGCCATCGATGATCAAAGATAGCATGAATATGGCTAGGTGATGCCACCAATGTGAAATATATAATGTCTCATAACCAACCACCCAACATTCTACATCCTACACTCTATGGCCTTTCGAAAAGTTGGGGTACCGACAAAGTGGGACTAATTGATCTTCTTTTCTTCCAAGGGTCCTGCTTCATCTTAACTATCTTCACTACTTCCGTGGGTGAAGGTGATTCTACCGGGAGAGGTCACAACTCAGCATGTCCTCCAATATTTTAGGAACCATATCCTAATATAGGTTCAGAGTGCCTCGATGAATTACATCTGATATTGGTATTGCATTCAAGAGCACCGTGATCAACAACTTTTCATAGGACACAACATAGATTGGAGATATTCTACCATCAACTACCCAAGGGCAAATGACTTAAGTAGAAGTTTTCAACAAAACTCTCATCCAATTACTGAAGAAGACACTTGACAACAATAAGCACAACAAATTAGTTGAAGCCATGTTGAACTATCTCACCACATATAGAACTCCAACTCGGGCCTATTTTCATTAGTGTATGGGTTCAAGCATTTTCCATTAGAAGTCTAACTCCCATCACTAAGGATAGTTGGATAGAAAGATCAAAAATAAGCCAAGAATATCAAGTGCAAAAGAGCTCAAGGTTCAGATGAGAGATGCCTGTGCATGCCAAAATCTTGAGTTATATAAAGCTAAAAAAGATTCAAGTTGGTCCCGTCTGAGCTTTTCAAGTGAGAGCTTATTTAGTTCTAAGGAGATATTGCTCTTAAGATGGGAGGCAAGTTTGAACCACTCATGGAATGCCCTTTTCCCATATAAAAGGCCTACCAAGGAGGATCTTATCATTTATTAATCATAAGGGAGAGCACCCAATGGTTCCAATTAACAGGATCTGTATAAAGAAATATTATAAATCATGTTTAAAAATAATTATCATCAATGAAAATTCCATTTTGAATTCAATCTTTTCTATGTTGAAAGTATTCTTGTTTATGAATCCACCATAATGTTTTAGGTGTGTAAAGAACTTGTGGCATCCTATCCTTCATCGACACAACACAAACATAAACTACACACGAACATATAAAACAAGAACATACCTTTTATCTAGGGGTATTCTGAGTTAAGATAATGCCCCCAGTGACACTCACTCAATAGTCGCTTCTAGGTCGCACAAAGTGCTACTCTATTAGTGTCACCCTAGTGGTCTTCTACTTTGGGGATGTAAGTATGCTACTCTTTCCTTCCTTACTTGGCCACACTGACGAAAGTGCCTTGTTGGTTTGGTAGGCCTCTGATCATGGGTAAGCTACCTCATGTTGGCTTCATTTAAGAGGATGTGAGTCACTACTGCTTTCTTCTTGGATTAACCTTCTGACCTTGGGTGAGTATATATTTGAGGTTTAGGATAAGTCGCCTAGCGGCTCCTTCCCTTCTGACAGATTCAAGTTTGGGGCTAGTCCTTCCTCGAGGCTCCCTACTTAGTAGTTGCTCTAGGTCAGATAGCATCTATCCCACCGATGATAGACTATCTCGATGATCAATTTCTCTTAGAAAGTTGTAAGCATACAAGCTTTCTTTCTAGATTAATCATTACACACCGATGGGGACCTTAGGTTGGTTCTCACTATACTGACGGATACACCACTCATGCTGATGGATACACCTTAGATTAGTTGGTTCTCGTACCTTGGGATACACCAATCATGGTAAATGTAAGTCTTCTATGCTTTCTCCTTGAGGTCCACGTACAATAGGCTTTCTTTTTGAGCTTAGGATGTCCCCTAGTAGCACCTCTACTATATTTGGATCACATCCTTTGTGACCCTATTTAGACACTACTCGAGTTTCTATCGTATTAGACAGTTTCCCTTTTCTAGTAACCACCCCTGTGGCTGGAGAATCGATCTTGTGGATATGCAGATTCTCCCTTAGTTTAGTAAATTTGAGATAGGTCAAGGCTGATATAGCCTCTTCTTAGTGTGGTCCCTCGTACACCAATAAGGTCCATGAAAACATAAAAACAAAATATATATTCAGTTGTGGATTAGGAGGACACCCATATCTTTCCCAAGCAGGTATCTTATCTTTAGGGCAGTGTTAGCAAAACTCCCTATAAGAATCGTTTGACTACTCTTGAGCTGATATAAGTCCTCACTGGGGTATGTATGCACGTATTTAAGGTTTAGGGTTTAGGGTTTAGGATTTTAGGGTTTTATGTTTTGGGTTTAGGGTTATAAGTTTTAGATTTAGGGTTAATTTTAGGGTTTAGGGTTTAGGGTTTAGGGTTTAAGGCTCATTTTATATTAAGTAAATCGACATATTTAGGTTTATTTAGTTTATTTTATTTTATTTGAGTTTATTTTATTTTTTTATTTTAAGTTTTTTTATTTTAGTTTATTTTTTTAGGTTTAAATTTTTATTGAGTTTTTTTTAAAAAATTTATTTTTAGTTTAGGTTTAGGTTTTATTTAAATTTTAGGTTTAGTTTTAGGTTTATTTTTATGTTTATTTTAGTTTAGTGTTTAGGATTATTTTAGTTTATTTATTTAGTTTAGGTTTAGTTTTTTAAGGTTTATTTTATTTTATTTTAGTTTATTTAGTTTTAGGTTTAGGTTTATTTATATTTAGGTTTATTTTATTTATTTTTTTATTTTAGGTTTTATTTTATTTTATTTAGGTTTTAATTTTATTTAGTTTAATTTTATTTTATTTTAGTTTAATTTTATTTTATTTTAGTTTATTTTATTTTTTTAGGTTTAAGTTTAGTTTAGTTTATGTTTTTATTTTATTTTATTTTATTATTATATTTTGGTCTAGGTTTTTTTAATTTTTTAATTTTTAGATTTTATTTAGTTTTGGTTTAAGTTTTTAGGTTTTCAGGGCTTAGTGTTTAGTGTTTAGGGTTTAGGACTAGTTTAGATTTAGGGTTTAGGGTTTAAGGTTTGGGATTTGGGGTTTATGGTTTAGGGTTTAGGGTCTAAGGTTTTTTTTAATAGAGAACAAATTTAGATTCAACATTTCTTTTTTTTTATTATATCAACCAAGTTAACCCAAGTTTTCTAAGACACGGCGACAACATAAAAAAATGAGCACCCATATAGCAAATAAATCAAAACCTAGATAAGTAAAACCTTCTTATATAGACATAGTTCCATAAGGTAAGATGAGACAATTTATGCGTTCCCATCGAACCACCCCTCGCCTCGAGTAGGGATATCCCGATCTCTTCTTCCCACCACCATGGATGTAACCATCCTTCGCCTCTCTCTCATAACCACCACTACCACCACCATCCTCCATATGCACCAAAACCCACCCACCACCGCAATAACCTCCGCCTATGCCTCAACCACCAAATCTAGACTGAGCCTATTTGACGGTGATCTTCTTGCCATCAAGGTTCTTCCCATTCTTAGAGTTTAGGCATTAGGGTTAGTTTAGGGTTAGTAGTGAGTTTAGGGAATTTTTTAGTTTAGGGTTTAATTTAGGGTTTTAGGATTTAGGTTTAGTGTTTTAAAATTAAGTAAATTGATAGGTTTAGGTTTATTTAGTATATTTATTTATTTTTTTAATTTATTTAAATTTATTTTATTTTTATTTTGGTGTATTTATATTATTTATTTAGTTTATTTATTTTAGGTTTATTTATTTTTAGGTTTTAATTTATTTTAAGGTTTAAGTTTATTTTTAGCTGAGTTTTATTTTAATTTTATTTTTTTAGGTTTAGGTTTATTTCTTATTTTTAGGTTTAGATTTAGGTTTTTATTTTATTTTTTTAGGTTTCAATTTTAGGTTTTTATTTTAGGTTTACTTTTAAGTTTTTTTTTTTAGTTTAAGTTTACATTTAAAATTTCTTTTATTTTATTTAGTTTAGGTTTAGGGGTTTATTTTAGGTTTAGGTTTATTTTATTTATTTTAGTTTAGTTTTATTTATTTTGTTTATTTTTTTTAGTTTTTAGTTTATATTTAGTTTATTTTACTTTGTTTATTTAGGTTTAAATAGGTTTATTTATTTAGCATTTATTTTATTTTATTATTTATTTATTTAGTTTTTTATTTAATTTAGGTTTATTCTTAGGTTTATTTTTTAGTTTAGTTTATTTATATTTAGTTTATTTTTTTATTTTATTTTAGGTTTAGTAGTTTAGTTTAGTTTTATTTTATTTTATTTTATTTTATGTTTTTATTTTTTATAGGTTTATTAAATTTTATATTTAGGTTTAGGGTGGTTTAGTTAAGGTTTAGGATTTAAGGTGGGTAGGAGGAGGTTATATTTAGATTTTAGGGTTTAGGGTTATTTTAGTGTTTAGGGTTTAGGGTGGATTTTATGTTTAGAAGGCTTTAGGTTTAGGTTTATTGTGTGTTTGGTTTAATTAGGGTTTAGGGGTTTAGGGTAGTTAAGGGTTTAGGTGGTTAGGTTTAGGTTTTAGTAGTTAGGTTTAGATTTAGGGTTTAAGTTTATGGTTTAAAGTTTTAAAATTAAAGTTTAGGTTTAGGTTTGGGTTTTTTTAATAGAGAACATATTCATAGTCAACATTTCTTCTTTTATTTAATCAACCAAGCACCCCAAATTTTCTAAGACAAACCGACAACATAAATAAAAATGAGCATATAAGAAATCAACATAGAATTGGTTTATAAAGTTTCATATAATTAGCAATCAACCATCCCCTTCCCCCATCACCTCATACATTATCCCATCTCTCTCCACTCCTCCCACCATAACCGACCATTGCTCTAACCACACCGCCGACCTTGATCCCACCACCACCATGATAACCTCCTCCTCCTTACTTAGCTTTTAGTTTGATGGTGATTCCCATAAGGTAGGGTTTAGGGTTTAGAGGGTTAGTTTAGGGTTTAGGTTGGGTTTTAGGTTTATGGGGAGGGTTTAGGGGTTTTAGTTTATTTAGGTGGGTTTAGGTTTATATTTGGGTTTAGGAGAGTTTGGGTTTTTAGGTTTAGATTTAGGGTTGCAGAGTAGGGTTTAGGGTTTAGGAGTAGGTTTAGGTGGTTTTTAGGGTTTAGGATTTTCTATTAGGTTAAACCAATAGATTTAGTTTATGTGTCTTTATTTTCTATTTTTATTTAGGTTTATTTTTTATATTTTCTTAGTTTAATTAATTTATTTTAGGTTTATTCTTTTATTTTTAATTTTTATTTTAGTTTATTTTTAGGTGTTTAGGTTTTTTTTAATTTAGTTTATTTTATTTTATTTTTATTTATTTTAGGTTTAGGCTTTTATTTTATTTTCTTAGGTTTAGGTTATTATTTTAGGTTTCTTTTAGGTTTTATTTTTTAGTTTAGGTTTAGGTATATTTTTAATTTATTTTATTTTATTTAGATTATTTATAAGTTTAGTTTAGTTTTAGTTTAGGTTTATTTAGTTTAGTTTACTTTAGTTTATAGTTTATTTTATTTTGTTTATTTTATTTTTATTTTAGGTTTAGTTTTTTTTAGTTTAGGGTTTAGGTTTTACTTTTTATTTATTGTTAGGTTTATTTTTTAGTTTTAGGTTTTTATTTAGTGTTTAATTCATTTTATGTTAGATTGATTTTATTTTTATTTTATTTTACGTTTATTTATATTATTTATTCTTAAGTTTATTATATTTTTTAGTTTAGTTTAGGTTTTTATTTATTTTATTTTAATTTATTTTATTTTTATTTTATTTTATTTTTAGGTTTAGGTTTAGTTTAGTTTAGTTTATTTTATTTATTTTATTTTATTTAGATTTGATTTTATTTATTTATTATTAGTTTTATTTAGTTAGGTTTATAAGTTTAGGTAGGGTTTAGGGTTTGGGGTTTAGGGTTTGGGTTTAGAGTTTTAAAAGTTTTAGTTTTTTAGGTTTAGGTTATAGTTTAAGTTTATTTAGGTTTAGTGAGTTAGGGTTTAGTTTAGGTTTAAGGAGGTTTTAGGTTTAGAGTTTAGTTTTAGGAAAGTTTTAGGAGTTTTAGGTTTAGTTTAGGGTTTGAGTAAGTTTAGTTAGGGTGGTTTAGGTTTAGTTTAGGGTTTAGGTTTAGATTTAGAGTATGTTTAAGGTTTAGGGATAGTTTAGGTTTACTAGTTTAGGGTTTAGGGTTTAGGGTTTAGGGGTTTAGGGGTTTTTTTAAAAAAAATTTAGGGTATATTAGTTTTAAATAGAGATAAATTTATATTCAACATTTCTTATTTTGATTTCATCGAAAATCCCAGTTTTAAGTGGCTAGATAAAATAAAACACCCATAGAGTAAATAAAAAACCCTAGATAAGTAGAACAGTCTCTTCTATAAAGGCACAGTTCCTTAAGCAACATATTAGATAAGGCGTTCTTCAGTTTCTCCAGTTCCCATCAAAACCACCCCCACCTTTTGAGTAGTGGGATCCTCCATTATATTCTCGATCACCCCCTCCGCTACCACCATGGCTTTCGTCACTCCTCACCTCCATCATGCTTATTACATCTCCATATCCATTAGCACCTCCCACCACCATTGTGATATCTTCCATCGCCTAGATTCCACCATGATTTAGCAGATGTGAAGGTTTTCTGCAGGTTTAAATGTTTAGAAGGTTTATGGTTTAAGGTTTAGATTATGAAGTTTTTAGTTTAGTTTTATTTAGTTTGTTTAGGTTTAGGTATTTGTTTAGAAGTTTAGGTTATTTTAGTTAGTTTATGGTAGTGAGTGTTATAGTTTAATGGTTTAGGTTAGGGTTTTAGGGGTATGGTTAGGGTTTAGGGGGTATGGTTTAGGTTTTATATTTAGGGAGGTTTAGGGGTTAGGTGGAGTGAAGTTTAGAGGGGAAGGTTTAGGTTTGGGTTAGATTTAGGGTTTATGGTTTAGTGTAGGTAGGGTGATTAAAGGCTTAGTTTAGGGGAGTACTTAAAGATTTAAAAAATAGTAGGTTATAGTTTATTTTATTTATTTTATTTAATTTATTTTAGGTTTATTTTTTTTATTTAGGTTCATTTATTTTAGATTTATATTTATTTTAATTGGTTTTATTTTAGTTTAGGTTTTAGGTTTATTTTATTTTTTGTTTATTTTATTTTATTTTTTAGGTTTAGGTTTATTTTTGATTTTAGGTTTAGGTTTAGGTCTTTATTTTTAGATTTAAGTTTAAGGTTTATTAGATTATTTTTAGTTTTTTTAGTTTATTATTTATAGTTTATTTATTTTATAGTTTACAGTTTAGGTTAGGTTTAGGTTTAGTTTATTTATTTTAGTTTATTTAGGTTTGGGTTTGGTTTTAGTTTAGGTTTTAGGTTTTATTTTAGGTTTATTAGGTTTAAGTTTTTATTTATTTTATTTTATTTTATTTTATTTATATTTTAAGTTTAGTTTTATTTTATTTAGGTTTTTATTTATTTTGGTTTGGTTTATGTTTTATTTTATTTTAATTTATTTTATTTTGGTTTAGGTTTTCAATTTATTTTAGGTTTATTTAGTTTAGGTTTAGGGTTAGGTTTAAGTTTAGGGTTTAGGGGTTTGGGGGTTTAGGGTTTAGGGTTTAAAGGTTGGTGGAGGATTAGGGATTATGTTTAGATTTAATTAGAGTTTAGGTTTAGGAGAGGATTTAGGTTTAGGGATTGTTAGTGGTTTAGGGATTAGGACAAGTTTAGAGTAGGGCTCAGTTTAGGTTAGGTATGGTTAATCAGGGATTAGGTTAGGAGTTTTGGGTTTAAGGAGTTTTAGGTAGGTTTAGGGTTTAGGGTATACAATTTTAGGGGTTAAGGTCAGGGTTGGGTTTTTGGCCAATGTTAGGGTTGTGGTTTAGGATTAGGGGCTGACAACATTTTTTAAAAAAAATTAAGAAAACCAGTTATAGGTTTTATTTAGTTTATTTTATATTAAGTAAAACGATATTTAGATTTGGTTAGGGTTTTTGGATTGTAGTTTTAGGGTTTGGGTTTATGGATTTTGGGTTTAGGGTTATTTTATTTGTTTTATCTCATTTTATTTAGTGTAGTTTATTTATTTTAGGTTTATTTTAGTTTATTTTTTATATTTATATTTTAGGTTTATTTTTAGTTGAGTTTATTTTATTTTATTTAGGTTAAGGTTTATTTTTTGAATTTTATTTTTTTTGGTTTAGTTTTAGGCTTTAGTTTAGGGTTTAGGATTTTAGGTTTAGGGTTTATTAGGATTAGTTTAGTTTAGCTTTAGTGTGGGTTTCAGGTTAGGTTTAGGTTAGGGTTTAGGTTTAGGGTTTAGGTTTAGGTTTAGGGTTTAGAGTGGGTTTGGTTAAAGTAGGGTTGTGGTTGTGGTAGGTTTTAAGTTTAGGTTGATTTTGCTGGGTTTAAGACAGGTAGGGTTTAGGGTTTTAGGTTTAGTTTAGAGTTTAGGTTTAGGGTTTAGTTTTAGTTATTTTTATTATTTATTTTTATCATTTTATCTTTTAAATTAAGTAAAGTGGAGGTTTATTTATTTTATTTTATTTTATTTTGATTTCAATTTATTTTTTTATTAAGTTTAGTTTATTTATTTTGGGTTTATTTAGTTTAGTTTAGGTTTTTATTTTAGTTTTATTTTTTAGGGTTTAGGTTTAGGTTTATCTTTAGTTTTATTTTATTTTTTATTTTATTTTTTTTGATTTTATTTTATTTTGGTTTAGATTTAGGTTTTATTTATTTTTAGTTTATTTTAGGTTTTCTCTATTTAGATTTAGGCTATTTTATTATTTTATTTTAGGGTTTAGTTTAGGTTTAGGTTTCATTTATTTTAGTTTAGTTTATTTTGTTTAGGTTTAGGTTTATATTTTTTTTATTTTAGGTTTAGTTTTTTCTAGTTTAGGGTTTAGGTTTTTTTTTTTATTTTAGGTTTATTTTTAAATTAGTTATTATTTATTTTATTTTATTTTATTTTATTATTTTATTTTATTTATAGTTTTATTTTATTTAGGTTTTAAATTTTAGTTTAGTTTATTTTATTTATGTTAGTTTATTTTTTTATTTATTATTTTTAGGTTTAGGTTTAGGTTTATTTAGTTTATGTTTTAGTTTATTTATTTATGTTTTTATTTATTTATCTTTAGGTTTATTTTAGTAGGTTTAGTTTGGGTTTTTATTTTGTTAGATTAGTGTTATGGTTTGGTCTAGTTTATGGTTTTGGTTTTAGGTGCAGGTGTGGTTTGGTTTAGTTTAGGGTTTAGGGTTTAGGGTTAGGGTTTAGATATGATTTTTTGTTTGATTTTCATTTTAAGTTTTAATATTAAGTAGGGTTTATTTATTTAGCTTATTTAGTTTATTTATTTTATTTTATTTAGTGTAGTTTTTATTTTAGGTTTATATTTTAGTTTATTTTTAGGTTTAGGTTTTATTTTAATTTTTTTTTAGGTTTTATTTTATTTTTTAGGTTCATGTTTTAGTTTTATTTTATTTTATTTATTTTTTATATTTTAGGTTTATTTTTATTTTATTTTATTTTAGGTTTTTTTTATTTTATTTAGTTTATTTTAGTTTATTTAGGTTTATTTTATTTATTTTATTTTTATTTAGGTTTAGTTTATGGTTTAGGTTTTATTTTTATTTATTTTTTTAGGTTAATTTTAGTTTCATTTATTTATTTTATTTTATTTTATTTTATTTTTAATTTTATTTTTTATTTATTTTTTTATTTTTAGGTTTATTTTCTTTTAGTTTAGTTTTTATTTATTTTATTTTAGTTTAGTTTTATTTTTATTTTATTTTATTTTAGGTTTTGGTTTAGGTTTAATTTTATTTTATTTAGGTTTTATTTTTTAATTTAGTTTTGATTTTATTTTTATTTTATTTTAGGTTTTAGGTTTTATTTTAGGTTTATTTTATTTCTTTGTTTAGGTTTAGGTTTATTTAGGTTTATTTTATTTTATCCAGTTTAGTTTAGGTTTTATTTTAGTTTAGTTTAGTTTTATTTTATTTTAGGTTTAGGTTTTATGTTTATTTTAGGTTTTATTTTAGGTTTATTTTTAGGTTTAAGTTTTTTATTTTATTTTATTATTTTATATTTTATTTTATTTTTATTTTTATTTTATTTATTTATTTTATTTTTTAGTTTTATTTTATTTATTTTTTTTTTTAGTTTTTTATTTTTTTTATTTTTTTTTTAGGTTCAAGTTTAGGTTAGATTTAGGTTTAGGTTTTAGTTTATGTTATTTATTTTGTTTTTTATTTTATTTTTTTTTAAGTTTATTTATTTTATTTTATTTATTTAGTTTAGTTTAGATTTTTAGTTAGGGTTTAGGGTTTAGGGTTGTAGATTTTAGAGCATATGGTATAGGGGGTCATGGTTTGTTTAGGGTTTGTGGGTTTAGGGTTTAGTATTTTATTTTATTTCTTTATTTTAATTAAGTAAACTAGGTTTTAGGCTTTTTGTTTATTTTTTATTTATTTTATTTAAGTTTGTTTTTATTTTTTATTATTTTATTTTTTATTTTGGTTTATTTATTTTAGTTTTTTTTTTAGTTTAGGTTTTATTTTTTAGTTTTTTAGTTTTTTTTAACTTGATTTTATTTTATTTTAGGTTTATTTAGGTTTTATTTTTATTTTTTAAGGTTTTAAGTTTTGATTTTATTTTTGGTATTATTTTTAGTTTATATTTAGGTTTATTTAGTTTATTTTATTTTATTTAGTTTATGGTTTAGTTTAGTTTAGGTTTTTTGTAGTTTAGGGTTTAGGTTTTTTATGTATTTATTTTTAGGTTTTATTTTTTAGGTTTAGGTTTTTATTTACTTTTTATTTTATTTAGAGTTTTGTGCCTGCATTCTTCAAGATCTTTGATGGTAGTGGGAATCCATGATAACACATTGCACACTTTAGAGCTTGTTGCATTGATGAATGTACTCCTCTTTCATTTATTTCATATCTCTCAAGTGTTGCATTTGATTGGTATGCTAAACTACCCAATGGTTTGGTGAAGACTTTTGCTGAGTTGAAGTGCAACTTCATCAAGAGGTTTGCTGGAGCTCAGCAGAGGGTGACTGTAGGTGACCTCATTGTAGAGAAACAAAAACTCAATGAGTCCCTTGTTGATTACATTCTCCGGTGGGCAACCTGAGCATGAAATGCAAATCACAATTATCTGAACAGCATGCCATTGAAATTATTCTTAAGAATATCCATGGCCCAGTCGTCTTCATGCTTAAGGGCTTTACCATCAAAACATTTGAGAAATTAATCAACAAGGCAGCTAGCCTACAAGAGGAAGCCAAACAGTTGCCCATTCTTGACCAATTATTTAGGCCTAAGCCGCAAAAGGTGTTTGACAAGAAGCCATGGATAGTTATGTTAGTGGATAGAGGGAAGCAGCTAGCTAGAGTTCAGTATAAAATACTACGAGCTCAACAATCTCCACCTCCTCTTCCACCACCTACCATCATCATACCAAAATTGCAGTCACTAAATGACCATTTCCACCTCTCACCTACCCGTATTCATATTCATCCATGTAGCTACTTTCTACCTACTCTTACCGATAAATTAAATGAAGAAAGTTTGGCTTATCCCGATGGTAGCTACTACTCCACCTACCCAGTTCTGTTAGAGTAATCTTTGGGGATACTTGTGATCCTCTTAATACCAAAGAAGGTTAGATATCTCCTATCCCAACCTCTAAGAAGATCATTTTTAAGATCAAGAAGCTTTCCTTGCAAGTGCCTGAAGTAGCTCACAACTTCAACACCAAGGAAGGTTTACTAGTTGTAAAGGACAACTCTGGGAGGGTGATAACCCAGCAGCAGTAGCAGCAACTCACCATACTTGCCCGGGATAGCCCAGTAGCACATCCACCATCTGAGTCTAGTAGTCCCTCCATCGTTGCAGCTACCACCTCTTATGCTAGCTCCTCTTCTACTGACAAGAGCATTGTATCTGCAGATAAGGGCACTAAATCCCTTACTTCACTTACTTTACTTGATTTCTATCATGTACCTCCACCCAAAAGAAATTAATGAAGAAAGTTCTACTTATATATTGTCTACTTCTGATGCTCTTGATTATATTCTTATTGAAAGCTCTCCAAGTCTAAATAAAAATAATAGCTCTAGTAGTTTCAATCCTTTCCTTTCTTATTCAGAGTCAAACTATCCTTCTCTTAATCAATCAGGTTCACCTCTTGAGATTAACTTAAAGTCAGCTGACTCTGAGGATCCCATAAGAGAAGCCATAGGTATGCCCGTTGAGAAGGTAGAGCTTTCCACAAACTCATCATTCCAAGAAGTCACCAAGTCCCATGCATGGCAAAGTTCTATATTAAGGTAGCACCGAATAAAGGTAAGAAAGTCATTAGTGAGCGATAGCCCCTCCATAAGATGCTCCACCCATGGATATGCTTGTGGAGGAGCCGTGAGTTGATTACAATGTCCTAGCTCACTTTAGTATGTTTTAAGTTAAGCATATACGATGCCCTTATTTTATCCAAAGAGATGAGAAAATCTCTAATCAAGGCCTTACTTGATCTAGAGATATGCTTAGCTTAGCTGACCACTACTAAAGAGTAAGCATGCCACTCGAAGGACATCTTACGAGTTACATTCAACGATGAAGACTTACTCCTTGGGATGACAAGGAACAACCGCCTCTTTACATAATAGTGGATGTCGACAGATAGAGGCTATCCAAAGTTTTAGTTGACCCGTGTATCACCAACATGAGTCTAAGAACCTTGACTACTTGAGGATTGACATCTCCAAGATCCAAAAAAAAGGATGATGAGAGGATTCAATGAACAAGAGAGGCCTATGTTTTATTTTGGATGTATGCAGGGGGGGATGGGACACCACAGATCATGGGTACTTTTGAGGTGAATGGGTACAACATTGAGGTATGATGTACTATCTTGAAAGATATCACCCACAACAATGGACCTAATCATATAATAAGGACTCCTAAGATGATGGGTCTTGAATGTACTGAGATTTTTCCCCTACTTTACATGGATGAGTAAAGTAGGGTTTATATTAAACCAGGTTCCTAAGTTCCTTATGGAGGCAAGCCTCCATAGTTAATTACATCTTTGGAAATAAAATTTCCTTAGAATACTCTCGATTAATATAGACAATTATCATTTTCAAAGATTTCAAGGTTAGACTATCAAAGGATTGGTCATATTTAGAAAATCAATTGTGAAAGTTCAAGGAAAAGACTTATTCTTGGAATCCAAATGAAATAAGTAAGAAATGCTCATGATACTAATGAGCAGTGAGCATTCCAATCTATCTATGGTTGGGCTTTATAATTTTGAAGTTGAGGAGATTTATACTTTTTGAGTTGAAATTTAATTAGATTACTAGGGCTTATAATCCACTAACACATGGTTGTGGGAATGCCTAAAAGGTGATAATTTATGCTCGTAGCCATAAGGAAATAGCTTGAATCCTAAATCTAGGGACCTTTAGTGGGAGCTAAAGCATGACCTAAATTTAAGCAATGGGTGGGCATAAGAGTTTATCTACACAAGAGAGAATAAATTGTCCGACTTTTGCACTTATAACTGCCAGGAGTGGTCGTCAATTAACTCCTCCTATGATTATAAAACCATGTAGTATGGTCTTATGAATTACAAGATAGCTAGGGTATTTATTTAATTAGAAAGAGACTAAAGTCCTAAACACAATCCCTAAAAGACTAGAGCATGAGTGGTATGAGCATATGACGTAATCTATAGATGCAAAATCTTTTCAAATTTTATTTCATTTTAGACACTTCATTTTGATAGAGGTTTTAGTATTTATTATGACTAAATGCATGATGAAATAGGTTATGGGTCAGATCAACTAGAAGAAGGTATTATCCACCACAATGGATTCCCTTACAGGTCAAGTATTCCTTTATCGTGCAAGGATGGAGATCCTTCATGTTCAAGAGAGAAAGAATATTCATGCATGAAGTGAACCATACAACCATATAGCTAAGGGGTTGCTAAATATTTTAATTATCTTATTTATGTCTTAGGCTTTATGATGAAGTTATGAGTTATTTAAAATTTAGTTATGAGTGATTAGTTAGATAGAAAAGTTATTTTTATCCTAAGAGCCTAATCATATCCAAGCCACACATAAAAGCTTCAATCATTTAAGAAACTATGAAAAGCATGTCGTCCTAATGCACAATGTAAACATAACATGAACTATCATAAAATAATAAAAGGTCGATGCGGTTGGGTACCGTCGTATAACCCAAAGAGAGAAAAGATGGGTAGCCAAGCTCTACCCTTATACAACCTCGAATATGAATAACTGTATTAAATGCTATTTCTTCTTCATATATCTCCATTTTTTATTTGGTTCCTTCTTTGATTTGGATGGTGCTTACTTCAAAGGCATTACAGGGCACCCTAGGACAAAGCCTTATTAGAATTACATTTATGTGAGAAAAGTAAATCAAACTACACCTATAAAATAGAGGTTAGCTAAATATACATATAATCCCAAGCAATTGTATTTATAATTTGGACTTAGAACCCTACATATGGATAAATATGCCCACCTGTCTTAACTTGGATTATGCTTAAGGATTTAACCAACCTACAAAAAGAGCATTCACATTTATTTTTAAGCATCCCTTAAGCATAAACCCCTACAGAAAAAACATGATGATTTATTAATAATATCATCCTATATATGAAGTATACACCCTAATATCCAATCTAAAATAATACATCATAAAACAAAACATACATCACATCATACACCATCCTAACTTAGAGCTAGAAGTGGTTACTTAATTCTAATGTGCATATTCAGGCATGTGTGGTAAGTCTTCTTAAGCATTAGTGTTGTATTTTCTATGTGTAGAAGTCTTCAATTTAACATGAATGGTTGATTTCACTTGAAGTAGTTTAATTGATTTGAGAATTTTAATTTGTTTTTCTTTTGTTTCATTTGATTACTTAGCAACTAAGTGTTATAAAGAGAGGAAAATAGGATTTCTTTCATCCCTATCTTAAGTCACTTTCTATAGTATATTAATTTGATTTAGTTCTCTTTAGTGAATGGATTATTGAATGATTTAATTAATCCTAAGTTTAAGTTCACTTTAAATAATCCTATTCAAAATAAAAAGCATCTTAAGATTAATTTAATTGAATTAGTACCGTATGACATATATTAAATCATTCCTTTCCATCACAGGTAACATGCATATTATTTAATCCTAAGTTTTTATATACGTGCAACACATTTTAGCATACTTAAATGATGAATGTATGTGTATGTTTAGAATTTATACTTTATTTGATTGAATTATTTAAACATATTAATTCAAAACTTTATCCAAATTCTTATACAAAATGACATAAGAATGAAATTAAATAGGCATGTGCATTGTTAAAGGAAAGTGAGGTAATCAAATGACCTCCTTGGAGCTAAAAAGCCTCAGATTCTTGGGATGTCTAGACTATATACCCATTTGCATTCAAACATATGTAAAAATATGAACATAGGAAGTAAGCTCCAAATCATATGGCTAATTAATTCAACCACTTAGTCAATTATGAATGCATGCAATTTTAATGTAAAATGGGATTTTCACTCACTATACATATACATGTACAAAGATATAGGAAAGTATGTGTCATTGTTAAACCAAAGAAGTGAGGTAATCAAACGACCTCCTTGGGGCTAACTAAAGCCTCTTATCCCCAGGATTTCTAGACTATATACTTGCTTTTATTGGACACACATGGATGCATACATAAATGAGGGAAAAGAAAACCATGCAAGATTGTATTTTTTTAATATATATATATATATATATATATATATATATATATATATATATATATATATATATATATATATATATATATATATATATATATGAATTCAAGCTTTCCCAAATTCTAATGTTGAAATACATAAGAATGAAATCAAATGGGTAATGTCATTAAACTAGGGAAGTGAGGTAATCAAATGACCTCCTTGGGGCTAAAAAAGCCTCATGTTCCGATGTCCGTTACTATATACCCATTATCATTCAATCTTATATAACACATGAATAGAGGAAAGAGAACTCAACATTGATATACTTAAGCTATAAGCACACACATTTCTTATGTATTTATAACTAGCATCATAACACATATTATTATTCATTTATAAGCTTTTAAAAAACACATTTGGATTTAATAGTGATAATAGCCACAATTATATTAAATTAAATCAACACATGCAAGCTTACATAAAAGAAATTCATTTTATTTTACTTGATTTTGAAAAGATGGATGCATGAATTCAAATGACATACCAAATTTAACATGATCGGAATGAGGACAATCAAATATAAACATGTGATTCATTCAAACCAAACTATTTCTTAAGGATAATCAAATCAAATAAGATTATTTAACGAAAACCAAAGCTTTAATTAAGTTTTGGACATGATTTGATTTAAAGAGGAGAAGAGAAATCATCACTTATTGTTTTAAACTCATCCCACATTACTACAACAACAATAAGAAGAAGAAGAAGAAGAAGACTTAATCCCACTAGGATAGGGTCGGCTACATGAATCCTTCGTCTACACTGTGTCCTATTATGTGTCAAATTATCATTTAAATCAAATATACTAAGATCATTTTTTATACATCTTAACCAAGTATTTTTAGGTCTACCTCTACCTTTCTTAACATAAGGCAAATCTAATGCATATACTCTCCTAATTGGGTCATCGGATGGCCGACGCTTATGTGGCCAAACCATCTAAGGTGACTCTCCCTAATCTTATCTACCACTGGAGTTACTCCAACATTTTCCCAAATATACTCATTTTGCATTCTATCTCTAAGAGTAAAGCCACTCATCCGCCTAAGCATGTAATATTTAAGACTTATGCTTCCCTTTTATTACCCAACATTCGCATAAGTCATTGTAGGTCTTACCACCATTTAAAATTTTCCCTTAAGTTTAAGTGGAACTTTTCTATCACACAATAGGCCGATTCTCCACTTCAACCATCCAACTTGAATTCTACTAATAACATCTCCATCTATTTCACCATCATTTTGAACAATAGGGCCTAAATATATAAAACACTCACTTTTATTAATGACTTGTTAACCTAATGTCACAACACTACCAATAGAACTTCTATAACTAAAATTACACTCCATATATTTAATTTTAGATCTACTTAAACAAAAACCTTTAGACTCTAGAGTTGGCCTCCATAATTCAAGTTTCTGGACTTCTCTAGTCTTATCAACAAGAAGAATGTTATCAAAGAAAAGCATACCAAGGTACATCTTCTAAATGCCTAGTAAGAACATCCATAACTAAAGTAAAAAGATAAGGTCTTAAAGATGATCCGATGTAATCCAAATGTAAATAGGAAAATATTTTGTCAATCCTCCTTTTGTTTGGACACAAGTAACATCTCTAGTATACATATCTTTAATGACTTAAATATAACCAATATTAACTCCATTCTGTTCTAGAACTCTCCAAAGAACATCTCTTGAAACTTTATCATAAGCTTTCTCTAAATTAATAAATATCATATGTAGATCCTCTTTACTTTTTCTATGCTTCTCCATCAAACCCTTAACAAATGTATAGCATCCATAGTATCATGCATGAAACCAAATCATTGTGAGAAACTTTTGTATCACATCATAACCTTTGCACAATTACTCTCATAATTTTAATGTATGGCACATTAACTTAATTCCTCCATAATTTGTGTACTCAAATTTAGTCTAAAATGACATGACATTAAAAGAATTGTAAGCCAAGAAATTCCTTGATCTCCATTTCCACACTTCTATTGAATTTTATCTGTCCCACCGCTTTCCACATTTAATTTCAAAACTAGATTTAGATTTATGATTGATATTTTTTTTGTTTAAAGTATTAAGGTTGCTAAAATCAATTGCAATTTTAGATCTTTCATTTAAAAGTTTATCAAAATACCTCATCAATATCCTTTTCTAAAAAAGCATTTTATTATTTTCATCCCACTCTCTTGAACTATGTCTTACTTCTCCTATCTCTTGGTTTAACTTATACATACATCTTTCACCTTCTTTAGTATCTAATCTATTGTATAAATCACTAAAAGCTAAATTTTTTGCATCATATATTGCTTTGTTAGAACCGCCACTTTATATCTTTCCCAATTCTCTAATTTTACATCTAAACCAAGTTTTATAACAATACTTCTTATTTTTTATCTTTTCTTGCACACTCTGACTCCACCACCAAATATTCTTATTAAAAGAAGCTTTTCCTTTTGATTCTCCAAGCACATCTTTAGCAACTTAATTTCACTTGCTATTTTTTCCCACATAATGTTAGCTTCCTCATGAACATCCCAAATTCTAATCTCTTATAGCTTGCTCTTAAAAATAATTTTATTTGTGTTCTTTAAGTGTCCCTTCTAATTTTAGGACTTTATTTTTATTTTCTTGCAACCTTTATCTTAAAATATAAAATAACAATGTTTTTTTAGATTTTCACTTAGAATGACCTTACTTTTACAATCTAAACGAACTATTTTTTTTATCAGAAAATAATCAATGTGTTTTACTAGATCCATTTTTATAATTAATAATATGTTCATCTCTTTTCTTAAATAAAGTGTTAGCAACTACAAAATCATAAGCTAAAGCAAAATCTAATATAGTCCTACCTTCTTCATTAGTCACTCCAAATCCATAACCACCATGAATACTTTTAAAATCTTCTACCACTCTACCAACATGTCCATTTAAATCTCCGATAAATACTTTTCTTCAAGAGGTATCTTTTGTATTAATCCCTCTAATTCATTCCAAAATTTTTCTTTTACGCTTACCTCCAAACTACTTGAGGAGTATAACATTGATAATCTTAGTATCAACAATAATCTTTAAAGCTATATTTCTATCTCCACATCTACTAATATTTATAACATTATCCTTCAAACTTTTATATATAATCACACCTACACCATTTCTAGTTTGACTTTTACCTGAATACCAAAGTTTAAAACCTAAACTATCAATCTCCTTGGCTTTCTCCCCAACCCATTTAGTTTCTTGAACACATAAATTATTTATCTTTCTATGAACCATAATATCTATTAATTCCATTAATTTACCTGTAAGAGTACCTAGTCATCCCACATTATTAATTTGATTTAATTTAACGAAATGTAATTAAGTTGATTTTATGGGTTAATTAAGTTAAACTCTTAATTACAAGAATTTATTAATATTTCCTATGTCACCTTAAAGTAATTAACTAAATAATTATGATCCAACATGATATGCATGGAAAATAAACTTGCAATGATCCTAGGAAAATAAAAGGGTCTAATGCAATTGGCTCATGATTAGTAGTTAATTAGATTAAGGGAGTTAATTAATAAATCTTATGGTTTTACCATACATGTGTACTAACCATAATTTCATTAAACTCATTTAGCTTATTAAACACCTAAAGATCTATCCCATTATTTAATTAATTAAGGTCTTATGTGATTATGATTTTAATTTGATTAAGTGATTTAATTAATTAAAATCTTAATTTTTATTTTAAAAAAGGGTGAAATGAACTTAGGAAAAGAGTCTCAACTATTCCTTAGTTCACTATGCTGAACAATGATTAATAAACTTCATTAACCAATTTGTTAATGTTCATGGGATTAATTTATCATTAATTAACTTATAAGAGTTGTTAAAGTTTAATTAGTCAATTTTTTTTAAGTGAGCAATAAATCCCAAGAAAATCAAGGGGAGAGGTCATCCCTTTAAATTAACCCACAAAATTAATTGCTTAAGGAATTATTAAAGTTAATTAATTTTGTAATTAAACTTTAATTACACATTATATATTATTCAAAGTTAATATCATTTTAAATTAATTCTCCTCAAAATACCTCTAAAATGAGTATTTATTTGGTTTTTTATTTATATGATTTTAAAGTTTTAGATTAATTTCATTAATTAATTAAAGCGAACGTACACGCTTGCACATGGTGTCAGATTGGCTACTTACTATCGACCGGCGGTGGTGGATCTTTGTTCACCGCCCACATCGATAATGATTAATCCCACTATGATTAAATCATATCAATCTAGTAGATCTAATCACGATCGTTCATTTTGTCGCGAAATGAATGCATGATCTAACGCCATGTGAGGGAATAGTCCGCCCACCATCATTGCTCACTTGATCCAGCTTACCCGAGATCAACTCCAAAAGGATGCCACACTTCACGACATTTGGGGATCTAACATCATGATCACACAAGATGCAAGTTTTCTTCAAAAGCTCCAACCCAAAGCATACCACTCAAAAGATTGGTGCTCGACGAGGAAGCTTCATCTAGTGGAGATAAATCCCTATTGAGTAGCAATTAGATCAATTCCTCGATGTTCTCTTAGAAGGCCATGAACCAATGATTTGATTCTCGGCTTTGATCGAAGTCCCACCACTGGTGCTCGGGAAGCTTGGGAGATGATTCTTTCATACTTGATGAGGCCTAGGGAGGGTGCATGCAAAGTTAATTTGAGTTTGATGGATAAATGGGGAATTTAGGTCAGAAATGGTAGTGTCCTATTTCGAGAAGGACTGGAATGGCATTTTTAGATTGAGGAATGACCTAGGAGCTTATGAAATGGCTCTAGCAGCTCATCTTGGGTAGCTAGTGCTCTGAGGAATGAATTTTATGTGTGTTTGAGTGGAAACAAGGGGGTGTATACCCCTTTCATCTTGATCAGATGGTTGGATCAGTTTCAGCTTCTAGTGGTTGTCCAACTATCTTAGGGAATCATGGTGGGAGGTGAGTTGGCTCGCTTGGTTAGTTAAAGGAGCCAAGGAGGAATCATGGGTATCCTATGGGTTTCAAATGCTCTAATGGGGAGGGTAAGGAGATTTCACCTTCCATAGGTCATGGATGACCCAACCACCCATTGGGTAAAGTTGTGTAGGTACTTAGGGACCATTGGGAGAGTACCAAGTGTGAAATGGAAAAGACCACTTACATGGGTGATTTATCTCATGTGATGCCCTTTAACCATGGGTAGAATGATCATTTGGCATTGGATTTGATTTACATAGATTTTAAATAAACTGAACGTGGGTAAGCCCAATTTTCAAGTCAATTGGAGTTGATTTGGTTAGATTTGGCCCAATTTGACTCATTTAGGTCAAATTGGGCTAGGTTGGGTCAAGTTGCTCAATTGGTCAAATTGGGTCAAACCAAGGGTTGGATGAAGTTCATATGATCATTTGGGATGTTTTGGTTCAATTGGTTTGGTTTAGTTTGGCTTAAATTTTATTTTGGCTCATTTGAATTCATTTGGGTCAAATGAAGTTGACCAATTTGACCAAAATTGGCTTTGATCAAGGTTTGGTTTGGGTTTAGTTGACTAATTGAAGATAATTGTAGGCTTTAGTTTCAATTAATTTATATTTATTTTTGATTTAGGCCAACTTGAACCTTTAGGTCAATTTGGGCTAAGTAGGACAATTGGGTTCAATTAGGTCCAATCATGGCTTTGGTCAAGTTCAACAATCAATTTGGAGTGAACTTGAGTCATTGGTCACAATAAATTTGGTTTACATTTTGATTCAACCAATTTGATCTCTCAGGTCAATTTGGGTCAACTTGGGTTAAGGGCCAATTGGGTTTGGTCTAACTCAATTGAAGGTCAAGTCATATTCAAATATTGATTTTGATTTGGCATGAATCATTGGTTTTAGGGGATTTAGCTTAGGTTGCAATTTGGCTAGTTTAAGTTCATCTGTGTGAAGGGGTTGACTTGGTAAAATGACCAAGTTTAATTGGTTTGACTCAAATTTTAACAATTGATCAACCTAGGATGATCAACAATCATGATGGGAGGTTTTGATGGGCTTGGCTCAATCAAATTTGGGTAGGATTATAACTTGGCTCAAATAAGTCAAATTGGCCACTTTGGGTCAAGTGGACCAACTAGGTTTAGTTGGCTTAATTTTGGGTTAAGTTGATTTAGTTGAGTGTATATATGCATTTGCGATTGATATATAAATTCAATTACAATTGGCTTGGGTTCAAATGGGTTTTATTTCATTTGAACATTTCAAGTCAAAAGGGTTAAGTTGGGTTTGATGTTGGTTAATTTTGGTTTGGCTTGATGATTGTAGATTTTATTTATATTTCTGAATATGATTGAAGGTATAGTTGATTCATGATAAAATCAATTGAATTTGGGTTTTGGAATAAAGGAATTTGGCTAAGTCCATGTAGTTGGGCCATGTGGCTTTAGTTTTGATTTTGATTTGGTTTGATTTAGTTTTGAAGATTTAAATATATATATTTTATATAAATTTATGAATATTATTGAAAATATGATTGATTTATGAGAAAATCAATTGAGTTTGACTTGATTTGGATTAAGATCTAGCAAAGTCCATGGGATATGTCATATGGCTTAAGAAGGGTTTTGATTTAATTTGATTTAGTTTGATTTAGTTTTGATTTGATTTATATTTAGAAAGATGATTGAAGATATAAATTTATTATGAGAAAATCAATTGATTTGGATTAATATTTGGCTAAGTCCATGGGATAAGTCATATGGCTTAGGAAGGGCTTCAAGCATGGATTTGATCATGGGCTTTAATCATTTGGTTTTAAAATTTGGGTTTGGATATGGATTTGAATTTGATGTTTGAATTGAACTTGAGGTTTGGTTTGAGAAGGTGAACATGGATTTGATTTGTGTTTTAGGGTAGGTGGATTATCCTAATCCCTAAGGCATAACCTAATCTTATGGTTAACCCTTCTATGTCTTTAGGCTTAGATTAAGTGTTTACCTAATTGTTAGAAGCGTCTTATAACTAGGGAAGTCTTAGTGTCTAGAAGACTCCTAAGTCTAAGATGGGAAGATTGAGTCCGCACTCCAAAAGTGAGGTCAACAGGCCTTAGGCTGCATAGTGTTACCGTTGGAGATAGATGATTGGAAAACCGAAGCCAAGTTTCACATTATAGAATTGGATACATCCTTCAATGCTTTGCTTGAGAGACCACGGATACATGAGAACAACATAGTTCCATCCTCTCTATATTAGTGTATGATGTTTGTGAGCGGTGGGATTTTCTACTGAGTCAAAGGAGATCACAAGCCATTTACAATTCATGAGATCGGCATATATGAGGATGCGACTTACTACCTCCCTTAAAATTAACAAGTCTATTCTTATAAACTTGGCCAAAGTTTAAAAATAAAAGAAAAGGAAAAAGGAAATAAAGAGAAAAAGAATAAGAAAATAAAGGAGAAAATGAAAAAAAAGGGAGTGGAAATAGACTTGGAGGAGGAAGTGGAGCCTGACATTAGATTCCACCAACAATTCGTTAGTCCATTTGAATATATAGGCAAGATGACCTGACATCCACTAGGCAGAGGAAGAGGCTAGCAGTCAGGGTGGAAAATCTCATTATTAGCCACCCAAAAGAAGTTATGTCCCAGCTACCAGGAGTACACTTACTATATATATAGACTTAGAATCTAGTTCATTTGATAAGTCTTTTATGGTTAGCACACCAACCAGCTCTTCTCAGTAGCAGATTCCCTTGGAGGTGACACTTGAGCCAAATTGCGATGAAGATCGAGTTCCAAAGCAAAGTATATGTGTATGCAAGTCTATATGTGAAATTGTTATGCATCAGTTGGGAACCTTAGCTCTAGCCCACCTTTCCTCTCAAAAAGCTGAGGGCTTGGTAGTGAAGGAGGTACTGGTGTGAAGACTCAGAGGTTCTTTCTGGGAACATCATCCTCAAGTCAAGAAGTTGATGTAGAACTTGAGGATGATTCATATAAAGATTTAATAGAATTACCTTTTGATTAGTACTTACCTTGTGTTCATAATTTAGCAAAGAAAGGGTTAATCCCACATACTTGGTCAAAGCATAGGTCAAAATACTTTGAAATAATATGGAAGAATAAATGCAAAAGCTCTCAATCAAGACCAGACTAGATTGATAAAGGTCCAAATGATGATGATGATAATTACCGCTACTCATTACTATTCATTTGAATCGACAGTTCTTTTCAAATCACATTAACTCATATAAGGAGTTGGGCTTAGAAACTTCATATGATCCAGATGATTTTGAAGTCAAAGATGCACTGCCAGAGTTCGAAGAAGAGATCAAGTCAACCATCGACAAGCTCAAAGAAATCAACTTAGGAATCGAAGAAGATGTACGCTCGACATACATTAGTTATTTGTTGAATGAAATTGAAACCAATGACTTAGTTAGGCTATTGATTGAGTTTGAGGACTACTTTGCATGGAGTTATGAAGAGATGCCTAGATTGGATCCTGATGTAGCGGTC
This sequence comes from Cymbidium sinense, assembly GCA_021442155.1. Classification (NCBI taxonomy): domain Eukaryota; kingdom Viridiplantae; phylum Streptophyta; class Magnoliopsida; order Asparagales; family Orchidaceae; genus Cymbidium; species Cymbidium sinense. Next base: position 260,874,976 of record CM038214.1, on the reverse strand, counting down.
CATAAACTAGCAATAGAGCTTACTACTAACCCTATCAAGCAAGCTTCTAAACCCTTGGGGTTAGATAAAAAACAATAGGTCATTTATGAAGTCAAGAAATTGATCGATGTTGGCTTCATCCAGGAAGAAAAATATCCTACTTGGTTAGCCAAAGATCATCCAATTAAGAAAAAGAATGGCTAAATTATATATGCATCAATTTTAGGGATTTAAATAAGGCATGTCCAAAAGATGAATTTCCACTACCAATCTTGGAGCTGATGGTGGACATTCACTCATCTCATGCAGTCTTCTCTTTAAAGGATGGCTCATCTGGATATAACCAAATAAAGATGGCCCTTAAAGATGAAAGAATCAATTCTTTTAGAACCCTGATCAGAATTCATTACTATAAGGTCATGCCCTTCATCCTTAAAAATGTCGGTGCTACATACTAGTGGGCAATGACTCGAATCTTTGATGAACTCTTTCATCATTAAGTTGAGTAATATGTTGATGATCTCGTGGTCAAAAATATAGATAAGGAAGACCATCTTTTTGACTGGAGAGTAGTTTTCAAACAATTAAGAAAATATAACCTCAAAATTTCTTGGGTTTATTGTCCGACACCGGGAATCGAAATCGATCCGATGAAGATCAAGGCGATATTAGAAATGCCACCCCCTAAAAAATTAACCAACTCAGATAATTCTAAGGGCAGTTGGCATATCTAAGACACTTTAAATCCAACTTATTGAGAAGATGTCAGCCATTCTTAACACTTGTCAAAAAGGATGCCAAGCTCAAGTGGGATGACAAATGTGAGCATGCCTTCAAAGACATCAAGCATTACTTGATGACATTGTCGGTTCTACACTGCTTTACAATACTACATTAGATGACTCCCTTTTTGCTTTATTATCCTAAACTAATGATGAAGGGAAGGAAAATGCGCTCTACTACCTCAGCCATCGTATAATCCCTGTTGAGGCTAATTATCCACCAATTGAGAAGCAATGCCTAGCTTTAATCTTTGCATCCCAAAAGCTATAGCACTACATGCTTCCTCAAAAGGTGAACTTAATCTCTTGGATCAATTCACTAGAGTATCTCATGACACGGCCGACACTATCCGGATGGTTGGGATAGCAGTTAATGATCCTCTCACAGTTTGACACTACCTTTGTACCCCTCCGTGCGGTGAAAGGATAACAACTAGGATTTCTTAAGACACCCACTTCAACTCCCGCTAGTGATGATCTATGAATAAGTCATGAGCTTAGGGGATACTAACATTCACCGGGAGATGTACTTTGATGATGCCTTCCTCAAAGATGAGAAGAACCATAATCTACTATTCTGTAGAATAGTTCTCTTAACTCGGATCGATGTGATGAGATTCTTATATCATCTGTCCAATCCTTGCACCAACAACAAAGCTGAATATGAGGCTATGATTGCCGGTCTAGAGTTAGCAGTTACTCTAAGCATCCATAACATCAACATCTTCAAGGATTCTCAGCTAGTTATCAACCAAATCATTTGGTCCTATAAAGTTATAAAACCTAAGCTCCATCACTGCCCCAAGTACACCATGGAGTTATTGGCCAAAATCCCAAAGGTTACCATTTATAATATTCCTCGAGGAGAGAACACCGTAGTGTTTTCTTTCGCTAAGCTTGCCAAGGAGTTGGCATACCGGGATGAGACAATATCATCAATAAAGGTCCAAAATAGACAAGTCTTATCCCTTATTGATATTGAACTCATCAAAAAAGTACTCTCTTGAAGGGAGGCATTGCCAAGAAGAAGATTGGAAGAAACCATTCATGGATTACCTAAATAAAGGAAAACTACCTCAAGAGAAGTCCCAAGCCCATCGATGAAGTAAAGAGAGCACTTTCCTATGCTCTTATGGATGGTTTCTATCTCTTTCGATCATATGTGGTTACATTGTTTAGACAAACATGAAGCCCATAAGATGTGACCAGGTACACTGTGATTATGTGGAGCCAATGAATCCAGTCCAAAGATGAAAGATAAGATTAAGAGACTAGGATACTACTGGCCATCCATGATCAAAGATTGCTTGGATACGGCTAGGCGATGCCACCAAATGTCAAATACATAGTGTGGTCCAACACCAACCACCCAACATTCTATCATGGCCATTTGAGTGTTGGGGTACAAACATAGTGGGTCCAATTAATCCTCCTTCTTTTAAGGGTCATTAGTTCATCTTAGCATCGACTACTTTTCCAAATGAAGGTGATTGTGCTCGATAGAGGTCACAAAGATGTGCTTCAATTTTAGAACCATATCATATACTGAGTGCCTCAATGAATTATATTTAATAATATAGCATTCAAGAGCATCGAGATCAACAACTTTGTAGATTTGAGATATTCTACCATCAACTACCCAATGGCTTAAGAAGCTTTCAATAAAACTCTCATCCAAATACTTAAGACACTTAACAACAACAAGTGATAGTGGCATGAGTTAGTTAAAGCTTTATGGGCCTACCACATATGGAACTCCAACTCCCTACTTTCTTCTGTATGGGTTTGAAGTCATTACCATTAGAAGTCCAACTCCCATCACTAAGGATAGCTATGGGTAGCAAGATCACAAAAGTGAGTGCCAAGTTAGAAGAGCTCAAGGTTTGGAGGAAAGACTGAGGGCATGCCAAAACCTTGAGTTGTATAAAGCTAAAATGATTCAAGCTCACAACAAGTTGGTCCATCCTAGAGCTTCTCAAGTAGGAGAGCTTATTTTAGATCTAAGGAGACCGATTACTACCCATCGTAAGATGAGAGGAAAGTTTGAACCCACTTGGCAAGACCCTTTTTCCATAGAGAAGGCCTAAAAAAGAGGATCTTACTAGCTTATTAATCATAAGGGAGAGCGCCCAATGCTTCCAATCAATGAGCTCTACTTAAACAAATATTATCATCAATAAAAATTCCATTTCAAATTCAATCTCTTCCATGTTGAAAGTATTCTTGTTTGTGAATCCCCATGATGTGTTTAGGGTAGGTGTATGGAACCCGAGTAGCATCCTATCCTTCATCGACACAATAGAAACACAAACTACACATAAACATATAAAATAAACACATATCTTCTATCTCGGGCTACTTTGAGTTGAGATAACGCCACCAGCGACACTCACTTAGTAGTTGCTCTAGGTTGGGCTGATGTGCTACCTTGCTAGTATGTCACCCTAGTGGTCTTCTTGCTTTGGAGGATGTAAGTATGCTATGCTTTTCTTTTTTACTACACTAACGACAAGCCTTGTTTGTTTGGTGTTGACCTCATTTTTTGGATGAGCTCTCAACCCTCCATCTTAAACATAGGAATTCTCTTAGATTTTAAGGGTTCCTTAGTCTTAAGACACATCTAGTGATTAGGTGGACACTCAACCTAACCCTAGAGACTTAGAAGAGTTAGCCATAGGAATAGGTCATGCCTTAGGGGTGTTAGGAAAAGTTTTCTACCCTACAGCTTGAACAACATTCCTCACTTCTTTCCTTCACGTCAAACTCCAAATCAAATCAACATCAAACCTAAATCAATTCTAGCTTAATTGATTTTCTTTAAACTCAAATCAATGCCACATGATTTAAACCCATGATTGAAATCCAAAATTCAATTCCAAGTTCAAAATCATTCCTAGGTCCTTTATTTCTCTCTTATGGACTTAGCCTAAATCATCTTCAAATCAATTCAAACTCATGAAATTTTCCCATAACCCATTTATATTCTCATTTATATTCACATATATAAATGAAATATAAATTCAAATCAATCAAACTAAACCCAAAAGTCAAATCCAAATTCACAAATCTTTCCTAAGTCACCTTGATTTTCTCTTAAGGACTTAGCTTAGATCATGTTCAAATCACTTCAAACTCATGAAATTTTCTCATAACCCATTTATATTCTCATTTATATTCACATATATAAATGAAATATAAATTCAAACAAACAAAACTAACTCCAAAAATCAAACTCAAATTCAATCAAAATCCAACCTAACCATTTCAAGTCAAATTCTTGAACTTAGCCAAATCAACTTCAAATCAAGCTAAAACTCTTGATTTTTCTTCATGATTCAATCAATCCTTCAATCATGAATCCAAATATAAATACAAACTTCAATCACTTAACCAAAACTCAATTAAAAAAAGCAAGCCAAAATTAAACTCATGTTCACCCTTTGAACTTAAAATTGTCAAATGAGTCAAAACCCATTTGACTTCAAACCACTTGCAAATTGATTTATATTTCAATCATAAGTCCATATGTGAGATCAATCAAACTCAAATCAAGCTTTGACCAAGCCATTTGACCCACTTAGGCTCACTTGACCCAAAGTGACTTAAAGTGCCCTAATGAGCCAAATTCTAATCCAAACCAAATTGGATTGAACTAAGCCGACCTAAGCCTCTCATCATGATCAACAATCATCATGAGATGATCAATCACTCAAATTGGGTCAAACCAAGTCAAACCTAAGGATTGACCAAGTAAACAGTTAGCCAAAATGAAACCCAATATAGCCAAAATCCACTATAGGAAAAATTGATTGAAACCAATGATTTAAGTTCATTCATGATCGATGTTTGAACTTGACCAAGTCAACATTTGAGCCTAACCTAGTCCAATTGGCCACTTGACCCAAGTTGACCCAACTTGACCTAAAAATTCAAAATGTGTCATTACTTGATCTAAGCCAAATTGATTGAAACTAATAGGTCAAGTTCATCCCAAAATGATTGTTGAACTTGACCAAAGCCTCATTTGGCCAACTAGACCTAACCTAGCCAATTGACCTCGAACTTAACTTGACCTAAAGGGTCATATTGATCCAATTTCAAACTTAAACAAAATTGATTGGAAACAAAGATACCAATCCATTTCATATGACCAACTAAATCTAAACCAACCCATGATCTAACCCAAATAAAATCAAATGGTCAAATTGGTCAACTTGACCCATTTGACCAAAATAAACTCAATTGAACAAAATTGAATTAAACCAAAGCCACGAAAATATTTCAAATGGTCTTATGAAGTTGACCCAACCCTTGGTTTGACCTAATTTGACCAATTGGTCAACTTGACCTAAGATGCCCAATTTGACCTAAATGGATCAACATGAGTCAAATCACATCGAAATGACCATTTTTCTCATCATACCAAACATGGCCAAACTGAAATCAGGGTCAAATGTCCATTTTACCCCTAGGCCACAGAGTAACCCAAAATCAAAACCACTTGGAATTTGGTCAATTCCTTTTCATGGACACTTAGCACCCTCTTAGTAGATCAAATGGTCACTAATTGACCTAGTGCTCATGACCATTGGGTTTGGGTCAACAAACCCAACCCAAACCCAAAACAGACCACATGCCTTGAAATGGAGCACATGGTATCCTCCTTCCACTTGAATTAAGCACATGGAAGTTCACCATTCCACTCCTTAGGAAAAACTGAATGGAAGGACATCCAAAATAGCCTAACAAACTCATGGCATAAGCTTAATTGGATCATAATGGCAAGGTGGCTTGCAGTCAACCAATCCTTCAAAGGGGAAATATATTTCCCTTAATTCAACTTAATCTACACTCTCCCAAATTTGATTGTAGCATTGGAACTCAGGGCAAGCCCTAGCTACTCTTCCCATGCTTCCTAGAGAGCATTTGAACTTCCCATTTCTCAGTTTCTCAAGCTAAAAATAGGGGAAGAAAACCAAAATCCAATCTCACTCCACACTTAAAACTAGCCCAATTCCCTTTCCAAGCTCCCTCAGAGACCCCAATTATACTTGTCTAAGCTCTTCCCCAAGCTCCAAAGGTAAGAGGGGTGCTAGTTCGATCAAAGCCATATGGATTTCAAGGTGGAGATGGCCTCTAGAAGCAACCACCCAATCTCAAGACCTCAAACTTTCAACAAAGCTTTGTCTCCACTAGATGAAGCTTCTCCAAGGGAATCGAGTGTCGGTGATAGCCTCTAGTGAGGTAAACCATTTTTTTGAGCTTAATCTAGCCATAATGTGGAGCTTTATGAAAGAAATTTTCATTGCATGATAAACTAGCTATTGGATATGATCTCCATTGTATGATGAAGGTGTGGGCTAAATTTTAGCCCAATTTGAGCTGAATTGAGCTCGGATCATGGCCTAGAAGGTGGACGGTAGCATCTCTCACAACTAAATACAGGGATGAATCTCTGGCCAACCATTCACATATTTTGGATGAACAATTGAGAATAAAACATGTAGCACCCACGGATTTATCCTTTAGAACTGCGGCTTTAATCTCAATCGTCTGATCCTTGATCGGATGGCTGAGGAGAAAGAGCATGGCACCATCGTTGACACAATGCTACAATGTCACAAGTTGAAGAACCAATCCCGTCATGCCAAGTAGGAAGCGCATCCCGCGTTAGCAGCCCACGTGGCGCAGATGGGATTAAATATTTAATTAGGCTATTTAAATATTCTAATTAATTATAAAAACTTCTAAAATTCATATCTAAGCCTAACAAAATCAAAAAAATATGAAATAATATGCATTGGATAGATAATTAAATATCAAATATTTTAAAAATAATTTCAATGAATTTTGAGAAGTATTTTTCTCTAAATTTGGGTATTATTGGGAATGTTATTTTACTAATTACTCTCTTATTACTTCACTAATTAATCTCGAAATTCTTGTTCTTAATTAATGGGATGACCCCTACCTCCCCCAATTTTCTTGGGATTTATTGGTGGCTTAATTAGGGGAATTGCTAATTCATTCCTTAATCACTTCCTTAATGTAATTAAGCTTAATTAAGGGCATAATTAGTGGTTTAACCCTCTGATTCAGTCAATCAAGTTTTGATTAAGTGAATGTAAGGTTTAGGGAATAATTTTGGGATGCTTTCCTTAAGATATTCCCTAAACCCTCTTTTCTTTCTTAATCCAACCTTAATTAAGGGTTAATTCACTAATTACCCCATTAATTAATTTCATAAAATTATAAAACTTTCCAAAACTCAATCAATCTATCTTGGGTAGATGCTTATGTGTTCAATAGCCTAAGTATAATTAAGGAAATCAAAATCCAACTCACATGTATAAGGGGGTTATGAAATTATCTAAGTTAAACCCCTTAGTTTAATTAATCATTAATCTTGAGCCAAATGCATTAAGCCATTTTATTACTAAGTGCATTGCTAATTTAAATTCCTTGTGTGGTTTTATGTCATCTCATTGGCTCATAATTATTTGATTAGCTATGCTAAGGTGGTATAGGTAAGGGGTAATTAACATGCTTAATTCATACCTTAACCTAAGTAACACATAAAAATCATCTAATCACCTAAAAATTAAACTAAAATAACTAACATATGTGGGAATAGGTTAAGAATGGCAAACTCATCTCACATATCTCAAATTGAATCAAACTCAAAATAAAATCAAACCTTCTTTAAAAATAATTTGATTTACTTCAAGAGTTCTTATTTCATAAGATTGTCTTTAAAAATTAATTAGGGTGGATGTGTTTACATGCTTCATCACTTTATTTCTTTCCTAACATGCTAAATGTGTATGTCATATGAATTTCATACATTCATGCTTTTCAAAAATCAAATTCAAAATGAAATATTTTCTTTATGTCAAATTGCATGTTTTGGTTAAAGTAAAATATGAATGGCTATTATCACTATTAAATTCAAAACTATTTTCAAAATCTATAAATCAAATATCCAAAACTGAAAGTGTGCTACTTTTGAATAGTTATGAGCTTCATGTGGATATAAGTATGAAGACATGGATAGTGTAGTCTTCCTTCTCTTTTCTTTTAGTATGGTTTTGAATAGGATTTGGCAAAGTGTATAGTTCATTTTAAAAGAGCATAACACTTGCCTAATTCCATTCCTATTCATTCATATACTATTACTTAAAAAGGCATCTACACTTCCATAAATAAATTGCATAAATAAAAATAAATCAACCAACACAAACTTTTTGCATCTTTTTTCCCTTCATTTCACAAATAGATCAAGAATGAATGGTAGAACAATTTAGTCTAATCATTATTTTCTATAGGGGATTGTGCTTAAGGGGCACTGTAATAAAATTATAGTTACTTTTACTTTGCAGGTGCTCATACCCCTAAGCATAATCTAATAGGCCAGGTGGACTTGGTTACCTATGTCTAGGGTGCTAAGTCCAATATACATGCTTGGATCTGTATGGTTTGTTTAGCTAATCTCTTTTTTGCAGGTGTTAGTTAGATTTACTTTTCTTTTCATGTATTTTTGTAATTAGGATTTTAGAATGATTGTTATGGGGGATTAGGATGAGCATTGGTCATAAGATTACATCTTATGTACCATGTGAAACCTTTGGAGCAACCACCTTCCAACCATCCAAAAGAAGGAACCAAAAGAAGAAAGAAGAAAGAAAAAAAGAAAACCCCCATAACATGAATTTCCTTACTTTATTGTAAATTAATTCATTTGTAATCTAGGTTGTATAAGGGTAGAGCTCCACAATAATTTGTTTTGGGTTTGTGTGGTGCCAACCAAAATGGCCTCTTATTCTTTTTCATTTTATAATTTGATTGATAATTTGTTTAGCTTGTGCATGAAGATGGCATCCTTTTCCTAGTTTCTTCCTTGCTTGATGTATGGCCTATGATGATTAGGTTCTTAGAGAAAATAAATCTTTTACCAAATTAATCAACTCAAAAGTAAAATAAATAACTCATAACCTCACTTAAAGCCTAAGTTAAAATCAAGATAAAAGAATTAGCAACCCTTAGGATGAGTATTTATTTTATAACATCATGCATAAAAGCATATTGCTTCACTCTTGATTGAGGGCTTTCACTTTTTCTAGAGAAATATGTTGATCTTGAGAGCCATGAAACATAACCCCTTACATGATCTAATCTCTTAGGGAGTGAATAAAAGGACTTAGTCTCTTTCTAAAGTAAATAACATCCTCGCTATCTTGCATAAAGCATATGACTTGCCTACATGAATTTAAATTCTAGGAGGAGTTAGTTGGTGGCCACCCCCAAGTAGTTGTAAGTCCAAGCAGTCGAGTGGTTTGCCCTCTCTTGTGAAGGCAAACCAAATACCCATTCTCTCCTTAGATTTAGGTCATGCTTTTGGCCCTCGCCAAAGCTCCCTAGATTTAGGTTCTGAGGTTGCTTCTTCTTTCTATGGGATATATGCATAAATCCTCACTTCTTAGGCATTTCCATAATTTTGTGTTGTGGAATCATAGCCCCTAAATTTCTAATGAAAAATTTAACTCAAACAAATAGAATCAATTTCAAAAATGTAAAGCCCAACCATAGGATTATTTGAAATGCTCGCTAGGCTTTATATCATCGTGAGCATCTCTTACTTATCTTCGTTTGGCTTCAATAATAAATCTCTCTCTTTGATCAATCCCATTTGATGTTCTAAAATAAACTAATTGATTGATAGTCCTACCTATTGAAATCTTTGGAGATAACGATCATTTACCTTAATCGAGAATACTCCTAAGCTTAGGATGTAATTAACTATGGGGGTTTTCCCTTATAGGGAACTTAATGAACCCGATTTAAAATAAACCTTACTTTACTTTTCCTTGTAAAGTAGTAGAAGAGTCTTTGGTACACATGAAGACACATTATCCTTAGGAGTCATTGTTGAGGTGATTAGGTCCATTGAATGGTGGTGACTTCTATCTTTCGACATAGTACACCTCTCCTCAATGTCATACTTGATCACCCTCAATAAGAACATCTGTGGATCTATGTGCTGTAAAAAATGCATAAAAATAAGAAATTATATTTCTTTCTTCATTTTATCTCACATAGAGTAAAGATGGATGTATACTCCCTTTTTTTTTAGAAATTTCAGTCATAAAATTTCACCACTGATTTTTTTGGTGGTCCACTGGGAATGGTTCCTCTCTCCATCTTTGGTAAATGATCGTTGTCTGAACATATCGATAGTGGGTTATTACTTTGGTATGAATCCAAGACTATCTTTTGTTCCATTGGCACTTAGGTTATTTTATCCTTAAGTTTAGCTAGACAACATCTTAAGTTTTAGGACCTCACCTCATGTTGGTCTTAAAACCCCCATTGGGTTCCCCAATGGGTAAAAATAAAAATTGAAATAAAGAGAATTAATTAAAGACTTCCTCCTTACCATTTTCATGTTAAGGAAAGGTTCATTCTAAAATAATAAAGACAAAATAAATCCTTCATAAAACTCTTGCTTTTCAAAAAGCACTCTTTCAAAATGCACATAATAAAATATGTTGCACAAAAGTTTTCCTAAATCACCTTCATCTAACAATCTTAGTGATTGTTATATGTAGGATCATCTTTACAAAACAAAAATCCAACAATTACATTTTCTAAAAGTACAAGTGAGTTTCTTCACTCAATTCATTTTTGGAGAAGACCTCATTTTCAAAAAAAAAAAAAAAAATTCCAACAATCATATTTTGAAAAGCATATAATTTGTAGATGGGCCTTTCCATTCAATACATCCAAATGTGTTGAATGGATATTACCTCTTCAAGAAAAATCATAACTTTGAAATTCCACTTAACATATTCCATATATGATTAGGTTGAGATTTCCTCTTTCAAAAAGAAATAATCACACACAAAATATATATCTTTGGAAAATGAGAATTGATTTCCATCTTACATACCCAAATTTGTTAAATGGAAATCTCCCTTTTCAAAAATCAACAAAAATAAAAATTTTCAAAATACATTTGAAACTTCATTCTGGCATATCCCATTTGCTAAAATGAAGTCTCCCTTTTCCAAAAACAAAATTTGAAACACACTTTGGAATTTCATTTAGCATACTCAAATTTGCTAAGTGAAATATCCATTCCACAAAATTTTTCAAAACATATTTGGAACTTCAATTTAGCATACCCCCATTTACTAAAATGAAGTCTCCCCTTTCCAAAATCCAAAACAAAAATTTGAGACCCCCTTTTTGGAAATTCATTTAGCATACTCAAATTTGCTATGTGAAATTTCCATTTCACAAAATTTCCAAGAAACACTTTTTGAACTTCATTATTTAGCATACCATATTTGCTAAAGTAAAGTCTCCATTTTCAAACTAAAATAAAAAACAACAATTTTGAACACATGTTTTGGAATTCCACTTTAGCATACTCAAATTTGCTAAGTGAAATTTCCATTTCAAAAAATTAAATGAAACTTCATTTTAGCATATCATATTTGCTAAAGTGAAGTCTCCATTTTCTACCAAAAAATCAATTCAAAATCAAAAGAGAAACACATTAGGGTTCCTTAGCATACTTAAATTTGCTAAGGATCCTACTTTTCAAAATCAAATCAAAATAAAAGAGAAACACATTAGATTTCCTTAGCATACTTAAATTTGCTAAGGATCCTACTTTCAAATTCAAATTAAAATCAAAAGAAACACATTAGATTTTCTTAGATATACTTAAATTTGCTAAGAATCCTATTTTAAAAAAAATTTCAAATAAAACACACTTGATTTGTTCTCATTTAGTATACCTAAATTTTCTAAATGGGAAATTCCATTTCTCTTTTCAAAATCACAAAAAGATTCACAAATTAAAACAAACTAAGAAACAAAAAGAAGAAATTATTTTGAAACATCTCACTTAGCATACCCAAATTTGCTAAGTGAATGAGTTCCAAAAATCTCAAATCCAAAAAAAAAGCAAATTGACCCTTTACTTTAACATACCTAAATTTGTTAAATAAAGGGTCCTCAAATCAAAATTAAAACTCAAATATGAACCTATGGAAGCATCCCTTCAAACAAAAATATTTGAACCCATTTTCAACATATCCAAATTTGTTGAAAGTGGATTCTATATCCAAACAATTTCTCTTTCCAATCAAAACATCAAAATCAATTCCAAATCATTTGAACTAGACTTAAAACTTTTCTAAGATGTTGAGTATGGATTCAATTACTAAAAATTCAAAATTCAAAGTGAACAGAAATCTGATTCAAGTTTATTTTCAACATTACAGACTCTCATTCAATGACAGTTTTCAGTTATAGTTTAGTTTCAATTTTTCAATTGATGAGAAATTGCACCTCAAGTGTTTACCTTTCCCCATGGGATGGACTTGGCTTGATCAGCCCTTCCTCATGTTACGCCCACCTCATTCATTTGGATGAGTTTTGAGGGGGCAGATTACCTATGAGGGCATTCCTCACAACTGCTTAGACCACGGGTACGTAAGCCATCATTTGATTGACTTGCCATCGACTGATATCCCCTCATAATAAGGAAGGCGTGAGTTTCTACAGAGTGTCAATGCCAACATCTGATAGCTAGTGCGCGTTTTTTTCCTGCTGCCCCAAAGTACAAGATCTACTCATTAGCACCCTCGAAGGGTAAGGCTCCTCTGATCCTAGAGATTACCTCCCCAGCTTTTGAGGTTGGGTCTAGTTCTTACTCCACTCACCCAACTAGGACTTAGAGGAGTAACAAAAATTGCATGATTAAGCGGTACCATACACGCATCACCAAGGAGATGGAGGCTACCACACACCATGGAGGAGTTGCCCACTGATTTCCCAGTTAAAGAAACCCAATTCATCCTCTTGGTCCGACAAGAGGATGCTGGAGGATCCCTTCACCTCCACCAATGGTTCATTAGCCACGCTAGCTAGAGTAGAGGTCATGCCACTGCTGTTCACGCCAGGGTGGGCTTATGGACGCCTGGTATGGGGCACAATTTGACTTAAGATCTATCATCCCCCATAGCATGGGGAAACATCAATGGTAGAATAGGGCCATGGTGGCTCACACTTCAGTTCAAATTACTAGTGAGAGGCGAGGTTTGACCGCCCTCTGACTTATTGATTTTCCCATCGACGCTACCCATATCATCACAGATAGTATTCTACTTACAGGGATGATCCATCATAAGAGAAGGGTCCTTGTTCTGAGAGAGTCGATGGTCCACCACCGCTTCTTCCCCCATCCACCATCACCATTCATATTGCAAAGATTCTCAAAGGCCATGAAGGCCACATCGTGGGAGAAGAGGACCCCATTGGTGATCCAACTACGGCCAAAATGATCCCATTCCATCTACACTACCTACTATCATGAGGATGAGCTCTCCTGCTTGACCTTCTGCCCCAGTTATGGTGCAGAAGGAATGGTGACCCCGAAGCATGGTTGTTGTCCCTTCACCAACACCATCAGTTCTGCAAGACATAGAGATGGTTGCATCAATTGCAGAGGGAAGAGATGATAGCCCAGTTGCACCCATGATAGTAGAGCCTCCTAGGAGTGTCACCCCATTCATAGTCAGTGACAGCCAGGAGTGTAATTCTTCTAGTGAGTACACCTCATGTGATTCTCTAAGAAGAAGGAGGCCCTGCTCAGTTCATGATGTGGATCCCATCACCGGTCAGTCAAAAGCATTTGTGCTAGTTCAGATAGATCAATCTTTACATGATAAAGTAGCTCACTATTTCATGGAAAAGAAGGAGATCCTAGGATATGACTACTATGATGAGGAGAAGATTAGCTTTGATCTCAATGAAGATGATTTGTTGGGAGACTCAAGGCTGCATGGTGAGCAGGATCCCTCCTTAAAGAGAAGTAGGCTATGAAAGGTGATGAGGTTGAGTAGGAAGACACAACCCAATCAGCCCAACACCTTCGATATCAAAGTAAAAGATGAACAAATAGATATGATGGAGAGGTTTTGAGGACTCAAGAGTAGCCTCAAGACTTTTGAAATAAGCCCCAAAATTCATCCTAATATCTAGACTACCAAATAGAGTTGCACCCTGGACCCGCCCAAGACTTTACCTCCATTAGAGCAAGGTCTAGCATGTATAAGAAGGTAGTGGAAAGTATCTCATAGAAAAGATATCAATTGTGTCATGAAGGAAGTGTTTGCTCGCTCTGGAGGATTATTGCCCAAATGACCCCACCAAAAAAATTTAATGCAATCTAATATCCCAAGGGTTTCATGTCACCTTCCTTCAAGTGTTCTGATGGTAGTGGAAACCCGAGGTAGTATATTGCACACTTAGGCCAAGTATCATGGTGCACTGCTATTCCTCCTCTTCATTAATAGCCTAAGAGGGATAGCTTTGATTAGTACATGAACTTCCCAATGGTTCATTAAGACATTTGTGAGTTGCAAACTCTTTATCAAGAGGTTTCCACTGCAAAGGGTTACCTTGATGATCTTATTGTAGCACAACAACACCTAGGTGAGTCCCTTGTTGTCTAAATTCTTAGCTGGTGTAACCTGACTATGAAATACTAGCCAAAGCTGTCCAAACAACATACCATTAAGATTCCTCTAAAGAATATCCATGGCCCAATTGCCTTCATGCTTAAGGACTTCACCATCAAAACCTTTGAGAAGTTAATCAACAAGGTATAATACAAGAAGAGGCCAAGTTTCCTTTTGAAGACCGCTGCCCAAAGTAAAGTGGAAGGTATAATGTGAAGAAGCTCGTAATACAGAGGGATTTGGGAAGCAACCAAAGAACCAAAGAAAAATCCCAAAAAGATTATTAAGATCAAGAAACTTTCAGGTGAAGCTCAAACCTCCAACATCAAGGAAGGTTTGCAAGTTGCTGAGCCAACTCAAGAAAAGGGGAGCTCAAGATCGCAGCAAGAAGATGTGCCACCTGATAAGTGCAACCACCAACCAGTCCACCTCCAATCTACCATCAGCCTACCACTACTTCAGTAGTTCTTCTACTAGTAGACATCTTGTATCAGTGGATGAGGGCATCAAATCCCTCACCCCTGTTACATTACTTGATTTCTACTTTGTACCTCCTATCAAATCCAAGAAATTGAAGAATAAAGCTAGCTTGAATTACATCTGTGTCACTTCTGATGGGTTGTCTACTTCTATTCTTGATGATAACTCTTCAAGTCAAAATAACTATAACAATTTTGATCTTCCTCTTTCTGATTTAGAGTTGGACTTTCCTACTATAAAATCAACGGGTTCACCTCTTGAGATAGACTTGAAATCATCTGATTTTGAGGGTTTCATAGGAGAAGTAGTAAATGATCTTGATGTGCATGTAGAACCTTCCATTGCCCTGCCACAAGAGATCACCGAAGTCAACCTCCATAGTGGCAAGGTTCTACCTCCTAAGGCAGCACCTTAAGATATAGGGAAACAAGTCATTATTACAAAGGATCGACAAGCCCCTCCATAGAATGCTCCACCCATGGATATGCTTATGGAGGATTAGCCCAAGGTGAGTACAATGTCCTCTCTCATATAAGAAAGTTTTCATCTAAGCTAAGCATATACGATGCCCTTGTCTTATCCAAAGAGATGAGGGAATCATTAATCAAAGCTCTCCTGATCAGATATGCTTAGCTCACCAACCACTAGAGGAGGCACATTACAGAAGCTGGATCACTTTCACAGATGAAGACCTTCTTCTTGGGGACTTGGAGCTTAACCGTCCCCTCTACATCATAATTGGCATGGGCAAATTCAGACTTGCTAGAGTTTTCATCTATCCAAATGCATTGATGAACATTATGAGTCTTAAAACCCTTTCTTATTTTAGGATCAACATCTCCACACTTTGAGGATATCGGTTGATGTTGAGAGGATTCAATGAACAAGTTGAGCGGGCTTTAGGTACCATAGTTACCTTTGGAGATAGGTGAATGGAAGATTGAAGCCAAGTTTTACATCATTAATTCAAATACTTCATTCATTACTTTGCTTGGTAGGCCTTGGATATATCAGAACAAGATAATTCAATCCTCCCTCAAGTAGTGCATCAAATTCAGAAAGGGTGGGATGGAATACCATATCAATGGAGATGAATAACCATTTTTAGTTAGAGATGTTGAGATTTATGAGGATGCAACCTACTATCTTCCTCAAAACACCCTTTCTCGTGAACTTGGACAAACTCAAATTCAAAAGAAAAAGAAAATGAAGAAAAAAAAGAAAAGGTAAAAAAGAAAAGAAAAAAATGAAAATCCAAGTGAACAAGAAAGGGGAATTGAAGAAGAATAGATCGATATCACATTCCACCCACGCTTCATTCCATCATATGGACATGTGGGTAGGATGACTCAACCTCCACCAGCAGGTGAGGTAGAAAAGGCGCTCTAGAGGTGGAAGACCTTGGTCATCACCAACAGGGGTTATGTTCCAGTTCATAGAGTACCCTACTATTCACATATTGGAATCCATGAATGAGTCTAATGTGATTAGTATACCAACCAACCCCTCTCAGTCAGGTTCCATGGAGGTGACTTTTGATCCAGATGGAGATGAAGATCGGGCCTCCATACCAAGCAAAGTATTTGAATCATGTTTATGTAAGACTATTAGGAAACAGCTGGGAACCTTAGCTCTAACCTCACTTTCATCTCAAAAAGTTGAAGGTTTAGTAGTTAAGGAAGCCCCTAAGTCTTCCAATGATATGAAGCTAAAGAGATTATTTTTGGTATCATCATCCTCAAGTCATGAAGTTGACCTAGAACTTGAGGAGGATTCATTTAAAGAATTAATGGAATTACCATTTGACTTTTACTCACCTTGTGTTCATAATCTTATACGAAAGGTTTGGTTCCTCACATGGTCCAAGCATGTCGAGTACTTTGAAAAGCTATGGAACAATATAGGAAAGCACAATCAAGAGAAGGACTAGATTCTATGGTGGTCCATCAATGAAGATGATTATGCTTAGTTGTTACCAATCATTTGGAGTCGATAGGTTCTTTTCACACAATGCCAACTCATGAGAGAATGTGTGTTTAGAAACCTGATGATCCGTGATGATCTCCATATCAAAGATGCACTACCAGAATTTGAAGAGAAGATCCATTTAGTAATTGACAAGCTTAAGGAGATCAACCTCAGGACAGAAGAAAATCCACACCCGACATACATCAATTCTTTGCTAAATGAAGAAGAAACCAATGAATTAGTTAGGCTATTGACTGAGTTTAAAGACTACTTCACATGAAGTTATGAAGAAATGCCCAAATCATCTCCTAACATAGCAGCCCATAAGCTAGAAATAGATCCTAATGCTAACTCTATCAAGCAAGCTTCTAGACCCATGTGATTAGAAATTGAACAACAGGTCATTTCTGAAGTCAAGAAACTAATCGATGTTGGTTTCATCAGGGAAGAAAAATATCCTACCTGGTTAGCCAGTGTCATCTCAGTTAAGAAAAAGAATGGCCAAATTCGTATGTGTCAATTTCAGAGACTTAAATAAGGCATGTCCTAAGGATAAGTTTTCTCTTCCTATACCGGAATTAATGGTGGACATCGCCTCATCTCATGTAGTTTTCTCTTTCATGGATGGGTCATCTGACTATAACCAAATCAAGATGTCTCCTGAAGATGAAAGAAACACTACTTTTGAACCCCGATAGAATATTATTATAGGGTCATGCCTTTTGGCCTTAAAAAATTGGTGCTACATAACGCCATGAATCGACTCAATCTTCAATGAACTCATCCATCATCGTGAGTGTTGATGATCTAGTAATCAAGAGCAGAGAAAAGGAAGACCATCTCTTTGACTTGAGAGAAGTTTTTGAATGGTTAAGATAATATAACCTAAAAATGAAACCCCTAAAGTGTGCATTTGGAGTAGCTTCAGGGAAATTTCTTGGGTTTGTTGTTTAACATCGGGGAATAGAAATAGATCTAGAAAATATTAAAGATATCTTAGAAATGCCACCTCCTAAGAGTTTAACTTAAATCAGATCTTTCCAAGGATGGCTACCGTATCTAAGATGCTTTATTTCTAACCTATCAGGGAGATGCAAGCCATTCTCAGCACTTGTCAAAAAGGATGCCAAGTTCAAGTGGGATGATAAGTGTCAGCATGCCTTTGAAGACATCAAGCAGTATTTGGTGAAGCCGCCAGTTCTAGCAGCCCCTATCGGCCACTCATCCTCTACACTACTACATTGGATGACTCTCTCGATGCTGTTGGCTCAAGCCAATGATGAAGAAGGAGAGCCTCTACTACCTCGCCTCATCTTATTCCTGTTGAAGCAAACTATCCACCTATTAAGAAATATTATCTAGCTTTGATCTTTGCCTCTTAAAAGTTACGGTACTATATGCTTTCACATAAGGTGAACTTGATCTCTAGAACCAACTAATCAAGATCTCATGACATGGCCAACACTATTCAGATGTTTGGCATGATGGTCCATGATTCTCTCATAGTTTTATATTATATTCATACCCCTCCGTGTTGTAAAAGGAGAAAGCAATACGTAACTGAACGGAAGTACTAATTCTCCACTTAGTGATGATCTCCCTGATAAACAAATCATGAACTTAGGAGAGGTTAACAATCACTATTGGGAGATGTACTTTGATGGTGCAACTTCTTTTCATAAAGGGGAAGCACCACGATCTACTCTTCTAGGAGAGGCAAGGGTAGAATAGTTCTCTAATCTCACCATGATGTGATGAGATTCTCATACTATCTTTCCAACCCTGCACACCAACAATGAAGTCGAGTATGAGGTTTTGATGCTGAGTTAGCCATCATAATAAGTGTCAAGAACATCAACATCGTTGGGGATTCTCAGTTGGTCATCAATCAAATTGTCGAATCCTACAAGGTTCTTGAACCCAAACTTCATCATTACCATGAGTATACCATGAAGTTATCAAGTCACCATCTACAAGGTTCCCCGAAAGAAGAATGCGAGTAGATGCTTTGGCCAAACTTACCAAAGAATTGGCATGTCCGGAAAGATGAGACCATTTCAATAAGAGTCAAAATAGACAAGTCCTATCTTATTGATGTTGAACTCATCGAGAGACTTTCTTGAAGGGAGGTTCTTTCCCATAAAGATACAAGGAGCTTGGATTGGGAAACCATTCATAGACTATTTGAACACCGAAACTACCAAGAAAAGTCATAAGCCCATCAGTGAAATAGAGAGCTCTCCTATCATGATGGCACCCTATATCGCTCTTTTGATCAAATATGGTTACGTTATTAGACAAAACATGAAGCCCATGGCATTATAACCAGGTACATTCGTGTCTATGCGAGCATCAATCCTCAAGATGAAAGAAGATCAAGAAGGATACTACTGGCCTTCAATGATTACAAACTACATAAATATAGCTAGGAGATGCCATCAATGTCAGGTACACGATGTGGTCCTCCACCAACCACCCAACATTCTACACCCTACATTGGCCTCATGGCCATTTGAGTGTTGGGGTACCAACATTGTGGGTCTGATCGATCTTCCATCTTCTAAGAGTCACCAGTTCATCTTAGTCGCCACCACTACTTTTCCAAGTGGAGGCAATCCCACAGAGGTCATAAACATGTGCTTTTTTAGAACCATAACGTATATAGGTTCGGGTGCCTCATGAATTATATCCGATAATGGTACGACATTCAAAAGCACCAAGATCAACAGCTTCACTAGAAGACACGGTATAGACTGGAGATACTCCACCATCTACTACCCAGAGAAAATGGCTTAGTGGAAGCATTCAACAAAACTCTTATCCAAATACTAAACAAGACTCTTGATGACAACAAGCAGTGGAATGAGCAACTGGTTGGAGCCTTGTGGGCCTACCGCACCATATACCGAACTCCAACTTAATCTACCCCATTTTCCTTAGTGTATGGGTCTGAACTTTAGAAATTTAACTCCCATCACTAAGGATGGCATTGGGTAGCAAGATCACTACAGAGTAGAATGCAAAGTTGCTTAGAAGAGCTCAAGGTTTGGAGAGTGCACAAGGCAGAACCTCGAAGTTGTACAAGGCCAAAATGATTCAAGCTCGGGTCCGCCCTAGGTCTTTCCTAGGAGAGCTTGTGTTAGTCTAAGGAGACCAATTGTTGCCCATCAAAAGATGGGAGGCAAGTTTGAACCCACTTGGGAAGGCCCCTATGTCATAGAGAGGCCTACCAAGGAGGATCTTATCAACTTATTGATTGTAAAGGGGAACACCTGATGCTTCCAATTAATGGGCTCTATTTGAAGAAATATTACCCATAAAAAATCATGTTTGAAAATAATTATCAACAAAAGAGAAAAATTTGATTCCATTTCATCAAAATCTTCTCTTCTTCAAGCATTGTTTGCTTGTCTTGTGAATCCACCATGATGTGTTTAGGTGTAAGAGTCCTGGCATCCTATCCCTCTTTCACAACACAAACATAATCAAACACAATCTCCCACCGCTATTAGAATAGGTGTGAGAGAACCCAAGATGCATCCTATTTTGATTAGCAAAATTGAGTTAGGTATAAGAGAACCCAAGCAGCATCCTTTCTTAGTGGAATCTGCCATCCATGACACCATTTCATCAAAATCCTCAATGTGTTCTATAAGAGTAGAGGCATCCTATTCCCTTTAACACATGCACAAAAATAAACACATATCTTTTATCTCAAGCTATTTTGATGTGGGAGCAAGCCCCTGGCACTCTCTCATTAGCTCTAGGTCCTACATGCTACCTCACTATGTCACCCCAAGTGGTCATTATTGGGTGATGTGAGTCCCCGTGCTTTCTTCCTCACTTGACCATAGCAAACCAATGAGCACCTTGTTAGTTTGGTAGGCTTCACTGTGTAGCCAGTAAGCTACCTCATGTTGACTTTGTTTAAGAAGATGTGAGTCCCCGAGCTTTCTTCTTGAACTGGCCATCATGCATCGATTAGGTTGAGTATATTTGAGGTTCAGGGTAAGTCCCCAGAGTCTCCTTTTCTATTGATTGCATTTGAGTCGATATAAGTCCTCCAATGGCATTCACCAAGAATACCCTAGGTTGGATGGCAGCTGAGTCAAGAAAGACTATCCCAATAATCGCCTGCTATAAGAGGATGAGTCAGCTTTCTTGATTGTTGCAAAGACGCCTTAGGTTGGTTGATGTTCACTATGCTGATAATGACTCACCCGATGGATAGACTACTCTTGAACAATGTGAGTCCTCCCTCTATCTGCTTGAGTTGTCCATTGAATACCTATTTGATATATGACTAGCCATGTCATCTTTTCTAGGGTTTTGGATTAAGCCCTTAGCAGCCCTATCCCTTATGGGCACTTTATTTGGATCACATTTTTTGCGAACCCATTTAGATAGTCCTCCTTTTCAAGTAGCCACCTTTGTGGTTGGAGAACTTGGTCAGTGGATGCACAGATTCTCCCTTGGTTCAGTAAATTTGAGATAGGTTTAGGGTGATATAAGATCCTTCTCAATTTGATCCCTCACAAACCAATAGGGTCCATGATAAAAAAATTTAATTCGCTTGTGGATTAGGAATTCAAGCCCCCAAAGGGCCCCTTTTTCCAAGTGCATCCTATCTTTAGGCAAGGTAGAACTCCCTATAGAATTTGACTACCCGACAGATAAATCCTCGTTGCCAGACTCACCCGTAGGTTCACAGGTCGTTTCAATCTAACAAGGTGTTACCCTCGAGCATTCCGCAAGATGACTATGACGCATTCTTTATAGCATGACTATCAAATTGATGGCTAGTCGGGTTATTAAATTTGTTGCCAAAGCAACGATCACCCCGTGGTCTTTTGTAGTGGAAGATGTGAGTCCCCAAGCTTTCTTCCCTTGAATTGATCATTGCAAACCAAAAGGCACTCCTTTGGTTGGATAGTTCTCCCATCAACTGGGAAGCTTCTCCTTTTGGTTTAATAAATCTGAGATAGGTCTAGGCTAACATAAACTCCTTCTCAATATGATCCATTGCAAACCAATGAAATCCATCAAAACAAACTAAAATGAAACTAATCTTGACTATCATCTAAGTCCCCCAAAGAACATTCACTCAATAGCCTTTGGGTTTCAATCTATTACTTGCCAATAGATTACCCACAACTAGTCCCTACTTGGAGGATGTAAGTCCACTATGCTTTCTTTACAAGCCGCACACAAAAAAGGCATCCCTTTGGTTGACTAGTCCTACTATGTGTTTAGTAGAATACCCCTTTGGATTTGTAAACCTAGTCTAGCCTTCTGTACTCATGATCCATCACCAATAGGGTCCATCTCAAAATCCAAATTTAAAAATGAAACAAAACAAATGAAAACAATCAATCAATCCAAATCAAAATCTTTTGCTTCTCCTCGAGATGCAAATCTTTCTAGCTCCTGGATCTAGAATTCTAATCCCTCATTGGATTTCACAACCTTTCTTCATTTGCTGGATGACTTGAACTCGCTTCCCTAGTGGAGAGTTCACTTGTCTATCCCCGGTGGAGTAAAAAAAAAAAGAAGACAAACACAATTAAACTAATAATAAATTGAAACAAATTCAACCCTCTTCCCCAATAGAACTCAATTAATCAAATCAATTCTCCCTAGTGAGACTCAAATCAAATCAAACCTCTCATCCCTTTGTGGATGACTTGAACCTACTTCCCTAGTGGAAGGTTCACATACTCTATCCCTGGATTCCTCCTTCCCTCTCTTATGTCCTTGACATAAGTAGAGCCACATTGCACTAAGTCGATTCCTTCTACACCGTGGAGTAGACCATTAATGCTTGATCGTTGTTGTTGATCATTTCACCAACACCAATATGATGTTCTTTGTCACCACCACACCTATTGGGTGCCCTTTGTTGACCTCATTTTAGGATGAGCTCTCAACCCCTCCATCTTATACATAGGACTTCTTAGATTTTAAGGGTTCCTTAGTCTTAAGACACATCTAGTGATTAGGTGGATACTCAACCTAATGTAGAGACTTAGAAGAGTTAACCATAGAATAGGTCATGCCTTAGGGTGTTAGGAAAATTTCACCCTACCGAACCACATTCCTCACTTCCTTCCTTCAAGTCAAACTCCAAATCAAATCAACATCAAACCTAAATCAATTCAAGTTTAATTGATTTTCTCCAAACTCAAATCAATGCCACATGATTGAAACCCATGATTGAAACTTATGAAATCCAAAATTCAATTCCAAGTTCAAAATCTTTCCTAAGTCCTTTATTTCCTCTTAAGGATTTAGCCTAAATCATCTTCAAATCAATTCAAACTCATGAAATTTTCTATAACCCATTTATTCTCATTTATATTCACATATATAAATGAAATATAAATTCAAATCAATCAAACTAAACCCAAAAGTCAAATCCAAATTCACAAATATTTTCTAAGTCACCTTGATTTTCTCTTAAGGACTTAGCCTAGATCATGTTCAAATCACTTCAAACTCATGAAATTTTCTCATAACCCATTTATATTCTCATTTTTATTCACATATATAAATGAAATATAAATTTAAACAAACAAAACTAACTCCAAAATCAAACTCAATAAAAAAATCCAACCTAAGCCATTCAAGTCGAATTCTTGAACTTAGCCAAATCAACTTCAAATCAAGCCAAACTCTTGATTTTTCTTCATGATTCAATCAATCCTTCAATCTTGAATCCAAATATAAATACAAACTTCAATTACAACTCCAAATCTCAATTCAAAAGCAAGCCAAAATCAAACTCATGTTCACCCTTTGAACTTGAAATTGTATCAAATGAGTTAAAACCCATTTGACTTCAAACCACTTGCAAATGGATTTATATTTCAATCATAAGTCCATATGTGAGTTCAATCAAACTCAAATCAAGTTTGACCAAGCCATTTGACCCAGCTCACTTGACCCAAAGTGACCTAAAGTACCCTTATGAGCCAAATTCTAATCCTAACCAAATTGGATTCAACTAAAGCTCTCCTCTCATCATGATCAACAATCATCATGAGATGATCAATCACTTAAATTAGGTCAAACCAAGTCAAACCTAAGGGTTGACCAAGTCAACACTTAACCAAAATGAAATCCAATATAGCCAAAATCCACCATAGGCCAAATTGATTGAAACCAATGATCTAAGTTCATTCATGATTGATGTTTGAACTTGTCCAAGTCAACTTTTGAGCATAACCTGGCCCAATTGGCCACTTGACCCAAGTTGACCCAACTTGACCTAAAAAGTCAAAATGTGTTAAAACTTGATCTAAGTCAAATTGATTGAAACCAATGGGTCAAGTTCATAAAATGATTGTTTAACTTGACCAAAGCCTCAATTGGCCAACTAGACCTAACCCACAATCAATTGAACCTAACTTGAACTAAAGGGTCATATTGATTCAAATTCAAACTTAACCAAAATTGATTGGAAATAAAGATACCAATCCATTTCATGTGACCAACTAAACCTAAACCAACCCATGACCTAACCCAAATAGGTCAAATGGGTCAAATTGGTCAACTTGACCCATCTGACCTAAATGAACTCAATTGAACCAAATTCAAACCTAAACCAAATTGAATCAAACCAAAGCCACCAAAACATTTAAAATGATCATATGAACTTGAACCAACCCTTGGTTTGACCCAATTTGACCAACTGGTCAACTTAACCCAAGTTGACCCATTTTGACCTAAATGGGCCAACATGAGCAAAATCACATCAAACCAACTCCAAATTAAATGAAACTTGGCCAAACCTTTTTCTCATCATACCAAACATGCCCAAATAAAAAATCAAGGTCAAATGACCATTTTACCCTATAGGGTAACCCAAAATCAAAACCACTTGGAATTTGGTCAATTCCTTCTCATGGATACTTGGCATCCTCTTAGTGGACCAAATGATCACTAATGACCGTATCATTGGGTTTGGGTCAGCCAAACCCAACCCAAACCCAAAATTGACCACATGCCTTGAAATGGAGCACATGGGATCCTCCTACCACTTGAATTAAGCATGGAAGTTCATTCCACTTTAGGCCAAATCGAATGCAAAAACATCCAAAATGGCCTAACAAACTCATGACATAAGCTCAATTGGATCAAAATAGAAAGGAAGCTTGAGACCATTTGATCCTTCAAGGGGGAGATATACTCCCCCTAATTCAACTAAATCTACACTCTCCCAATTGACAAACATAGAACTCAGCTACTCTTCCCAAGCTTCCTGAGAGAGTTTGAACTTCCCATTTCTCATTTCTAAAGCAGGAAGAAAGCCAAAATCCAATCTCACTCCACACTTAAAACAAACCCAATTCCTTGCAAGCTCCTGGGACCCCAATGAACTTGTCCAAGCTCTTTCCCAAGCTCCAAAGGCAAGAGGGGTGCTAGTTTGATCAAAGTAAGGAGTTCAAGGTGGAGTTGGCCTAGAAGCAACCACCCAATCTCAAGACCTCAAACTCTCAAAGCTTCATCTCCACTGCTTTCCAATCGAAGACCTGATCACCTCCGTGAGGTAAACCATTTTAGAGCTTAATCTAGCCATAGTGTGGAGCTTTGTGAAAGAAATTTTCATTGCATGATAAACTAGCCATTGATATGATCTCCATTGTATGATGAAGGTGTGGGTTAAATTTTAGCTTAATCCAAGCTCAATCGAGCTCAATCATGGCCTAAAAGGTGGACGGAAGCCATCTCACATAGGGAAATACAAGGATGAATCTTCGGCCATCCATCCGTGCATTTCGGACGGACAGCTGAGATTAAAACACGTAGCACCCATGGATTTACCCTTTAACGGCTTTAATCTCAATGCTTGATCCTTGACGATCGAGGAGAAAGCACGTAGCATCGCCGCTATGATCTACTATGATGTGATAAGTTAAAGACCAATCCGCCACACCACGGAAAGCGCATGCAGCTGTGGCAACGAGAAATTAATTAATTAGGCTATTAAATATTCTAATTAATTATGGAAACTTCTAAAATTCATATCTAAGCCTAAAAAAAAAAAAATATGAAATAAATTGATGATAGATAATTGAATATAAAATATTCTAAAAAATTTCAATGAATTTTGAATAGTATTTTCTGAATTCTAAGTTTTAATGAGAATGTTATTTTGCTAATTACCTTTAATTACTCCACCAATTTATCCCAAAGTTCTTGCTTAATTAGTGGATGACTCCTCCCCTAATTTTCTTGGGATTTATTGGTGGCTTAATTAGGGAATTGCTAATTCATTCCTTAATCACTCCTTAATATAATTAGTTTAATTAAGGGCATAATTAGTGGTTTAACCCTCTGAGTTAATTAAGTTTTGATTAAGTGAATGTGAGGTTTAGGAATAATTTTGGGATGCTTTCTTAAGATATTCCTAAACCCTCTTTTCTTTCTTAATCCAACCTTAATTAAGGGTTAATTCACTAATTGCCCCCTTAATTAATTTCATAAAATTCAAAAACTTTCTAGAACTAATTAATCTTCTAGATGCTTAGGTGTTCAATAGCCTAAGTACAATTAAAATTAAAAATCAACTCACATAGTGAGGGGTTATGAAATTACTTAAGTTAAACCCCTTAGTTTAATTAATCATTAATCATGAGCCAAATGCATTAGGCCCTTTATTACTAAGTGCATTGTGATTTAAATTCCTTGTGGTTTTATGTCATCTCATTAGCTCATAATTATTTGATTAGCTATGCTAAGGTGGTATAGGGGTAATTAACTTGCTTAATTCATACCTTAACCTAAGTAACACATAAAAAATCATCTAATCACCTAAAATTAAACTAAAATAACCAACATATGTGGAAAGGAATACAAACTCACCTCATATTTCTCTAAATCAAACTCAAAAAAAAATCAAACCTTCTTTAAAATAATTTGATTTACTTTAAGCTTTCTTATTTCATAAGATTGTCTTTAAGAATTAATTAGTGATGTATTTACATGCTTTCATCACTTTATTTCTTTCCTAACATACTAAATGTGTATGTCATATGAATTTCATACATTCATGCTTTTCAAAATCAAATTCAAAAAATGAAATATTTTCTTTATGTAAAATTGCATGTTTTGGTTAAAGTAAAATATGAATGGCTATTATCACTATTAAATTCAAAACTATTTTCAAAATCTATAAATCAAATATCCAAAACTGAAAGTGTGCTACTTGTGATCTATTATGAGCTTGCATGTGATATATGTATGAAGACATGCATAGTGTCTTCCTTCTCTTTCTTTAGTATTTTTGAATAGATTTCAAAGTGTATAGTTCATTTTAAAAGAATATAACACTTTCTACCCTTCCTATTCATTCCTATACTATTACTTAAGAAGGATCTACACTTGCACATATAAATTGCATGAACAAAAATAAATCAATCGACACAATCTTTTTGGCATCTTTCTTTTCCCTTCATTTCTTTTGTACATATACTTGTATTTAAGGAAAGTGGTATATTAGTCTGGACAACCCTGAGATTGTGATGCTTTAAGTAGCCCTAAGTAGGTCTTGTACCTTACAATCTTGGTTAACAATGGCATCACTTATGCCTTTTATACATATATTTGTGCATGTGAAAAATGGATAAGAAAACCTCTTTTCTACTTAATGAAAAGTCATGCTCATAAAGCCTTCAAACTTTTTAAGTAACTCACTTAGCATTCATCATTAAGTGTGCTAAATAATTCATTTGTATGTATTGATATGCTTAAGATACATCCATATGCATGTTATACATGTTGGGAAAGAAATGAAGTGATGTGTGTTTTGTGAATTTAATTTTTACTTAATCTTAAAATATTCTTTTGAATAGGTTTGTTTAGAATTGATCTAAACTTAGGATTAATTAAAATAGATAAAAAACATTCACTAAACAAAACTAAACATGAATCCACTTTAGAAATTACTTAAGGTAGGGAAGGAAAGAGAAGTTCTCTCTTTTCCCTCTTTAAAACTTAGTAATTAATTATAGGATTCACTCAAACCTAAACAAAGCATCAAATAAAATCAACCCAAATCAACTAAACACTTAAATGAAACCACCCATCTAAGTTGAACATCTTCACACTTAGAAAATCCAAACCTTAAAACCATAGCTAAGCATACCACACAAACCTTCTAAAGCACACATTAGGCTAAGTCACCACTTCTAGCTTTAGGTTAGGGAGGTGCATGGCTTGATGTTTTATTTTTGTTTTGTGATATTTTATTTAGATGTTGTGAAGTGCATAGAATGAATGGTAGGATGATTTAGTCTAATCATTATTTTCTAGGGATTGTGCTGGGGCATTGTAATAAAAATATAAATGCTTTTGTATGCAGTGCTCACCCCTAAGCATAATTCAATAGGCCGTGGACTTGGTTACCCATGTGTGGGTGCTAA
Organism: Cymbidium sinense; assembly: GCA_021442155.1. NCBI lineage: Eukaryota > Viridiplantae > Streptophyta > Magnoliopsida > Asparagales > Orchidaceae > Cymbidium > Cymbidium sinense. Next base: position 260,846,812 of record CM038214.1, on the reverse strand, counting down.
GTCCAATATACATTCTTGGATTTGTATGGTTTGTTTAGCTAATCTCTATTTTGCTGGTGTTAGTTAGATTTAATTTTTCCTTTTCATGTATTAAGATTTTGGAATGATTGTTATGGGGATTAGGATGAGCATTGGTCATAAGATTACATCTTATGTACCATGTGAAGCCTTTGGAGCAAACACCTTCCAACCAATCCAAAAGAAGGAACCAAAAGATGAAATAAGAAAGAAGAAAGAAGAAATGAAAACCCCATAACATTAATTTCCTTACTTGATTGTAAATTAATTCATTTGTAATTCATTGTATAAGGGTAGAGCTCCTACCCAATTTGTTTTGGTTTGTGTAAGGTGACCACAAATGGCCTCTTATTCTTTGCTAGCTTTATAAATTGATTTATGATTTGTTTAGCTTTTGCATTAAGATGGCATCCTTTTCCTAGTTTCTTCTTTCTTGTAAAATTATTCTTAATAAAAATAAATCTTTACCAAATTAATCAACTCAAAAGTAAAATAAATAACTCATAACCTCACTTAAAGCCTAAGTTAAAATCAAGATAAAAGAATTAGACCCCTTAGCCGGATGAGTGTTTCTTTTTATTACATCATGCATAAAAGCATATTATTTCACTCTTGATTGGAGGCTTCCACCTTGCTTGAGAAACTTGGCTTGACCATTGAGAGCCATGGTAAAACACACCTCCTCTCATTGATTTTGGCCAATAATCTTACTTCTCATGCATTAGCATATGAATCCTATAAGCTTGAATCAAATGATTGTCCAAAAATGAAATAATATGTAATATATTTTGTATTAGATCTAGGTCATTTTTCATGCCCTTACATGATCTAGTCTCCTAGGGAGTGAGTTTAAGGACTTAGTCTCTTTCTAAAATAAATAACAGCCTAGCTATCTTACATAAAGCATATGACTTGCCTACATGAATTTAAAATCATAGAGGAGTTAGTTGGCTGCCACCCCAGTTGTAAGTCCAAGTAGTGGTTTATCCTCTTGTGGAGGCAAACCAAATACCCATTCTCACCTTTGATTTAGGTCAGCTTTTGGCCAAAGCTCCCTAGATTTAGTTTCGAGGTTGCTTCTCCCTTTATGGGCCATAAGCATAAATCCTCACTCTTAGGCATTTCCACAATCTTCTATGTGGAATCATAAGCCCTAAATTCTAATGAAAATTAAACTCAAACAAATTAAATAAATTTCAAAAATGTGAAGCCCAATCATAGGATAGATTGAAATGCTCGCTAAGCTTTCTAGCATCGTGAGCATCTCTTACTTATCTTCCTTTAGCTTCGATAATGAATCTCTCTCTTTGATCAATCCCAATTGATCTTCTAAATTAAACTAATCAATTGATAGTCCTTCCTATTGAAATCTTTGGAGACAATGATCATTTACCTTAATTGAGAGTATTCCTAAGGGATCTCATTCCTTAGGATGTAATTAACTATGGGGGCTTACCCCTGTAAAGAACTTAACGAACTTGATTTAAAATAAACCTTACTTTACTTTTCCATATAAAGTAGGGGAAGAATCTTTGGTACACATGTAGACCCATTATCCTTAGGAGTCCTTGTTGAAGTGATTAGGTCCATTGTACTTCTATTTTTTGAGATAGTACACCTCCCCTCGATGTCATACTCGATCACCTACAATAAGAATATCTACGGATCTACGGTGTCAAAAATGCATAAAAAGAAGAAAGTATATTTTTATCTTCATTTTATCCCATATAGAGTGAAGATGGAAGTATACTTCCTTATTCTTTTAGAAAATTCAATCATAAAATTTCACCACATTTGGTAGTCATTACTGCATGGCCGATAAGCTATCTCATGTTGGCTTTATTTAAGAGGATGTAAGTCTGCTACGCTTTCTTCTTGGATTAGCCTTCATGCACTGACTGGGTTGAGTATATTTGAGGTTTAGGATAAGTCCCCTAGTAGCTCCTTCCCTCCTGACTGCTTCAAGTCTGGGTCTAGTCCTTCTTCGGGGCTCCCCACTTAGTAGTTGCTCTAAGTTAGATAACATATGTCCCACTGATGATAGACTATCCCGATGATCATTTCCATGTGGAAAGTTGTAAGCCTTCATGCTTTATTTTCAAATTGATTGTTGCACACCAAAGGGCACCTTAGGTTGGTTGGTTCTCACTATGCTGATAGATACACCACTCATACTGACGGATACATTTAGGTTGGTTGGTTTTTGTACCTTAAGATACACCACTCATGGTAAATGTAAGTCTACTATACTTTCTCCTTGAGTTGTCCTTTGTACACCTATTAGCTTTCTTTTTCATGGCTTAGAATAACACCCCTAGCAGCACCTCCCCTATGGGAACTATATTGATAATCCTTTATGACCCCAATTAGACACACTACCTATTGAATTGGACAGTTCCCCTTTCTTAGTAACCATTATTGTGGTTAGAGAATCCATTTTATGGATGTGTAGATTCTCCCTTAGTCTAGTAAATCTGAGATAGGTCAAGGATGACATAGCCCCTTTCTTAGTGTGGTCCATCACACACCAACAGGGTCCACACAAATATATAAATAAAAAAATATATATATTCACTTGTGGATTTGGAGGACACCCTTAGTGGTACCTTTTCCCAAGCAGGAATCATATCTTTAGGACAGTGTCAGCAAAACTCCCTATAGGAATCGCCTAACTACTCTTTAGTTGATGTAAGTCCCCAGATTCACTAAGTAGTCACCCCTAAGTAGGGTTCAATTTGTTATGCTACCAACAGGTCACCATAGCAGTTGTTCTCTACTTTAGAAGATGTAAGTTTGCTACACCTTCTTCCTAGCATAGCCATTACACACTGAAAGGCAACCCCTTAGGTTGGCTAGCTCTACTCCACAACCAGTTGACTATCCCTTTGGATTTGTAAATCTGAGATAGGATAAGTCTGATATAGCCCCTTCTCATTGGGACCACCACACACTAACGTGGTCCATAAATTAAATCTATCGAATTTGATCTCACATCCCAGAGATATGCTCTCAATTTGAAATCAAACTAAACCAAACAAACCATATCAAACCACATGAAATTAAGATAAAATTAATCCTGACTACTTTGAGTTGACATAAGTCCCTTGGGACATTCACTTAATAGTCACCCCAGTCGATTCAATTTGTTGTGCATCCAACAGTCACCCTGTTCCTCACATTAAAAGATGTAAGTCTATGCCTTCTTCCTAGCAGTTGAACTATGAAAGACAACCCCTTAGGTACTCTACCCCAGCTAGTAGACTATCCTTTAGATTTGTAAACTGAGGTAGTTCAAGGATGATATAGCTCCTTCTCCCATTGCACACCAATAGGTTCCATACATTAACTCAAATTAAATTAAACCCAATCTACTTTTCCCCAATGGAATTAAATCACACCCTTCTTGCCAATCGAGCCCTAAATCATATATAAACAAGTCAAGAAAACAAACCAAATTTAAAACCAACCTCCTAACTAGAGCTAAATTAAACCAACTTCCCCAGTAGAGTCAAAATCAAAGAAATCTAACCAAACTCTTATTCCCAGCGGATGCATGCCCAAATAAATTTATGAAATCAAACTCAAATCCCAATTGCTAGTGGATAACCTGAACCAGCTTCCCTAGTGGAAGGTTCATATACTTGATCCTCAGCCGACTCGAGCCCATATATCTAGCAGATATGCCTTCACATTAATTAAAATAAAAAAAATTAAAGCTGATTCGATCTTAATCCATGGTGAATTATAGATTTTTATCCCCAGCAGATCTTCTTTCCATAAGTCATATAATCAAATTAAATTCAAACCTTATCTCCAACATATTATTTTTTCTATGCCCTTGACATAGACCCCTCACATGTCATGTCCAATGCATGTGTGATCCCCTTGAGGATCTCCCTCCATGTCCTTGACATGGAATTATCATCAAATCTTATTTATTATTTTGTGCACACCTTTAATACTTCAACCAAAATCCTAACAATGCATTCATTCAATTACATCGTCTTAACATTTTAATCAACATTTTATGATTTATGATGGTTCAAGCTCAAACTAACTATACAATATCATGCATAACATATTATAGTGTGAATTAGCACAATATATTATATTAGAATGTATGATGTTATATTATAATTTTCTATAATATAATATATTGTCTAACATTACACCTCAACAGAAGCACTTAAATGGAACAAATAACAAAATTTTCTCAAAATATGAATAATGTTCATTTTAGATGTAAAATTATTATTTTTCTATTAGAAATGGTACAAAATAGCATAATTTTGGTGTTGCTTCTTGGCCAAATTCTTCCATCTCAACCTTCAAATTAACATTTTTGCGAGTTTTGACCCAATGCATTATAACAAAAGTAAAACATACTAAAATGTACAATAACATTTAGTAACACACCACCACATTCATATATATGTGAAGTTATATTGTTATGTACATTATATTTTAATATGCCTTCATATACTATATTATCTTACATTACACTTAAAATGAATCTCTTTAAGCAAAAAAATTTATAAAATTTGGTTGAAAAATGAACATTTATTTTGGATGCAAAATTCCATTCTTTTGATTAAATGACACACCATAGCACACCCCCAATGATGTTCCCTAAAGCTTACCTTAAATCTAGCCAAATCCCATCATCTAAGCCTATAAATTAGTATTTTTATGAATTATATCAGTACAAACTCTACTACATCATACTATAACAAACTAAAATATGCTAAACAAGTAGTAATAATACAATAGTATGCTATAATGCATGATGCTACACTATATTATGGAATCTTATATTATAATACATTATAACATATTATAATTATATTATATTGCATATCACATCACAAGAGATTGGTTAAGATAAAAAATCATAAAAATAGTCTAAACAATAAAAAAACTATATATTTTAGTCGTATCACTTACATATTTTAAATTGAAACAATATATTATGATGCCATGCTCTACCTATTATGAATTTGGACAAATTCCACCATTTTAAAGTCTAAATCAACATTTTTATAAATAATGCTAGTGTATGCTTAACTGCATGGTTGTAAAATACAAAAAGAATTTAAAATGTGTAAAATAATATATTATAATATATGATGCTATACTATCTTTGCAACATACAATATTTATTTTGAACATAAAATCTTACTTTTAGACTATAAGTGGCACACCTTTGGTACTAAAACCTAATTCCCACTTCAAATTTAACAAATTTCATCATCGATTTATTAAATCAATATTTTATGATTTATATTAATATAGACATGGCATAATACTATAATATACTAAAATATTTCAAAACATCTTATAGCATCTAAAAACACATAAGTACATGCTCAAATATATGATGCTAAAATATAATATAATATATGGTTTTATAATATGATTTAGGGTATGTAAATCTTTAGTAGTCAAGGAAAAGTGTCTTGAAGAGAGTTTTTTTTAGATACCATAACTATGTTAAGATTAGGTCATTCTTTAAATGTACTCCTAATGACATCTTTATTCAAGGATTAGGGTTTAGGGTTAGTTTAGAGTTTATGGTTTAGGGTTTAGGGTTTAACGTTTAGGGTTGGGGTTTAGGGCTTAGGGTTTATGATTATAGGTTTTAGGGTTTAGGGTTTATGGTTTAGGGTTATAGGTTGTAGGTTTAGGGTTAATTTTAAGGTTTAGGGTTTCTAGTTTAGGGCTTAGGATTTAGGGTTTAGGGTTTTTTAAAAATTAAGTAAACTAATAGGTTTAGGTTTATTTAGTTTATTTTTTATTTATTTGATTTGATTTAAATTTTTATTTTTACTTAAGTTTATTTTTTATTTGTTTTGCTTTGTTTAATTATTTTAGGTTTATTTATTTTAGTTTAGGTTTTTTATTTTAGTATATTTTTTAAGTTTATGTTTATTTTTTAGTTGAGTTTTATTTTTATTTTATTTTTAGGTTTAGGTTTAATTTTTAATTTTTAAATTAGGTTTAGGATTTTATTTTATTTTTTTAGGTTTAGATTTTAGGTTTTTATTTTAGGTTTATTTTTAGATTTTATTTTTTAGTTTAGATTTAGGTTTATTTTTAGTTTATTTTATTTTATTTAGTTTAGGTTTTGGTTTAGTTTTAGGTTTTATTTATTTTACTTTAGTTTATTTTATTTTGTTTATTTTATTTTTATTTTAGGTTTAGGTTTAGATTTTTTTTTTATTTTAGGGTTTAGGTTTTATTTTTTATTTATTTGTAGGTTTTATCTTTTCTTATATTTTTGGTTTAGATTTTTATTTAGTTTATATTTTTTTTTATTTTAGGTTTATTAGCTCTTATTTTACATTTAGTTTTTATTTTATTTAAGTTTTTTATTCCTAGGTTTAAGTTTTTATTTATTCTATTTTACCTTATTCTTAATTTCAATTTTATTTTATATTTAGGTTTAGGTTTAGGTATTAGTTTATGTTTAATTTTATTATTTTTTATTTAGGTTTATGTTTTTTTTTATTTATTCTATTATTAGGTTTTAGGTTTTAGGTTTAGGTTTAGGTTTATTTTAGGCTTAGGTTTTAGGGTTTAGGGTTTAAGGTTTAGGGTTAGGGATTAGGGTTTAGGGTTTAGGGTTTAGTGTTTAGGCTTTAGGGTTTATGGTTTTGAGGGTTTAGGGTTAATTTAGGGTTTAGTGTTTAGGCTTTAGGGTTAAGGGTTTTTAGTTTTAGGGTTTAGGGCAACATTAGGGTTTAGGGTTTGATGTTTTAGGATTTTGGGTTTAGGGTTTAGGATTTAGGGTTGAGGGTTTAGAGTTTAGGGTTTAGGGGTTTTTTTTTTTTAAATCAAGTGAACTGGTAGGTTTAGGTTAACTTTTATTTATTTTATTTTTTTAGTTTTATTTAATTTAGTTTGTTTATTTTAGGTTTATTTATTTTAGTTTAGGTTTTTTATTTTAGTTTATTTTTTTGGTTTATGTTTAGGTTTGTTTATTTTTTAGTTTAGTTTTATTTTTATTTTATTTTTTAGGTTTAAGTTTTATTTTTTATTTTCAAGTTTAGGTTAGGTTTTTTAATTTATTTTTTTTTTAGGTTTAGGTTTAGGTTTTATTTAGTAGGTTTAGGTATATTTTATTTTATTTTATTTTATTTAGTTTAGGGTTTAAGTATAATTTATTTTAGGTTTAAGTTAGGTTTTATTTATTTATTATTTAGTTTATATTAGTTTAGGTTTAGGTTTATTTTATTTTGTTTATTTTAGGTTTAGGTTTTAGTTTATTTTATTTTATTTTTTATTTTTATTTTTTAGTTTAGGTTTTTATATTATTTTATTTATTTATTTTATTTAGGTTTAGGTTTTTTTATTTATTTTAGTTTTATATTTTATTTAGTTTAAGTTTAGGTTTTTTGGTTTTTAGGGTTTATGGTTTAGGGTTTAGGGTTTGGGGTTTAAGGTTTAGGGTTTTGGGTTTAGGGTTTTAGGGTTTCGGGTTTAGGGTTTTAGGGTTTAGGGTTTAGGGTTTAGGTTTAGGTGTGTAGGGTTTAGGGTTTAGGTTTAGGATTGTTAGTAGAGGGTTTAGGATTGTAGGTAGGGTTAGGGTTTTATTTTTTTATTTTGTTTATTTATTTATTTTAAATTAAGTAAACTCATAGGTTTAGGTTTATTTAATTTATGTTTTTATTTATTTTATTTTATTTATTTTATTTAGGTTTATTTTTATTTTATTCAATTTAGTTTATTTATTTTAGGTTTATTTATTTTAGTTTAGATTTTTTATTTTTTATTTTTGGTTTAGATTTAGGTTTACTTTTTTAGTTTAGTTTTATTTTATTTTTTTATTTTTAGGTTTAGGTTTAGGTTTTTATTTTATTTTTTTTAAGTTTAGGTTTTAAGTTTTATTTTTTTGTTTAGGTTTAGGTTTAGGTTTAGTTTATTTTAGGTTTTGGTTTAGGTTTATTTATTTTAGTTTAGTTTATTTTAGTTTAGGTTTAAGTTTATTTTATTTTATTTTTAATTTTAATTTTTTAAATTTAGGGTTTAAGTTTTATTTTTTTTTTATTTTTGGGTTTATTTTTTTTTAGGTTTAAGTTTTTTAATTTTTTTATTTTATGTTATTTTACTTTAGGTTTAATTTTTTTATTTATTTAAGCTTTTGTTTTAGTTTTATTTAGGTTTTATTTATTTTATTTTAGTTTAATTTTTATTTTTCATTTTATTTTCTTTTTAGGATTAGGTTTATGTTTAGGTTTAGGCTGTAGTTTATGTTTTTTTTTTTGGTTTTTTATTTATTTTATTTTTAGATTTTATTTTGTTTAGGTTTAGCTTTTTAGCTTTTTAGGGTTTAAGGATTAGGGTTATTTGAGGGTTTATGGTTTAGGGCTTAGTGTTTAAAATTTTTAGGGGTTAGGGTTTGGGGTATAGGGTTTAGGGTTTAGGTTTTAGGCTTAGTGTTCAATTTTTATTTTATGATTTTCTTTAACAAAGAACAAATTCAGATTCAACATTTCTTCTATTCAATTTCATCAACCAAGTAACACGCCAAGTTTTCTAATACAAAAGTGATGACATAGATAAAAAATGAGTATGTATAGAGCGAATTAAAAGCGTGAATAGAACTAACTCTTGTAAAGACATATTTCCATAAGTAGTAGATCAGATCAACCATTCTTGGTTCTCAGGTTCCATGAACCACCCAGCCTCTCATGTAGCGGGATCCACCATCATATCCCGATCTCTCTCCCTACCACCACCATGGGTTACCTCAGGTTGCTCCTCCTACCTCCATAACCACCACTACCCTGACCACCACCTCCATATCTACCAGCACCTCCAGATCTCCCACCACATGTGATAATCTCTGCCTCTGCCATCACCTCCACTGCTAGATCTAGACTATGCTTGGTTGACAGTGATGTTCCTGTCATCAAGGTTTTGCCTAATCTGAGGGTTTTGGTTTATTAGGTTTTAGGGTTTTGGTTTATTTTTTAATTTATTTAAAAACTTTAGGCTTATGTTCTAGGTTTAGGTTTAAGTTAGGTTTAGTTTAGGTTTAAGTTTAAATTTAAATTTATTAGTTTTGTTAATTTTAGTTTAGGGTTTTTGAGATGTTTAAATTTAATTTAAATTTTTAATTAGTTTAAATTTAGGTTTTAAGGTTTAGGTTTTGTTTTAGGTTTTAGTTTAGTTTAGGGTTAATTTAGAGTTTAGGTTTGACTTTAGGTTAGGGTTTAGTTTTAGGTTTAGGATTTTAAGGTTTAGGGGTTTAGTTTTAGGATTTTTAGGTTTAGGTTTAGGGTTTAGGGTTGAGGTTTAGGTTTAGGGTTTAGGTTTAGAGTTTAGGGTTTAGGGTTTTTAAAAAGTGTTTAGGTTTAGTAACTTTTATTTATTTTATTTATTTATTTAGTTTATTTAATTTAGTTTGTTTATTTTAGGTTTATTTATTTTAGTTTAGGTTTTATTTTAGTTTATTTTTTTAGTTTATGTTTAGGTTTGTTTTTTATTTTTAGTTTAGTTTATTTTTATTTTATTTTTTAGGTTTAAGTTTTATTTTTTATTTTCAAGTTTAGGTTAGGTTTTTATTTTATTGTTTTAAGTTTAGGTTTTAGGTTTTATTTCTTAGTCTAGGTTTAGGTATATTTTAGTTTATTTTATTTTATTATTTAGTTTAGGGTTTAAGTATAATTTATTTTAGGTTTAAGTTTAGGTTTTATTTATTTATTATTTGGTTTATATTAGTTTAGGTTTAGGTTTATTTTATTTTGTTTATTTTTGGTTTAGGTTTTAGTTTATTTTATTTTATTTTTTATTTTATTTTTTAGTTTAGGTTTTATATTATTTTATTTATTTATTTTATTTAGGTTTAGGTTTTTTTATTTATTTTAGTTTTACATTTTATTTAGTTTAAGTTGAGGTTTTTAGGTTTTTAGGGTTTCTTGTTTAGGGTTTAGGGTTTGGGGTTTAAGGTTTAGGGTTTTGGGTTTAGGGTTTTAGGGTTTAGGGTTTAGGATTTAGGGTTTAGGGTTTAGGGTTTAAGGTTTAGTGTGTAGGGTTTAGGGTTTAGGATTGTTAGTATAGGGTTTAGGATTGTAGGTCTAGGGTTAGGGTTTTTTTATTTTTTTATTTTGTTTATTTATTTATTTTTTTAAATTAAGTAAACTCGTAGGTTTAGGTTTATTTAGTTTATGTTTTTATTTTATTTTATTTTATTTATTTTTATTTAGGTTTATTTTTATTTTTATTCAATTTAGTTTATTTATTTTAGGTTTATTTATTTTAGTTTAGATTTTTTATTTTTATTTATTGTTTAGGTTTAGGTTTAGGTTTACTTTTTAGTTTAGTTTTATTTTTATTTTTTATTTTTAGGTTTAGGTTTAGGTTTTTATTTTATTTTTTTTAAGTTTAGGTTTTAAGTTTTTATTTTAGATTTATTTTTAAGTTTTATTTTTTTTTTTATGTTTAGGTTTAGGTTTAGTTTATTTTAGGTTTAGGTTTAGGTTTATTTATTTTAGTTTAGTTTATTTTAGTTTAGGTTTAAGTTTATTTTATTTTATTTTAATTTTAATTTTTTTTAAATTTAGGGTTTAAGTTTTATTTTTTTTATTTTTGGGTTTCATTTTTTAGGTTTAAGTTTTTATTTAATTTTTATTTTATGTTATTTTTTACTTTAGGTTTAATTTTTATTTTATTTAAGCTTTTTATTTTTTAGTTTTATTTAGGTTTTTATTTATTTTATTTTAGTTTAATTTTATTTTCATTTTATTTTCTTTTAGGATTAGGTTTATGTTTAGGTTTAGGTAGTTTATGTTTTTTTTATTTGGTTTTATTTATTTTATTTTTAGATTTTATTTTGTTTAGGTTTAGCTTTTAGCTTTTTAGGGTTTAAGGATTAGGGTTATTTGAGGGTTTATGGTTTAGGGCTTAGTGTTTAAAATTTTAAGGGGTTAGGGTTTGGGGTATAGGGTTTAGGGTTTAGGTTTTAGGCTTAGTGTTCAATTTTTATTTTATGGTTTTCTTTAACAAAGAACAAATTCAGATTCAACATTTCTTCTATTCAATTTCATCAAAGTAACGCAAGTTTTCTAATACAAAATGATGATAGATAAAAAATGAGTATGTATAGAGCAATTAAAATTGTAGAACTAGAACTAACTACTATAAAGACATATTTCCATAGTAGATAATCAAGCTCTTGATTTCTCAGTTCCCATCAGAACCACCCCACCTCTCATGTGGCGGGATCCACCATCATATCCACGATCTCTCCCTCTACCACCACCATGGTTTACCTCAGGTGCTCTCTACCTCCATAACCACCCTAGACCACCACCTCCATATCTAGCACCTCAGATCTCCCACACTGATAATCTCACCTCATTCCCCATGTAGATCTAGACTATGCTTGGTTGTGATGTTCCTGTCAAGGTTTTGCCTATCGAGGTTTGGGTTTAGGTTTTAGGGTTTTGGTTTATTTTTTTTATTTAAAACTTTCTTTAGGTTTGGGGTTTAGGTTAGGTTTAGGGTTTAGGGTTTAGGTTTAGAGTTTAGGATTTTAGGGTTTATGCTTTTAGGGTTTAGGTTTTAGGGTTAGAGTTTAAGGTTTAGAGTTTTAGGCTTTAGGGTTTAGGATTAGGGTTTATGGATTAGTGCTTAGGATTAGGGTTTAGGGTTTAGGGTTTAGGGTTTACTGTTTAGGCTTTATGGTTTAGGGTTTTGAGGGTTTAGGGTTTAAGGTTTAGAGTTTAGGGTTAGCTTAGGGTTTAGGGCTATTTTAGGCTTTAGGGTTTAGGGTTTATGGTTTTTAGGGTTTAGGGTTTAGGGTTTGTTTAGGGTTTAGGATTTAGGGATTTAAGGTTTAGGGTTTAGGGTTTAGGGTTTAAGGTTAGGGTTAGGGTTTAGGGATTATGGTTTACGATTTAGGATTTAGGATTTAGGGTTTAGGGTTTAGGGTTTAGGGAGTGGGGGTATTTTTTTTAAAAAAATTTAAGAAAATTGATAGGTTTAGGTTTATTTAGTTTATTTATAGTACTTATTATTTATTTTAATTTAATTTATTTTTTTATTTTCCTTTAGGTTTATATTTTGTTTTTATTTAGTTTAGTTTATTTATTTTAGTTTTATTTATTTTAGTTTAGGTTTTTTATTTTAGTTTATTTTTTAAGTTTTGTTTTAGGTTTATGTTTAATTTTTAGTTTTATTTTTTTTTAATTTTAGGTTTTACTTTTTATTTTTAGGTTTAGGTTTAGGTTTTTATTTTATTTTTTTAGGTTTATGTCTTATGTTTTTATTTTAGGTTTATCTTTAGGTTTTATTTTTAAATTTTAGTTTAGGTTTATATTTAGTTAATTTTATTTAGTTTAGGGTTTAGGTTTAGTTTATTTTAAGTTTAGGTTTAGGTTTTATTTATTTTAGTTTAGTTTATTTTAGTTTAAGTTTAGGTTTATTTTATTTTATTTATTTTTAGTTTAGGTTTTTCTTTGTTTAGGGTTTAGGTTTTATTTTTTATTTATTTTTAGGTTTATTTTTTAGGTTTAGGTTTTTATTTAGTTTTTATTTAATTTAATTTTAGGTTTATTTTATTTTTATTTTACTTTTAGATTTATTTTATTAGGTTTTTATTTTAGATTATTTTTTCTTAGTTTAGTTTAGGATTTTATTTATTTTATTTTATTTTAGTTTTTATTTAATATTTTATTTTATTTTTAGGTTAATGTTTAGGTTTAGGTTTTTATTTTATTTTATTTTTTATTTAGGTTATATTTTTTTATTTATTTTATTTTTAGGTTTTAGTTAGTTTAGGTTTATAGGGTGCAAGGTTTATGGTTTAGGGTTTGGGGTTTAGCATTTAGGGTTTTGGGTGGTAGGGTTTAGGGATTAGTGTTTAGGGTTTAGGGTTTAGGGTTTAGTGCTTAGGGTTTAGGGTTTAGGGCTTAGGGTTTTAAGGTTTAGGGCTTAGTGTTTTAAGGTTTAGGGTTTAGGGTTTAGGGTTTAGGGTTAAGGGTTTAGGGTTTAGGGTTAGTTTTAGGGTTTAGGTTTAGGTTTTATTTATTTTAGTTTAGTTTATTTTTGTTTAAGTTTAGGTTTATTTTTTTTGGTTAGGTTTAGTTTTTTTTAGTTTAGGGTTTAAGTTTTTTTATTTATTTATTTTTAGGTTTTACTTTTAGGTTTATTATTTTAGGTTTAGGTTTTCTATTTAGTTTTTATTTTATTTTATTCTAGATTTATTTTATTTTTAGGTTATGTTTAGTTCTTATTTTATTTAGGTTTTTTATTGTTAGGTTTATTTTAATTTTTAGTTTAGTTTAGGTTTTTATTTATTTTATTTTTGTTTATTTTTTATTTTATTTGATTTTTATGTTTAGGTTTAGGTTCATCTTTAGGTTTAGGTTTTAGTTTAGGTTTTATTTTTTTATTTTATTTTATTTTATTTAGGTTAGTTATTTATATATTTTCTTTTTTGGTTTTATTTAGTTTAGGTTTAGTTTTTTAGGTTTTTAGGTTTTAGGGTTTATGGTTTAGGGTTTAGGGTTTTAGGGTTTAGTCTTTTGGGCTTAGGGTTTAGGTTTTAAGGTTTAGGGTTTAGGGTTTAGGGTTTAGGGTTGTAGGTTTGGGGTTTAGGGTTAGGGTATTTTTAATTTTTTTTTTAAATTCGGTAAACTCGTAGCTTTAGGTTTATTTAGTTTAGTTATTCTTTATTTTAGTTTATTATTTATTTTTTGCTTAGGTTGATTTTTATTTATATTTAGTTTAGTTAATTTATTTTAAGTTTATTTATTTGCGTTTAGGTTTTTTATTTCAGTTTTTTTTTTTGTTTAGGTTTTAGATTTTGGTTTATTTTTTAGTTTAGTTTTATTTTTATTATATTTTTTAGGTTTATGCTTTATTTTTTACATTTAAATTTAAGTTTAGGTTTTTATTTTATTTTTTTAGGTTTAGGTTTTAGGTTTTTATTTTAAGATTATTTGTAGGTTTTATATTTTAGTTTAGGTTTAGGTTTATTTTTAGTTTATTTTATTTTATTTTATTTAGGGTTTTAGTTTTGGTTTAGGTTTAGTTTATTTTAGGTTTAGGTGTATGTTTTATTTATATTAGTTTAGTTTGTTTTAGTTTAGGTTTAGGTTTATTTTATTTTTATTTTAGCTTTATTTTTTTTTAGTTTAGGGTTTAAGTTTTATTTTTTATTTATTTTTAGGTTTATTTTTTAGGTTTAGGTTTTTAGTTAATTTTTATTTTATTTTATTTCAGGTTTATTTTATTTTATTTAAGTCTTTTTTATTTATCTTAGGTTTTTATTTATTTTATTTTAGTATAGTTTTTTTTTATATTTTTTGTTTATCATAGGTTTCTATTTTTAGTTTATCTTAGGTTTAGGTTTAAGTTTAGGTTTAAGTTTTAGTTTAGGTTTTAATTTTATTGTATTTTCTTAATTTATTTAAGTTTAGGTTTTTAATTTATTTTATTTTTTAGTTTTTAAGGTTCAGGGATTAGGGATTATGGTTTAGGATTTAGGGTTTAGGGTTTATGGTTTAGGGTTTATGGTTTTATGGTTTAGGGTGTTGGTTTAGGGTTTTGGGTTTAAGGATTAAGTTTTAAGGCTAAGTTTTTTTATTTTATTTTATTTTTTTTATTTTTAAGGTTTAGAATTTAAGGTTTAAGTTTAATGTTTATTGTTTATGTTTTAGTTTAGGGTTTAGGATTTTTAATTTTTTTTAATTGAGAACAAATTCAGATTCAATATTTCTTCTTTTCGATTTCATCAACCAAGTAACACACCAAGTTTTCTAAGACACAAGCGAGTACATAGATAAAAAAAGAGCACGTATAAAGCAAATCAAAACCCTAGATATCTAGAACTATCTCTATTATAAAGATAGAGTTCCATAAGCAGTAGATCAGATTGACCATTCTTTAGTTTCTCTAGTTCCCATTAGAACAACCCCGACCTCTCGTGTAGTGGGATCCACCATCATATCCATGATCTCTCCCTCCGCCACCAACCTTCGTCTACTCCCACCTCATAACCACCCTTTCGACCACCATCTCCATATCCACCACCACCTCTAGATCCACCACCACCCTGTGATGCAGCCTCCTCCTTCTTACGGATCTAGACTAAGCTGGTTGGTGATGTTCTTGAGTCAGTTCTACCCATTCTTTGGGTTTAGGTTTAGGTTTATGTTTATTAGGTTTTAAGGTTTAGGTTTATTTTTTTAATTTATTTAGTTACTTTAGATTTAGATTTAGGGTTTGGGGTTTAGGGTTAGGGTTTAGGGTTTAGGGTTTAGGGTTTAGGATTTAGGGTTTAGGGTTTAGGATTTAGAGTTTAGGGTTTTAAGGTTTATGCTTTTAGGGTTTATGGTTTAGGGTTAGGGTTTAGGGTTTAGGGTTTAGGGTTGTAGGTTTAGTGTTGTAGGTTTAGGATTAGTTTTATGGTTTAGGGTTTATGGTTTAGGGTTTAAAGTTTATGGTTTAGGGTTTAGGATATAGAGTTTAGGGTTTTTTTTTTAAAAATCAAGTAAACTGTTAAGTTTATGTTTGTGTAGTTTACTTTTAGGGTTTAGGGTTTAGGGTTTTGCTCATACCATTTTATGGGCATTTTGTACTATAGGTTTTATTTTTGTAATTAATTGTTTTAATAATTTTGTTGTTGTTTCTAACTATTTTTCTATATCCTTAATATGTTGTTCTCATTTTTCTCTTGATTCCATTTATAAAAAACCTTCCCTCTGATGTTATCTCTAAGTATATAAACTATGGGTCCGAAACTTATATATTATCTTATATTTTGTGAATATTCTACTCTATATTCTGTTTCACCTTCACGGGTTTGACCTTTCATTCTCGGTTCATATCGTACGCTTCAATCATCTAGTGGATTTCTTAGGAAGATTAGGGCTCAACACTTAAGACCATAACCCTATACGATTACTTTAGAGAAATAAAGCACAACTTACATTCATTTCCTACACTAAGCATAGCCAGTGATGCAAAACATAATTATAGCAGCAAAATATTACAAAATAAAAGACATTACAACAATATTGAGTGAGATCATAGCTATATACTTACATACATCACCAGAGAGAAGTGTTATTTAGCTGGACAGGGTATGATACATGGACCTTCTCTGTGGATATAGCAGACAGTTCACACCAGACTAGGGAAAACAAGAAAACACACAAGCTAACCACACTCTAACTTGCTCTGCCTGAACAATCGCCCATTCTCTTATTTATAGAAGTCAGGCTTTAATAATTCTTTTGTCTCCATAATTGATTGTCTTGTTAGTGCTTGAAATAATTGAGCTGTCGTACTATGCTTTTCTGAGTGCGGTAATTATTTGATTCTTTTCTACTTTTGCTTTTGCTGAGTGCGGCCTTTATGCATTTTGAGTGTGATCCATTATTAGTTGCTTTATCTGAGGGTGGTTTCCTTTTTCATAGTGCTCCATAGTGCTCTAAATAATGCAGGTATTTTCAATAATTGTCCTTGCCTTTTATGATTATGTCTGTATTTTTTCCAGTCCTTCTCAAAATGCCTGTAGCATTTGTTTTTTCCTTGCAGTATATACATTGATGTAGTTTGTCTTTTTGTATTTTTTCACAGATTTTTCTTTTATTTTGTTACTGGCCTTTATCATATTTTTTTGAAGTAGGTTTATCCATTAGTGATATAATACTTCGTGAATTATTCTAGTAGGTGCTTTGCTATGGCTGTAGATGAATAAATTATCTGAGCAGTGATATACCCATATGTTTGCTGGACCTATCTTTTTAGTTTCCATTATGTGCGGCTATTATCACTAACTAATCCAAATTTATTTTCTAAAAAGTTATAAATTGATAATAACATTTGGAATGATGGTAGTTATGAATACACATAGGATTTGTATGTGTTTATAGCTTAAGCATATGAAAGTAATGCTTTCTTTCCTATGTTCATATATGAATTTACATATATTTGAATGATAATAAGTATATAGTCTAGACATCGTGAGAATATGAGGAAAAACCCTCTTTGGCTGAATTCTAGAAAAATCCCTTGGAGATCTTTTCTTAGTGAATCAAGTGCTAATTTCTTCATCCTTCTTCCATCATCTCGTCATATATTTAGGGTAAAATGGCTCACTGCTGATACCGATTTGTATAAGTAAAATTTGTCCTTCGGGTATCTCAGGATATGGTTGAAATAATTTAATATATATATATATTCCAGTGTTTGATAATTGCTTGGAATATTTTCACTGCTTCACAAAATACTTTTGGTAGTTTTTGAAGATTCGATAAGTCTTCAAGATACATCATTCGGGGTAATCTTGATTCATATAATTCTTGAATAATTTTGGATCTGTGGTGCCGTATATGTATGCTACATGATATTTTCGAGACGTATGGAAATATATCTGAGCATTAATTTGTTCTTGATATAACGAATAGAGCTGCCAATTGTCAGCTATTTTTAATGTAGTTTTTTTGTTTTGGCATTGCCTTTTTTACGATAGTTGAGAAAGTAATTTCTTGTTCAATTTTTTCAGGAGTAGTAATCGGGGGAACATCTTATGGTTTAATTTGTAATTTGGAAATCGATGGTAATTGGTCTTCATCAATTTCCCCAAGGAGATATTTTTTGACGTTCTGTAACTTAGTTAATAAGTTATTGCTATAAGCAATTTTAGATTCTAATTTCCATATTTGTTGATCTAATATTTCGAGATAACTTTCCATTCTATGGTCATATTTGACTAAATCTTTAGTCTTGAATATGTGTCCATAATGTTTTAGGTAATTTTACCAAAGATAAGTCATTATCGGGATCAACTCATGACACCATAATTCTCAGTTAAAGTATCGACTAAAATTTCATTTTCCTTCAATATATTCTAAATCAAAATTATAAGCGAAAAACCAACTTTGCCATCTAATTAATCATTTGTTTGGTAACGAATCAATAAATTTTCTTTTTATAAATGAAATGGCAATTTTATTATCTGTTCGGACAAGAAAGTGTTCATTCAAGAATAACTCAAATTTTTAATAGCTTTTTTAATAGCTAGAAGTTCTTTTTCATTAATGTGAAAATTTTGTTCTGTTTGTGTATAGGTTTCAAATGCATACCTACATAATACTTCATGATTTTGTCATATAGCTTTCAAAATTGCTCCCCAATAAGTATCTGAACTATCGGTTTCGATTATTAGTTTTTCTTTATTATTTGGTAAAGTCAATTTAGGGAGTGTTTTACAATGATTTTTAATTTTTTTAAAAGATGTTGGGCATTACTATCCCAAGACCAACTTATATTTTTACGAAGTTTTTTCTGGAGCGAAGCCCTAAGGGTAGCTAGGTCTTGAATGAAAGTTTCAGCATAATTAATACAATCAAGAAATTGTTGTAAATCTTTTTTATTTGTAATAGTAGTGAATTTGTCTATCTTTTGTAAAATATGGTCTTGTAATTCAATTGCTCTGTTATCTATTTTTAATTCAAGAAAATTAATAGTATTAGTAACAAAGATAGCTATTTTCTTTTGCTTAAAGCGATGTCATGTTTGTATGCTTTATTTGCAAATAATGTAAGATGTTTTATATGTGAGGGAAGAGTGGTACTAAAGATGAGAATGTCATTGACATAAATAGGAGAAAATGTATTAAATTAAGAGAATAAATAATCCATACATCATTGGAATATTTGTGGCACATTTTTTAAACCAAAGGGCATAACATTCCATTGGTAATGGCCTTGAGGTGTACTAAATGTTGTTAGTTCAGTACTTTTAGGATGGATTTTTATTTGCTAGAAGCCTAATTTGCAATCAAGTTTATAAAACTATTTTACATTTTTTATTTGATTAATAAGGACTTCTTTGTTTGGTAAAAAATAGCCATCGAATTTAGTATTGTCATTAAGTTTTTTATAATTAATAACCATTCATGCTTTTCTGTGAATTTGTTCGGCATGGTTACGTATTAAGAAAGCAGGACTACTATGAGGACTGTGGCTATGAGAGATAAGTTTTAATTGGAGAAGTTCTGTAATTTGGTTTTGAAATTCAAGTTTGTCGGCTATAGTATATTTCATAGGGCGAACATGAATAATTAAAGAGGGATTAATTGGTTCAGGTGAATTTGTCTTTTGACTAGAATTGTAAAGGGATTTCTAGAAAAGTTTTGAAAATAAGTGTTCGACAAAATGTTGTACTTGATGTAATTTATCTAAATCCATAGTACAGCATAGCGAAGAGGGAGAGTGTAGGTGAGTTTGGACAATATTATCTAAATCACCACGTTGGCTACAAAAAAGTGGAGGTGAATCTAGTGGATGGGCATAGATGGAAATTAAAAAAGAGAATAAAACATGTTTACAAGGTAATTAATTCAAGATGATCAATTATATTAAGTAAATGCATGCATAGATTTAAATAAATTATTGAGAATAAATAAGTACCATTGTGAGGCACCAAAGGCATGGTATTTTAATAAGGGTATTACTAATGAAGATATATTGATTAGCCCAATAAGTAGTAATAGTGTGAAGACCATTAAAAGTGTCTAGCAGTAAATTGTCATGATGTAGGGTGCTACTAGAAGTTATTAGCCATTGCTTACAAACAGATATCACTCAGATCACATAAGGCATGTCATTGGTTCATATGTGGGCATTTATGAAAATCAGGAAGATTACACCTCACCAGAAATTAGCATTACTCTAAAACATGATTAATTTTAAAAGAAAGTTTTGAGATAATAGCTTTAATATTTTAATTAAATAAAAGATCACCATTACCCTTATGGTTAAATTGATCATAACAACAACCATCTCGACATCGATTCTAACTAAATAGTATGAAAATTTCCATCCAAACAAAGCTGAAGAGCATTATAAATAGTCATTAATTCAACAACAACAATTGAATTAGTAGAAAGAGGAGTGTAAAAAGCCAAGATAATAATCCCAAGATTATTTATAAAAAAAATACCCCAACAACCCTACTTGTTCTTTGCAATAGGGCCATCAGTATTAATTTTAATACAACAATTAAGAGGCTTAATCCAATGAATAATTTTATAATTTAGAGACGAGTCACAATAAGGAAAACTGATACTCAATTTAGAGGCAACAAACTTGCAACCTCTAAAATTAGACCACTAAGAAGAGCAGCCTTATGTAAAGAAAAAATCATATATTTAGTCCTACCAATAGTCCTCTTAGGATTCATAGGCACATTACGATGCTTAGCATTATTTATCAAGCCAAATAAACCAAACCAAAGTAATAGCCACAATTTTGATATACCCTTTAAGATTATTAAGAAAATAAGAGTCAAGAAGTTGCATTAAAGTTAAATTACCATTAAAACAACTTAATTTAAATAAATCCTCATACCAACCCCAAACTTTAGAGGCAATGGAACTATTAATAAAAACATGACTAACATTCTAAATATGAAAGCAACACATGCATTTAGAGGGTATATAAAAACCTTTGTCTAAAAGTAAAGAATCAATAATAATATAATCCCTTAAAATTGCCCACACAAGAATAGAATAAGAAGTAGGAATAATATTATTCCAAATTTTAAGGAAAATAGGAGATGAGGATTTTTTTTAACTCTAATATAGTGCCGAGTATCTTTAAAAGAAAATTCTCCATTATTAGAAATTTAGAAAATAATTTCATCTGGAAAATTACCATCAATAAAAATATTGATGATGTTATTACTAATGAAATCAGGAATCAAATCATTTAAAAGAGAGAAATTCCATTCACCATTATAAATTAAATGACTAACTATTAAAGAAGAAGTAGAGTGAGTATCAAGCAAAGAATCAATGGAAAAATCCCCCATCTAGTTATCTTACCAAAAGAAAAAAGATCCATTATTAATACCTAAAAAATTAGAGGTTTCACTTTCCATTTAATATCATAGAGCCATTTCCAAACAATTGAGCCACCATGTTAATAATTGCAAATTAAAGGTTGGTTACCTTTTTAATATCTAAATTTCATGAGTTTAGGCCAAAGACTTTCATTTTTTTGAAAATTCCACCAAAGTTTTTAAGAAAAAAACATTGGTGGAATCCATCAAAGATATGCAACCAATACCACCTTCATAAATATTACCACACATATTAGACCAAGAAGTCCAATGAAGCCTTTTGGTCAAATTCTTAGAGCTCCAAATAAACTTATTAAAAGGTTTTTCAATCCTGATAAGAACATGAGAAGTAGGAATAATATTAAGCAACAAGTAAAAAGGAATAGAATAAAGAATACTTTTAATAACAATTAATCTACCACCAAAAGATAAAAAATGAAATTAAAGGGTAGAAATTTTATTTTGAATATTATAAATTACCTCATCAAAGAGATGGGATCTCTTATGGCCATAATAAAAAGGGGAGCCTAGATATTTAATTGGAAGATTTTGATGAGAAAAACTAGTGATGTCATTTATTTTTTTAATTCTATGAACAAAAATAGAAGTATAAGTGATAAAACAACTTTTATGAGAACTAATCAAAAGGCCACATTCCTTCTCAAATTTATTTAAAAAATCCTTAAGCTTTTTAACATAATGTAATGAGCCATTACAAAAAATTATGACATCATCGACAAAGCTTAAGTGAGGTAAACCACCAAGATTTGAAATACATACTAGAATTCTTCTAAAAAAAAATTAAACAGATAAATATTCAACCACAATAATAAAAAGCGATGGAAAAAAAGGGTCACCTTGTCTTATACCTTGAGAGGAATTAAAGTAACCAAAGTTTTCACCATTGATAACTAATGAAAACCAAACATTTCTAATTATATTGTTAACCAAAGAAACAAAATGATTAGAAAAACCAAATAAAGTAAGAATGCTATTAATAAAATCCCAAGAAATGTTATATAACTTTGGTGATGTCAAAGTTAAAAAGTATATTTCCCCCTTTAATTTTAACATTCAAATCATGAATCAATTCTTGAGCAAGCAAGATGTTATATGAAATAGTTCTACTTTTCACAAAGGTTTGATTAGGAGAGATAATCTTAGGAAGAAACTTACTAAGCTTATTAATCAAAATTTTAGAAATTGATTTATTAAAAAAAGTACAAAGACTAATAGGTCTAAAGTCATTCCAAAATTCAGGATTATCTTTCTTAGGAATAAGAATAATGTAAGTGCTAGTAAAATATTTAGGATTAGGATTCCCTTGAATAAAATCCTTAACAGCATTAACAAGATCAGTTTTAATAATAAATCATGCTTTTTGAAAGAATAAAGTAGTGTAACCATCCGCCCCTACATCAGAATCAACATTCATAATATTAAGAATATTAAAAATTTCCTCATCAGAAGGAGGAGCAACCAAGCACTCTTTATCCTTAGTAGACATAATAGAAGGGATGACAGAGGGATTAGATAAATGCTCAAGTTGTCAATTTTTATTTAAAAGATCTTTAAAATAATTAAGAGTAAAAGAAAATATATCCTCTTTTTCGGTAAGCTAAGAACCATCAAAGTTCTTGATTTTATGAATGTGACCAAGAACTCCCCTTTTCATTACCAAAGCATGAAAATATTTAGTGTTTCTTATCCCCCCCTCCCCCCTTAGAAAGATGTTTAGAGGTAGGATTTTTGTCTCCAATAAGTATCCTCCATATCCTAAAACATAATGAGATTATCATTAGCATTAACAAGATTAGAATAGAAAGAAGACTCAGTAATAACAAGTTTTTCCAAAATTTTCACCTTTTGTACCATATTCTTGATATTATCAAAAAGATTTTTAAAGTAGTTTCTGTCCCACCAAGTGATATTATGCTTAAGCCTTTTAAGCTTAAGATAAAATCTCATCATACCAAATCAGAATCATCGGAGAAAGAGCACACCAATTATAAGTAATAACATCAAGAAAACTTTTATCTTATAACCACATATTTTGAAAACAAAAATTTTTAATGACATTATTGTTATGAACAACATCCTTAATAGAAATCAAAAGATGAGCATGATCCAAGAGAGTTCTACTAAGATGCTTAACCAATAATTAGTAAAAAAAGCACGATCCAACCGTTGCCAAAATCTATGATTATTCTAAGTAAATTAAGAACCAATGAAACCAACTTCATGAAGATTACAATCCAAAATCATATTTGCAAAATCTTCCATTGAATGTAAATTTGGCAAAGAACCCCCTTTCCTTTCATTCGAAGAAAGGATCATACTGAAATCCCCACCAACAATCCAAGAATCATTAACAATAGAAGCAAAATTATAAAATTGATCCTAAAGATTTCTCCTCTTTAACTTGTTACAAGCAGCATAATCAAAAGAGCCAAAATAATGATAATCACCAAATAAAATATCCACATTAATAACTTGATAAAAATCATTAATAACATTAATATAAATAGAATTATTCCAAAATAACCAAATTTTATTATAGCTATTGAAATAAAAATCAATCATCCTTAATGCATGCATTCTTTTAGTAGAAAAAAAAAAAGAGGTTCAAGAATAACCAAGAAAACATTATAAATTCTATAAGATTCTAATTCTATTTCTAACGAAGAGTACTAATGCCCCTCACATTCCAAATAAGTTAAACAATTAATTTTTTATTAGGAAAGAAGATGAAGATGATAGATCTAGAAACTTTAGATGATAATTTTTAAAATTTTTTCCTTTTCACAAAATAGTTTGAAAACGGTCTCATTCTCCATGGATTCATCATTAGAAAAAAATTTGTCATCATTATTAATAATAGATTTAGGAGAAGATCCCATTTGACAAGAAGATAAATCCTCTTTCTCCATTAAAGCGATTATCACTAAGCAAAAATACCAGGAATAATAGTTAAAGAAGGGGAGAAATAGATTAAAGCAAACAAACACTTGGTGGACATTATCAACAAGCTCCATACCATCATTCTTTCCCAAATTCAAAGAAGATAAAATAAAATTTTCTTTCAAAGATTTTTGAGGTAAAATAATAGAAACATTTTCTATAAGATTTTTAGCAACTTTATCAAAAATCTCATTAGAGAAACTAAAATAGGAAAATCATCAAACACAAATTTTAGAATAATAGAAATAGCAGAAAAATTGATTACTCTACAAAACAGTTTCAAAAGAATTTTTAACAAGCTTATCACTACCACTTACATTGGGAACAACATTAAAAACATTTGGAACAACAATTGAAAAATCAATAATTTTGTTCACAGCACCATTACCCTTTTCATTTAAAGCATAATATCTTTTATCACTTTTTAACCACTTTCGTTTGAAGATGTTAATGAGTAACAAAACATTCTGATAAATCATGGCCATGACTTTTACAATGATTACAGAAAGTAGTGATGTTTTCAAACTCAACCTGCTAGAAATATCCATATTTCTTAGATCTAATCCACACCTCCTTAGGAAATTTCTTTATTACATCAATTTCAATCCAAGCAACGGACTGGATTTGGGCTATGGCTTGATCAATTTAAGGGTCTACCAAAAATAGAACCCACAACATGCAAGAATTGATAATTAAGTGAACTTGAAGATTAGGTAAAGATAACCAAAGCGATGCTATAGGAAATTCCTCTTTAATGTCAAAAATAGTCCATTTAAGAATATACATTTGATAGTTTTAATAAGATGGTGAGCAAAGATGACTAATTAGGTCATTAGATAATTTAATCAACATATCTACCATCTAAAATTCAATCAAAAAAACGAAAAGATTCAAGTCATGAAAGAAAAATTGAATTTCCTCCATCTTAGGATGCCAAAGAAAATTTTCCAATCAAAGCATACATAAGGCTCACTAATTTTTTGATCAAGTCGAGCACATAATATTGGAACACCTTTGAAGGTCATATGAACTAGGTTTAAAGAAAGATCAAAAGTTGAAGAATCCTTACCAGATAAGGCATCTTTGAAGGATTTAGAGGCAAAAGGTTTAGTTATACCCAAAGAAATCGAGTTGACGTTAGAGCATTTGTTTATCCCAAGTATTCATAGAACCTGATGCCATGTCAAATGGCGCCACTTAAGAACTGAATAAAGATCAGCCAAAACCTGAATATTCGGAGCTGAACCATAAGAAATTTCTGGAAAACCAACCCATAAACACCAAGAAAGAGAATGGAATGGAAAGGGATTCAAGAATCGCTAGAGCTCGGGATGGGAAGCGGCAGCGGGATAGGTTTAGGTTTTTATTTTAGTTTTTAGTTTATTATAGGGTTTAGGGGTTTATTTTGTTTAGTTTTTATTTTGTTTAGTTAGTTTTTAGGTTTAGGGGTTTAGGTTTTTTTACTTATTTTATTTTTAAGATTTAGGTTTTTCTAATTATTTCTTATTTATTAGTTTTTTATTTTAGTTTAGTTTTAGTTATTATTATGTTATTATTATTATTATTATTATTATTATTATTATTATTATTGGGTTTAGGTTTAATTTTTCTTTTTATTTGGTGGGGGACAGTGTGGGGTTTATTAGTGTTTTTTTGGGTTTTATTTAGTTTTATTAGTTCTTATTATTATTTTTTATTTTTGTAGTAATTTTATTAATTTTTTTCTTTTTCTAAGGGTTAGGTTTTAGTTTTATTTTTAGTGCGGGGGTTAGATTTTACTATTGGCTTTAGGTTTTGTTTTTTTTATTTCTTGTAGGTTTAGGTTTATTTTCTTTTAGGGTTTAGGTTTTTATTAGTTTTTTATTAGGGTTTTAGTTTAGTTTCAGTTTTAGTTTTAGTTTTAGTTTTATTATTTTTAGGTATTAGTTTTTTAGTTTTAGTTAGGGGTTTAGGAAAGGAGGTGGGAATGGTTTATTTTTTTTAGTTAGGATTTAGACGGTTTAGGGGGGTTATTTTAAGGTTTAGGATTTAGTGTTTAGGGTTTAGGGTTTTTCTTTTAAATTAAGTAAACTGATAGGTTTAGGTTTATTTAATTTATTTAGTTTATTTTATATTTTTATGTAGGGATACTTTTTATTTTTATTTAGTATTGTTTATTTATTTTATGTTTATTTATTTTAGTTTAGGTTTTTTATTTTAGTTTATTTTTTAGGTTTAGGTTTAGGTTTAGTTTTAGGTTTAGGTTTATGTTTCTTTTTTAGTTTAGTTTTTTTTTTTTTTTAGGTCTAGATTTTATTTTTAAATATTAGGTTTAGGGTTTAGGTTTTATTTAGTATAAGGTTTTATTTTATTTTTTTTAGGTTTAGGTTTAGGTTTTATTTTAAGTTTATATTTAGGTTTTATTTTAGTTTTGGTTTAGGTTTATTTTAGTTTATTTTATTTTATTTAGTTTAGGGTTTAGGTTTAGTTTAATTTAGGTTGGTTTAGGTTTTATTTATTTAGTTTAGTTTAGGTTTATTTTATTTTTTTTTTTTTAGGTTTAGGTTCTTTTTTTAGATTAAGGTTTAGGTTTTATTTTTATTTATTTTTTAGGTTTTGTTTTTAGGTTTATTTTTATTTAATTTTTGTTTAGTTTTTATTTAATTTAATTTTAAGTTTATTTGATTTTTATTTTATGTTTAGGTTTGATTTTATCTAAGTTTTTTATTTATTGGTTTCTTTTATTTTTTTAGTTTAGTTTAAGTTTTTATTTATTCTATTTTAGTTTTATTTTTATATTCTATTTTATTTTTTAGGTTTAGGTTAAGGCTTTAGTTTAGGTTTTTATTTTATTTCTTTTATTTTATTTATTTAGGTTTTTTTATTTTTTTTATTTTTTTTAGGTTTATTTAGTTTAGTTTAGTTTTATTTAGATTAGGTTTTGGTTTTTATGTTTTTAGGGTTTAAGGTTTAGGTTTTAGGGTTTGGGGTTTAGGGTTTAGGGCTTAGGGATTAGGGTTTAGGGTTTAGGGTTTAGGGTTTAGGGTTTAGTGTTTAGGGTCTTAGGGTTTAGGGTTTAGGGTTTTGTGTTTAGTATTTTGGGTTTAGGGCTTAGGGTTTAGGGTTTAGCGTGAAGGGTTTAGAGTTGTAGGTTTATGGTTTAGGGATTAGGATTTATGACTAGTTTTAGGAATTTGGGTTCATGGTTAGTGTTTATTTTATTTTATTTTATTTTATTTTTTATTTTTTTAAAATTTAGTAAACTGGTAGGTTTCTATTTATTTATTTTATTTTGATTTATTTTAGTTTATTTTACTTTAATTTTCATTTAGGTTTATTTTTATTATTTATTGATTTATTTATTTTAGGTTTATTTATTTTAGTTTATTTTTTAGGTTTAAGTTTTAGGTTCTCATTTTAAGTTTATTTCTAGTTTTTATTTTTAAGTTTAGGTTTAGGTTTATCTTTAGTTTATTTTGTTTTATGTAGTTTAAGATTAGGTTTTGGTTTAGTTTATTTTAGGTTTAGGTTTAAGTTTTGTTTATTTTAATTCAGTTTATTTTCTTTTAGGTTTAGATTTATTTTATTTCAATTTTATTTTAATTTTATATTTATGTTTTTTTTTAGTTTAGGGTTTAGGTTTTTATTTATTTATTTTTAAATTTATTTTTTAAGTTTAGGTTTTTATTTTAACTTAATTTTATTTCTTTTTTACGTTGAGCTTTTATTTTATTTAGATTTTTTATTCTTAAGTTTAGTCTATTTTTTAGTTTAATTTAGGTTTTGATTTATTTTTTATTTAGTTTATTTTTATTTTATTTATTTTATTTTTAGGTTTAAGTTTTTTTGGTTTAGTTTTGGTTTTATTTTATTTTATTTAGGTTTAGGTTTTTTTATTTATTTTATTTTTTATTTTATTTAGTTTAGGTTTTAGGTTTTAAGTTTAGAGTTTAGGGTTTAGGGTTTATCATTTTGTTTTAGGGTTTTAGGGTTTAGTTAGGGTTTAGTTTAGGGTTTAGGGTGTTTTTAGTTTAGGGTTTTAGTTTTAGGGTTTAGGGTTTAGGTTGGGTTGATTTAAGGTTTAGAGTTTAGTGATTTATGGTTTAAAGTTTAGGGTTTAGGGTTAGGGTTATAGTTTAGGGTTTAACATTTAGGGTTTAGGATTTAGGGTTTAGGGTTTAGGGTTAGGGTTTGGGTTAAGGTTTATGGTTTAGGTTTAGGGTTTGCGATTTAGTGTTTAGGGTAAGGGATTAGGGTTTAGGTTTTCTTTTTAAAGTAAATCATCGAACAGTTTAATTAGTTTATTTAGATTTTTATATATTATTCTTTTGGTTTATTTATTATTATTTATTTAGTTTAGTTTATTTATTTTATGTTTATTTACTTTAGTTAAGATTTTTATTTTACTTTATTTTTTAGTTTTAAGTTTAGTGTTTAGGGTTAGGGTTTAAGGTTTAGGGTTTAGCGTTTAGAGTTTAGGGTTTTAGGGTTTATGCTTTTAGGGTTTAGGGTTTAGGGTTTAGGGTTTAGTGTTGTAAGTTTAGGTTTTAATTTTATTTATTTATTTTTTATTTTAGTTTATTTATTTTAGGTTTATTTATTTTAGTTGATTTTTTAGGTTTAAGTTTATTTTTTAGTTGAGTTTTATTTTTATTTTTTTTTAAGTTTTATTTTTTAGGTTTAGGTTTAGGTTTAAGTTTTTATTTTATTTTTTTAAATTTAAGTTTTTGGTTTTTATTTTAGGTTTATTTTTAGGTTTTATTTTTTTAGTTTTGGTTTAGGTTTATTTTTAATTTATTTTATTTTAGGTTTAAGTTTAGATTTAGTTTATTTTAGGTTTAGGTTTAGGTTTAGATTTAGTTTATTTTAGGTTTAAGTTTATGTTTTATTTATTTTAGTTTAGTTTAATTTAGTTTAGGTTTTGGTTTATTTTATTTCATTTATTTTATTTTTATTTTAAGTTTAGGTTTTTTTTTAATTTAGGGTTTAGGTTTTATTTTTTATTTATTTTTTAAGTTTATTTTAGGTTTTGGTTTTATTTAGTTTTTTTTACTTTATTTTATTTTAGGTTTATTTAATTTTTATTTTACTTTTACTTTTTATTTTATTTAAGTTTTTATTCTTAGGTTTATTATATATTTTTTAGTTTACATTAGGTTTTTATTTATTTTATTTTAGTTTATTTTTATAAGTTTATTTTATTTTATTTTTATGTTTAGGTGTAGGATTTAGTTTATTTTTTTATTTTATTTAGGTTTAGATTTTTTATATATTATATTTTTAGGTTTTTATGTTTTAAGGGTTTAGGGTTTAGGGTTTAGTGTTTTAGGTTTTATGGTTTAGGGTTAGGGTTTATGGTGTAGGGTTTAGGTTTTAGTGTTTAGGCATAAGGGTTTAGGGTTTTTAGGGTTTAGCATTTAGGGTAAGCTTAGAGTGTAGGGTTTTATTTTTTTTTAAATTACATAAATCGGTAGGTTTAGGTTTATTTATTTTTTATTTATTTTAGTTTATTTTTTTTATATTTATTTAGGGTTTATTGTTTAGGGTTTTAGGATTTAAGGTTTAAAGTTTAGGGTTTAGGGTTTAGGGTTTGAGGTTTTTAGGGTTTAGGGTTTAGGGTTTAGGATTTAGGTTTTAGGTTTCGGGTTCAAGTTTTAGTTTAGGGTTTTTGGTTTTTTTTTAACAGAGAATAAATTTAGATTCAACATTTCTTTTTTTTGATTTCATCAATCAAGTAACACACCAAGTTTTTTATGACATGAGCAACAACATAGATCAATGATGAGCATGCGTAGAATAAATCAAAAATCCTCGATAACTAGAATCATCTCTAATATAAAGACATAGTTCTATAAGTGGCAGATCGGATTAGTTGTTCTTCAATTTCTCCAGTTCCCATCAAAACCACCCTGGCCTCTCGAGTAGCCGGATCCACCATCATATCCCCGATCTCTCCCTCCGCCACCACCATGGCTATAACCTTCATCACTCTTCCCACCTCCATAACCACCACTGCTCCGACCACCACCTCCATATCCACCCGGCCTCATCCCCCACCACCGTGATAGTTTTTTTTTCCTACACCGCCATATCTAGGCGAGCGATCAGTGATGTTCTTTGAAGGTTTTGCCCATTCATAGGGTTTAGGTTTAGGTTTAGGTTTTATTTATTTTAGTTTAGGTTTATGTTTAGGTTTTATTTATTTTACTTTAGGTTTAGGTTTATTTTATTTTGTTTATTTTAGGTTTAGGTTTTTTTTAGATTAGGGTTTAGGTTTTATTTTTTATTTATTTTTAGGTTTTATTTTTAGGTTTATTTTTAAGGTTTAGTATTTTATTTAATTTTTAATTAATTTAATTTTAGGTTTATTTAATTTTTATTTTATGTTTAGGTTTGATTTTATCCAAGTTTATATTTTTAGGATTATTTTTATTTTTTTAGTTTAGTTTAGGTTTTTATTTTATTTATTTTATGTTATTTTATTTATGTTTAGGTTTATTTATTTATTTTATTTTTAAGTTTTATTTAATTTATGTTTAGGTTTTATTTAGTTTAGGTTTAGGTTTTTAGGTTTTTAGGGTTTAGAGTTTAAGGTTTAGGGTTTAGGGTTGTAGGTTTTAGGGTTTAGGGTTTAAGGTTTAGGGATTACGGATTGGAGTTTAGGATGGTTTTATGGTTTAGAGTTTAGGGTTTAATGTTTAGGGTTTAGGGTTTTAGGTTTAGACTTTAGGGTCATAGGGTTTAGTGTTTAGTATTTAGGGTTTAGGGTTTAGGGTTGTAGGTTTTGGGTTTAGGGTTTAGGGCTTAGCGCTAGTTTTAGGGTTTAGGGTTCACAGTTAGGGTTATATTTTATTTTTTATTTTTTTTTAAATTAAGTAAACTGGTAGGTTCATGTTTATTTAGTTTATTTTTGATTTATTTTTGTTTATTTTTCTTTAACTTTTATTTAGGTTTATTTTTATTTTTATTTAGTTTAGTTTATTTATTTTAGGTTTATTTATTGTAGTTTACTTTTTAGGTTTATGTTTAGGTTTAGGTTTTATTTTTATTTTATTTTTGATTTTATTATACTTGTTATGTTTAAGTTTTCTTTTTTTTTTTTAGGTTTAGGTTTAGGTTTTTATTTTATTCTTTTAGGTTTAGGTTTTAGGTTTTTATTTTAGGTTTATTTTTAGGTTTTATTTTTTTAATTTAGGTTTAGGTATATTTTTAGTTGATTTTATTTTATTTAGTTTAGGCTTAGGTTTAGCTTTAATTTATTTTAGGTTTAGGTTTAAGTCTAATTTATTTTAGTTAAGTTTATTTTTGTTTAGTTTAGGTTTATTTTATTTTTATTTTAGGTTTAGTTTTTTTTTAGTTTAGGGTTTAGGTTTTATTTATCTTTTTTAGGTTTATTTTTATAGTTTAGGTTTTTTTAGTTTCTATTTAGTTTTTATTTTATTTTATTTTAGCTTAATTTGATTATTATTTTACGTTTAGTTTTGATTTTCTTTAGGTTTTTATTCTTAGGTTTATATTATTTTTTAGTTTAGTTTAGGTTTTTATTTATTTTATTTTAGTTTATTTTTTTTTATTATTTTATTTTATATTTTAAGTTTAGATTATAGTTTAGGTTTTTATTTTAGAATTTTTATTTAGGTTTATTTTTTTTGTATTTATATTATTTTTAGGTTTTATTTAGTTTAGGTTTAGGTTTTTAGGTTTTTAGAGTTTAGAGTTTAGGGTTTAGGGTTTAGGGTTTAATGTTTTAGGGCTTAGGGTTTTAGGGTTTAGGGTTTAGGGTTAGGGTTTAGGGTTTAGTGTTTAAGGTTCAGTGTTTAGGCTTTAGGGTTTATGGTTTTTAGGGTTTAGGGTTTAGGGTTTTAGGTTTAAGGTTAGTTTAGGGTTTTAGGTTTTGAGTTTTAAGGTTTATGTTTTAGGGTTTATGGGTTAGTTTAGCGTTTAAGGTTTAGGATTTAGGGTTCAGGATTTAGGATTTAAAGTTTATGGATTAGGATTAATTTAGGGTTTAGGGTTTAGGGTTAGATTTAGAGTTTAGGATCAAGGGTTTAGGGTTTAAGATTTAATGTTTAGGGTTAAGGGATAAGGGTTTAGGGCTTTTTTTATTTTTAAATTGAGTAAATCGGTAGGTTTAGGTTTATTTATTTTATTTAGTTTTTTTATATTTTTCTTTTAGTTTATTTTTTATTTTTTATTTATTTTCTGTTTATTTATTTTAGTTAAGGTTTTTTATTTTAGTTTATTTTTTAGGTTTAACTTTTGGTTTATGTTTACTTTTTAGTTTAGTTTTATTTTAATTTTAATTTTTATATTTTAGGTTTAGGTTTTATTTTTTATTTTTAGGTTTAGGTTTAAGTTTTTATTTTATTTTTTTAGGTTTAGGTTTTAGGTTTATTTTTTAGTTTATTTTAGGTTTTTTATTTTAGCTTTATTTTAGTTTAGTTTAGGTTTAAGTTTAAGTTCTTTTTTTAATTTTGTGTTTAGGTTTTATTTTTTATGTTTGGGATTTTATTTATTTTATTTTAGTTTAGTTTTTATTTTTTATTTTATTTTATTTTTAGGTTTAGGTTTAGGATTAGGTTTTAATTTAGGTTCTTACTTAATTTTATATTTTATTTAATTTAGGTTTAGGTTTTTTATTTATTTTATTTTTAGATTTTATTTCATTTATGTTTAAGTTTTTAGGTTTTAAGGTTTAGCGTTTAGGGTTTAGGGTTTTGGGTTTTGGGTTTAAGGTTTAGGGTTTAGGGTTAGTTTTAGGGTTTAGGGTTAGGGTTATTTATTTTATTTTTTTATCATTTTTTAAATTAAGTAAACTAAAATAAAATAAGTTTTAGGGTTAGGGTTAGGGTTAGGGTTATTTATTTTATTTTTTTATCATTTATTTTATTTTTTTATCATTTATTTTATTTATTTTATTTTAGTTTAGTTTTAGGGTTTGTTTAGGTTTTATTTATTTAGTTTTTTAGGGTTTAGATTTATTTAGTTTAATTTTATTTATTTGATTTGATTTTTTTATTTTTATTTAGGTTTATTTATATTTTTATTTAGTTTAGTTTCTTTATTTTAGCTTTATTTATTTATTTTAATTTTGGATTTTTTATTTGAGTTTATTTTTTTTGGTTTATTATTTTTAGTTTATTTGTTTTATTTTATTTTTAGGTTTAGATTTTATTTTATATTTTTTTTTGGTTTTAGGTTTATTTTATTTTTTTTAGGTTTGGTTTTAGGTTTTATTTTAGGTTTATATTTGGGATTTATTTTTTAGTTCAGGTTTAAGTTTATTTTTAGTTTATTTTATTTTATTTAGTTTAGGCTTTGGCTTAAGTTTAGTTTATTTTAGGTTTATGTTTTGTTTATTTTATTTTAGTTTAATTTAATTTAGGTTTAGATTTATTTTAATTTTATTTTAGGTTTAGGTTTTAGTTTAGGGTTTAGGTTTTATTTATTATTTATTTTTAGGTTTATTATTTAGGTTAAGGTTTTTATTTTATTTTATTTTAGGTTTATTTCATTTTTATTTATTTAGGTTATTTATTCTTTAATTTAGTTTAATTTTATTTATTTAATTTTAGTTATTTTTTTTTTTTCTTTAGGTTTAGGTTTTTTGGTTTATATTTTTAGGTTTGGTTTTGTTTTTTTTTTTAATTTGGTTTAGGTTTTTTTTATTTTTTATTTTAGGTTTTATTTAGTTTAGGTTTAGGTTTTTTCTTTTCTTTTTAGGGTTTATTAGTTTAGGGTTAGTTGTTGGTTTAGGGTTTAGGGTTTAAGGTTTGAGGTTTAGGGTTTAGGGTTTAGGGTTTAGGGTTTAGATTTTAGGGTTTAGGGTTTAAGTTTTAGGGTTTAGGGTTTAGGGTTTATGATTTTAGTGTTTAGGGTTTAGGGTTTAGGGTTTAGTGTTTATGGTTTTTAGGGTTTAAGGTTTGGGTTTTAGGTTTAGGGTTCAGGTTTTAGTTTAAGGTTTAGGGTTTTTGAGTTTTTTTTCAACGGAGAACAAATTCAAATTCAACATTTCTTCTTTTGATTCCATCAACCAACACACCAAGTTTTCTAAGACACAAGCGACAACATAGATAAAAAATGAGCATGCATAGAGCAAATCGAAAATCCTACATAACTAGAATTGTCTCTACTGTAATGGCATAGTTCCATTTGCTGGATCGATTGTTGTTCTTGATTTCTCTGTTCCCATCAACCACCCTAGCCTCTCAGTAGCGGGATCCACCATCATATCCCCGATCTCTCCCTCGCCACTACGGTTTAACCTACATCCTCCTCCCACCTCCATAACCACCCGGACCACCACCACCATATCCACCGGCACCTCTAGATCCTCCACCACCACGTGATAACCTGCCTTGCCTCCCTCCACAAGATGTGATTGAGCCGGTTGATTTCCGCATCAAGGTTCTTCCCATTCTTAGTGTTTAGGGTTTAGGGTTCAGGGTTTAGCATTTTTAGGGTTTAGGATTTAGGGTTTCGGTTTAGGGTTCAAGTTTTAGTTTAGGGTTTAGGGTTTTAGGTTTTTTTTAAGAAAGAACAAATTCATTTAACATTTCTTCTTTTTTAATTTCATCAACCAAGTAACAAACAGTGAGGTAATCAAATGACCTCCTTGGGGCTAGCTAAAGCCTTGTGTTCTGAGATGTCCGGTATATACCCATTACCATTCAATCTTATATAAATCAATACATGAATAGAGGAAAGAGAACTCAAGATTCATACACTTAAGCTATAGGCACATGCGTTTCTTATTTATTTATAAATAGCATCATAAAACATATTACTATTCATTTATAAGCTTTTAAAAAATGCATTTAGATTTAATAGTGATAATACATATATTAAATTAAATCAACACATGCAAGCTTACATAAAGGTAATCCATTTTATTTTACTTGATTTTGAAAAGATGGGTGCATGAATTCAAATGACTTACCAAATTTAACATGATTGGAAAGAGGACAATCAAATATAAGCATGTGATTCATTGAACCAAACTAGTTCTTAATGATAATCAAATCAAATAAGATTATTTAAAGCAAACCAAAGCTTCTTTATTAATTAAGTTTTGGATTTGATTTGATTTAAAGAGGAGAAGAGAAATCATCACTTATTATTTTAAACCCATTCCACATTAGTGATTTGATTTAATTTAAGGAAATATAATTAAGCTGATTTTATGGGTTAATTAAGTTGATCCCTCGATTAGATTAATTAATTACCCTTATCAATGTCACCTTAAACTAATTAACTAAATAATTATGGGCCAACATGATATGCATGGAAAATAAACTTGCAAAGATCACAGAAATAAAAGGGGCCTAATGCAATTGGCTCATGATTAATAGTTAATTAGATTAAGGGATTTAATTAATCACTCTTATGGTTTTCCGACACATGTGGACTAACCATAATTTCATTAAACTCTGTTAGGTTGTTAAACACCTAAAGATCTACCTCATGATTTATTTAATTAAGGTCTGATATGATTATGATTTCAATTTGATTAAGTGAGATAATTAATTAGTTAAATCTTAATTAATTTCATTTTAAAAAGGGTGAAATGAAGGGAAAGGGGTCCCAAAGTATTCCTTAGTTCATTAATTGAAACAATGATTAATAAACTTAATTAACCAATTTATTCTTCATGGTTAATTAACTTAAAAGAGTAGTTAAGGTTTAATTAGTCAATTTCTTCTTAAGTGAGCAATAAATCAAAAAAAATCTTGGGAGGCGAGGATCCCATTAAATTAACCCACAAAATTTAGGGTAATTGCTTAAGTAATTAAAGTAATTAAATAATTAATTTTGTTAAAAATTTTTGTAATACCATGATTTTCATTATTTTTAAAGTTTCAACCATTAAAATAATTAAACTAATTATTGGCGGCACCACACGTAAAATTCTTACTTCGGTACCTACATGGCGGCAACGTGCTCTCTTTCAGCGTAGATCGGATGGCTATGATTAATCCACAGCTAATATTAATATCGATAAGTGGATCTAAGCGACCATCCATTTGTCATGTGACGGATGGTGCGATCTAACATCACACGAGTGAGGAGAATGAAGTCTATCCACCATTGTTTAGTGATCGATGCAGCTCATCAACTCCAAAAGGATCCCACACCTTGATGACATCGATCGAAGGGTATCCAAGGGTCAAGATCACTCGAGATGCAAGTTTTCTTCAAACATCTCCAACCCATTTTTGGCTAAGGATCGTTTGTGCTCGGAGCTCAAGTGGCTCGAATGATTGAGGAAGCTTCATCTAGTGGAGACGAAGCCTTGTTGAGTAGTAATTGGATCAATTTCTCAATGTTCTCTCGGAAGGACATGAATCAATGATTTGGAGCTCATCTTTGATCGATGTCCTACCTCCGGTGCTCGAGAGGCTTGGGAGATTATATTTTTTTGCACGAGGAGGCCTATGGAAGGTGTGTGCAAAGTTAATTTGAGTTTGATGGAGAAATAAAGAAGTTAGGTAAAAAATGGGAGTTTCCTATTTAAGGATAGACGAGAATGACATTTTTTGATTGAGGAACAAGCTTGGGAGCTTAGGGAATGGCTCTAATGGCTCGTCTTGGGTAGCTAGGGCTCTGAGGAATGAATTTTGTTTGTGTTTGAGTGGAAATGAGTGGGAGTATACCCCCCTTCATCTTGATCAGACGGTGGGATTGGGTTTGGCTTCTAGTGCCATCTGGCCATCTCAAGGAGTCGTGGGTGGTAGGGTGGAGGTGAGTTGGCTCAGCTTGGTTGTTTGAAGGTGTGGAGGTGGCTACCAAGGAGAAATCATGGGTGTCCTATGGGTTTCAAATGCTCCAATGGGGAGGGTGAGGTGATTTCACCTCCAATGGGTCGTGGCTGACCCAACCACCCCTTGGGTCAAGTTGGGTAGTGTCCTAGGTGCTTAGGTGGACCATTCAGAGATTATGAAGTGGACAAGGAATGGAAATGGCCACTTACATGGGTGATTTGTCTCATGTGATTCCCTTGACCCAAGGGTAGAATGATCATTTAGCATTGGATTTGATTTGGAAAATTTTGAAATGTGCAAAAGTGGGTTAGCCAAAATTTTAAGTCAATTGGAGTTGATTTGGTTAGGTTTGGCTCAATTTGACTCATTTAGGTCAAATTGGGTTAGGTTGGATCAAGTTGACCAATTGGTCAAATTGGGTCAAACCAAGGGCTAGGTCAAGTTCATATGATCATTTGGGAAGTTTTGGTTCAATTGGTTTGGTTTAGTTTGGCTTAGAATTGATTTTCCTCATTTGAATTCATTTGGGTCAAAAGAGTTAAGCTTACCAATTTGACCAAATTGGCTAAATTAGTTTGGATTGGGTGTTGGTTTGGGTTTAGTTAACCAATTTAAGATGATTGTAGGCTTTGGTTTCAATTAATTTGGATTTGGTTTTGATTTAGGCCAACTTGAACCATTAGGTAAAATTGGGCTAAGTAGTTCAATTGAGTTTAATTGGGTCCAATCATGGCTTTGGTCAAGTTCAACAATCAATTTGGAATGAACTTGAGCCATTGGTTGCAATCAATTTGGCTTATATTTTTATTTGATCTAATTTGGTCTTTTAGGTCAATTTGGTGTCAATTCAAGAGGGCCAATTGGGTTTGCTTTGACTCAATTATAGGTCAAGTCATATTCAAATATTTATTTTGGTTTCGTATGAATCATTGGTTTTAAGGGATTTGTCTTAGGTTGCAATTTGGCTAGTTTTGGCTTCATATTGGTTATGGGGTTGACTTGGTCAATTGACCAAGTTGACTTGGTTTGACCTAATTTATGATAATTGATCAACCTAATGTGTTCGATAATCATGATGAGAGGTTTTGATGGTCTTGGTTTAATCCAATTTGGGTTGGATTAGAACTTGGCTCAAATAAGTCAAATTGGCCACTTTGGGTTAAGTGGACCAATTAGATTTAGTTGATTTTGGGTTGAGTTTGATTTAGTTGAGTTTATATTTGGAATTTGGATTGCTATATAAATTCAATTGTAATTGGCTTAGGTTCAAATTGGTTTTGGTTCATTTGAATGTAGATTTGATTTATATTTAGGAAGATGATTAAAGATATAAATTTAT
Organism: Cymbidium sinense; assembly: GCA_021442155.1. Lineage (NCBI taxonomy): Eukaryota > Viridiplantae > Streptophyta > Magnoliopsida > Asparagales > Orchidaceae > Cymbidium > Cymbidium sinense. The sequence continues at coordinate 260,808,895 of CM038214.1, read as the reverse complement.
TATGATAAAATCAATTAATTTTGGATTAATTTGGATTAAGATTTAGCTAGGTCCATGGGATAGGTCATATGGCTTAGGAAGGGTTTCAAGTTTGGATTTGATCATGGGCTTCACTTAGTTGGTTTTGGAATTTGGGTTTGGATTTGGATTTGAATTTATTATTTAGATTAAACTTGAGGTTTGGTTTGAGAAGGTGAACATGGATTGGATTTGGGTTGTAGGGTAGGTGGATTATCCTAATCCCTAAGGCATAACCTAATCCTATGGTTAACCTTTCTAAGTCTTTAGGCTTAGGTTAAGTGTTTATCTAATTGTTAGAAGTGTCTTTTGACTAGGGAAGTCTTAGTGTCTAGAAGACTTCTAAGTCTAAGATGGGAAGATTGAATTCGCACTCCAAAAGTGATTTCAACAAGCCTTAGGCTCCATAGTGTTTCCCTTGGTGATAGATGATTGGAAGACTGAAGCCAAGTATCACATTATAGACTCAAATACATCTTTCAATGCTTTGCTTGGGAGAACATGGATATATGCAAAAAACATAGTTTCATCATCTCTACATCAATGTATGAAGTTTATGAGAGGTGGGATCATCTACTGTGTCAAAGGAGATCTCAAGCCATTTATCGTTCATAAGGTCGACATATATGAGGATGCAGCTTACTACCTCCCATAAAATCAACAAGTCTATTCTTACTAACTTGGCCAAAGTTTGGAAATAAAAGAAAAAAAAAGAAAAAGAAAAAGAAAGAGAAAAATAAAAAATAAAAGAAAAGAGAAAATCACATATCAAACTCTCAGAATCCTTCAACAAAACTCTCATCCAAATACTTAAGAAGATACTTGACAATAAGAAGTGATAGTGGTATGAGCAGTTAGTTGAAGCCTTGTGGGCCTACCGCACCAAATATCGAACTCCAACTCAGTCTACTCCTTTCTCTTTAGTGTATGGGTCTGAAGCCAATCTACCATTAGAAGTCTAACTCTCAACACTAAGGATAGTTGTGGGTAGCAAGATCATAATAAAGCAGAATGCCAAGTTGCAGTTAGAAGAGATCGAAGGTTTGGATGAGAGTGCCTGTATGCATGTCAAAACCTCGAGTTGTATAAAGTTAAAATGATTCAAGCACATAACAAGTTGGTCCATCCTTGAGATTTTCAAGTAGGGGAGCTTATTTTAGTTCTAAGGAGACTAATTGTTGCCCATCGTAAGATGGGAGGCAAGTTTGAACCCACTTAGGAAGACCCTTTTTCCATAGAGAAGGCCTACCAAGGAGGATCTTGTCATCTTATTAATCATAAGGGAGAGCACCCAATGCTTCTAATTAATGAGCTCTAGTTAAGGAAATATTATAAATCATGTTTGAAAATAATTGTCATCAACAAAAATTCCATTTTGAATTCAATCTCTTCCAGGTTGAAAGTATTCTTATTTACGAACCTGCCACAATGTCTTTAAGGTAGGTGTAATAAACTTGAACGATGTCCTATCCTACATTAACACAAAACAAACACAAACTACACACAAACATAAAAAACAAACACATATCTTTTATCTCGGGCTACTCTAATTTGAGATAATGTCCCAAATGGCACTCACTCAGTAGCTGCTCTAGGTCGAGCTAACATGTGCTAGTGTGTCACCCTAGTGGTCTTCTTTCTTTGGAAAATATAAGTCTACTACACTTTCCTTCCTTACTTGGCCACTCCACACTGACGAGCACCTTGTTAGTTTGGTAGGTCTTACTACGTAGCGAGTAAGCTACCTCATGTTGTCTTCATTTAAAAGGATGTGAGTCTGTTACACTTTCATCTTAGATTAGCCTTTGTGCACTAACTGGGTTGAGTATATTTGAGTTTTAGGATAAGTCTGCTAGTAGCTCCTTCACTTCTAACTACTTCAAGTCTTGGTCAAGTCCTTCCTCGGAGCTTCCCGCTTAGTAGTCACTCTAGGTCAGATAGCATCTATCTCACTGACGATAGACTATCTCGATGATCAATTCCATATAGAAAGCTGTAAGCCTACAACTTTCTTTCCAAATTGATCATTGCACACTGATGGGCACCTTAGGTTGGTTGGTTCTCACTATGCTGATGAATACACCACTCATGCTGACAAATACAGCTTCGATTGGTTGGTTCTCGCATCTTAGGATACACCACTCATGGAAGATGTAAGTTTGCTACACTTTCTCCTTGAGTTATCTGTCGTTCACCTATAAGATTTTTCTCTAGGGCTCAGGATAACACCCCTAGAAGAACCTCCCCTGTTGGCACTTTATTTGAAAAAAATCCTTTGTAACCCCATTTAGACACTACACGGGTTACTATTAGATTGGACAATTCCCATTTCCTAGTAACCACCCCTGTGATTGGAGAATTCATCTTGAGGATGTGCAAATTCTTCCTTGGTACAGTAAATCTGAGATAAGTCAAGGATGACATAGCCCCTTCTCCCATATACAACAATAGGGTCTACGTAAACATATAAACAAAAATATATATTCACCTATGGATTAGGAGGACACCCCTAGCGGTTTCATTTCCCAAGAAAACATCCTATCTTTAGGGTATTGTCAGGAAAACTCCCTATAAGAATCACCTTATTACTCTTGAGTTGATATAAGTCCCCAGCGACATGCACTCAATAGTCTCCCCTAAGTCGGGCTCTATTTGTTGTGCTACCAACAAGTCACCCCAACGGTTGTTCCTTGCTTTAGAAGATGTAAGTCTATTACACCTTCTTCCTAAAGCAGCCATTGCACATTGAAAGGAAACCCCTTAGGTTGGTTAGCTCTACCCCATGGCCAGTAGACTATCCCTTTGGATTTGTAAATTTGAGATAGGATAAGTCTAATATAGCCCCTTCTCAGTGGGTCCATGGTACATCGACATGGTCCATAAATTAAATCTATCAAATTTGACTGAGCTCACATCCCCAGTGGATATGTCATCAATTTGAAATCAAACTAAACCAAATAAACCATATCAAATCACATAAAATCAAGATAAAATTAATTTTTACTACTTTTGAGTTGACATAAGTCCCTAGCAGAATTCACTCAATTGTCACCCTAGGCCAGGTTCAATTTGTTGTGAATCCAATAGGTCACCCAGTGGTTGTTCCTCACTTTAGAAGTTGTAAGTCTGCTATGCCTTCTTCCTAGCACAACCATTGCACACTAAAAGGCAACCCCTTAGGTTGGCTAGCTCTTTCTTGTAGTAGGTAGACTATCTTTTTAGATTTGTAGACCTGAGGTAGCCCCTTCTAAGTGGGTCCATCACACACCGATAGGGTCCATACATTAACTCTGATTAAATTAAACTTGATATGACTTTCCCTGTGAGTTAAATCACACCCTTCTCCTTAGTAAATCATATATAAATTCAAACAAATAAATCAAATTCAAACCAACCTCCCCGGTGCCAAATTAAACCAACTCCCAGTAGATTCTAAATCAAAGAAATCCAAAACTTTTATTCTCCTGGATACATCCCCAAATAAAATGAAATCAAACTCAAATCCCAATCCCAGATTCTAACTTTGCTTTTATAATCCTGGAGCCCTCTACGGTAGATGTGCCTCGACATCAATTAAAACAAAACAAATTAAATTCAATTTGATCTTAATCCATGGTGAATTATAGATTCATATCCCCAAAAGATCTTCTTTCTATAAATCATATAACCAAATCAAATTCAAACCTTATTCCCAACAGATTTTCTTCTTCAATGCCCTCGACATAGACCCCTCACATGTCATGTCTAATGCATGTGATCCCCTAGCGGATCTCCCTCAATGCCCTTGACATGGAATTCTCATCAAATCTTATTTCTTCTCTTATGCACACCTTTAATATTTCAACCAAATGCCTAACAACATATTCATTCATATTACATCATCTTAACATTGTAATAAAAAATGAGCATGCATAGATAAAAAATGAGCACACACAGAGCAAATAAAATATCCTAGATAAGTAGAACTATCTCTACTATAATGAAATAGTTCCATAAGTAGTAAATCGGATCGACTGTTCTTTAATTTCTCTAGTTCTGATAAGAACCACCCCAGCCTCTCGAGTAGCAGGATACACCATCATATCCCCGATCTCTCCCCAACTACCACGGTTTGTAACCTCTGTGTCTCTTCCTGCCACCATAACCAACACAACTTCGACCACCAACTCCATATCCACCAAGACCTCCAAATACCCCACCACCACGCTGATAACGCCCCACTTTGCATCCACCAAATCTAGGGAGCCTGGTTGTGATGTTCTATCAGGTTGCCCATTCTTAGGGTTTAGGTTTATTAGGTTTTAAGGTTTAGGTTTATTTTTTAATTTATTTAGTTACTTCAGGTTTAGGTTTATGGTTTGGGGTTTAGGGTTTAGAGTTTAAGGTTAGGGTTTAGGGTTTAGTGTTTAGGATTTAGGGTTTAGGGTTAAGGGTTTTAGGGTTTATGCTTTTAGGGTTTAGGGTTTAGCATTTAGGGCTTAGGATTTAGGGTTTAAGGTTTTTTAGGGTTTAATGTTTAGGGATTAGGGTTATTGGTTTAGTGTTGTAGGTTTAGGGTTTAAAGTTTTTTAAAAAAAAATTAAGTAAAAGTTTAGTTTATTTAGTATATTTTTATTTATTTTCGTTTATTTTATTTTTTATTTTAATTTGAGTTTATTTTTTATTTTTATTTAGTCTAATTTATTTATTTTAGATTTATTTATTTTAGTTTAATTTATTTTTATTTTAGTTTAGGTTTAAGTTTTTTTATTTCATGTATTTTAGATTTAGATTTTTTAAGTTTAAAGTTTAGATTTAATTTTTAATTTATTTTAAAGTTTCTTTTTTCTATTTATGATTTTATTTAGTTTTTAATTTAATTTAATTTATTTGGGTTTATTTTATTTTTTATTTATGTTTAGTTTTTATTTTATTTAGGTTTCTTATTTTTAGGTTTATTTTATTTTTTTAGTTTAGTTTAGGTTTTTATTTATTTTATTTTAAATTTAATTTTACTTTTTTTTTTTTGGTTTAGGTTTAGGTTTAGGTTTTAGTTTTAGGTTTATTTTTTTTAAGTTCAATTTTTTATTTTACTTTTTTAGGTTTATTTAGTTTAGGTTTAGCTTTTTAGGTTTTTAGGTTTTAGATTAGTTTAGGTTATAGGTTTTAGGGTTTAGGGTTTAGGGTTTAAGGTTTAGGGTTTAGGGTTTAGGGTTTAGTGTTTTAGGGTTTAGGGTTGTAGGTTTAGGGTTTGGAGTTCAAGGTTTAGGGTTTATTTTATTTATTTTTATTTACTTTTATTTTTTTAAATTAAATACACTCATAGGTTCAAGTTTATTTAGTTTATTTTTTATTTATTTTAGTTTATTTTATTTCTTATTTTTATTTAAGATTATGTTTTTATTTAGTTTAGTTTATTTATTTTAGTTTTATTTATTTTAATTTTTTTTATGTTTAGGTTGAAGTTTAGGTTTATTTTTTTTAGTTTAGTATTATTTTTCTTTTTTTTAGGTTTCGATTTTATTTTTCTTAGGATTGGGTTTCATTTTTTTTATTTTAGGTTTATTGTCATGTATTATTTTTTTGTTTAGGTTTAGATTTATTTTTAGTTTATTCTATTTTATTTAGTTTAGGTTTAGGTTTAGGTTTGGTTAATTTTAGGTTTGGGTTTAGGTTTTATTTATTTTAGTTTAGTTTATTTTAGCTTAGGTTTAGGTTTATTTTTTTATTTTAGGATTAGGTTTTTTTTGTTTAGGGTTTAGGTTTTTTTTTATTTTTTTTAGGTTTATTTTTCTGGGTTAAGTTTTTATTTTATTTTTATTTTATTCTAGGTTTATTTTATTTTTATTTTAGGTTAATTTTTTATTTTATTTAATTTTTTTTATTTTTTAGTTAAGTTTAGTTTTTTATTTATTTTATTTTAGTTTAGTTTTTATTTATTTATTTTATTTTCTTTTTAGGTTTAAGTTTAGATTTTAGTTTGTTTTTATTTTATTTTATTTTGTTATTTTATTTTGGTTTAGGTTTTTTTAACTATTTCATTTTGAGGTTTTAATTAGTTTAGGTTAGGGTTTTTAGCTTTTTAGGGTTTAGGTTTAGGGTTTAGGTTTAAGGTTTTTATTTTATGTTAATTTTTCGGTTTTAATTTTTAGTTTAGATTTAGGTTCATTTTTAGTTTATTTTATTTTATTTAGTTTAGGGTTTATGTTTAAGTTTATGTTTAATTTATTTTAGTTTTGGTTTAGATTTATTTTATTTTGTTTATTTTATTTTTATTTTAAGTTAAGTTTTTATTTTTAGTTTAGGGTTTGAGTTTTATTTTTTATTTATTTTTAGGTTTATTTATTAAGTTTAGGTTTTTATTTAGTTTTTATTTTATTTTATTTTAGGTTTATTTTAGTTTTATTTTACGTTTAGTTCTTAATTTATTTAGATATCTTATT
>CM038214.1:260714955-260799955 GCA_021442155.1 Cymbidium sinense | reverse complement strand
TTAGTTCTAGGTTTTTTTTTAGTTTAGGGTTTAGGCTTTATTTTTTATTTATTTTTAAGTATATTTTTTAAGCTTGGGTTTTATTTTATTTTATTTTAGGTTTATTTTATGTATATTTTATGTTTATTTTTCATATAGAATTAATTTTATTTATGTTTTTTATTTTTATATTTATTTTAATTTTTAGTTTAGTTTAAGTTTTTATTTATTTTAGTTTATTTTTATTTTTTATTTTTTTAAGTTTAGGTTTAGGTTTTAGTTTAGGTTTTTATTTTATTTTATTATTTTATTTCATTTAAGATTAGGTTTTTTAAATATTTTATTTTTAGGTTTTTTTAGTTTAGGTTTAGGTTTTAGGTTTTTAGGGTTTAGGGTTTAGGATTTATGGTTTAGGGTTTAGGTTTTAAGGTTTAGGGTTTAGGGTTGTAGTTTTTAGGGTTTAAGGTTTAGGGTTTAGGGTTTTGGGCTTTAGTGTTTTTGGTTTACGGCTTAGGGTTTAGGGTTTTATGATTTAAGGTTTAGGGTTGTTGGTTTAGGGTTTAGGGTTAGTTTTAGGGTTTAGGGTTTAGGGTTAGGGTTTTTTTTATTTTTTATTTTTTGGTTTAGGTTTTAGGTTTTAGGTTTAGGGTTTAGGGTTTTTGGTGTTTTTTAGTAGAGATCAAATTCAGGTTCAACATTTCTTCTTTTTGATTTCATCAACTAGGTAACACGCCAAGTTTTCTAGGACACAAGCTACAACACAAATAAAAAATTTGCACGTAGAGAGCAAATGAAAAACTCTACATAGCTAGAACAGTCTCTATTGTAAAGTCACAGTTCCATATGCAGCAGATCGGATCAACCATTCTTCAGTTTCTCTAGTTTCCATCAAAACCACCCAGGCTTCTTGAGTAGCGTGATCCACTATCATATCCCCAATCACTCCCTCCGCCACCACCACGACTGTAACCTCTGTTGCACCTCCCACCTCTATTACCACCACTGCTCCGACCACCACCTCCATGTCCACCAGAAACTCCAGATCCCCACCATTCATGACTACGCCACTTTCCTCCAGATTAGATCTAGCCTTTGATGGTGATGTTCCTGTTGTCAAGGTTCTGCCCATTATGTGGGTTTATGTTTATTAGGTTTTAGGATTTAGGTTTATTTTTTAATTTATTTAGTTACTTTAAGTTTAGGTTCAGGGTTTGGGGTTTAGGGTTAGGGTTTAGGGTTTTTTGTTTAGGTATTTAGGCTTTATGCTTTTAGGTAGTGTTTATGGTTTAGGGTTTTAGGGTTTAGGGTTTAGGGTTAGGTTTTAGGGTTTAGGGTTTAGGGTTTAGTGTTTAGGCTTTAGGGTTTAGAGTTTTAAGGTTAAGTTTAGGATTTAGTGGTTAGAATTTGGCTTTAGAGTTTAGGGTTTTTAGGGTTTAGGGTTAGTTTAAGGTTGAGGTTTTAGGGTTAGGGTTAGGGTTAAGTTTTAGGGTTTAGGGTTTAGGGTTTTTTAGGGTTTAGCATTTAGGGTTGCAGGCTTAGGGTTGTAGGTTTATGGTTTAGGGTTTTGGGTTAGTTTTAGGGTTTAGGGTTTAGGGTTGCAGGCTTAGGGTTGTAGGTTTATGGTTTAGGGTTTTGGGTTAGTTTTAGGGTTTACGGTTGAGGGTTTTTTTTATAAAAAAAAAAAATTAAGTAAACCTGCAGGTTTAGGTTTATGTAGTTTATTTAGTTTTTTTATTTTAGTTTAATTTTTTTTAATTTTAATTTAGGTTTATTTTTTATTAATATATATCTTAGTTAATTTATTTTAGGTTTTTTTTTTAGTTTATTTTTTAGGTTTAGGTTTTGGTTTATGTTTATGTTTATTTTTTAGTTTAGTTTTATTTTTATTTTATTTTTTATGGTTAGGTTTTAGGGTTTAGGGCTTGGGGTTAGTTTTTGGTTTAGGGTTTAGGGTTTAGGGTTTTTTTGGGTTTAGGGTTTAGGGTTGCAGGCTTATGGTTGTAGGTTTAGGGTTTTCAGTTTTGGGTTAATTTTAGGGTTTAGGATTTAGGTTTTAAGGTTGAGGGTTTCTTTTATAAAAAAAAATTAAGTAGCCCGATAGCTTTAGGTTTATTTAGTTTTTTTTTAGTTTAATTGAATTTTTATTTCTATTTAGGTTTATTTTTTATTTTATTTAGTTTAGTTTATTTATTTAAGGTTTTTTTATTTTAGTTTTGTTTTCTTATTTTAGTTTATTTTTTAGGTTTATGTATAGGTTTACGTGTGTGTTTATTTCTCAATGTAGTTTTATTTTTATTTTATTTTTATGTTTAGGTTTTATTTTTTATTTTAAGGTTTAGGTTTAGGTTTCTATTTTATTTTCTTAGGTTTTGGTTTTAGGTTTTTATTTTGGGTTTATTTTTAGGTTTTATTTTTTAGTTTAGGTTTAGGTTTATTTTTAGTTTATTATATATTTTTTTGGTTTAGGGTTTAGGTTTAGGTTTAGGTTTTATTTATTTTAGTTTAGTTTATTTTAGTTTAGGTTTATGTTTTTTTTATTTTTTTATTTTTTTATTTTATTTTTATTTTAGGCATAGGTTTTTTTTCTTAGTTTAGGGTTTATTTTTTTAATTTATTTTTATGTTTTTTATTTTTTATTTTATTTTATTTTAGTTTTTTTTATTTTTATTTTACATTTAGTTTTTATTTTATTTAGATTTTTTATTTTTAGGTTTATTTTATTTATTTTTAGTTTAGTTTAGGGTTTAGGGTCTTTGCTTAAACTAAAAGGAATTTATTGCTAAAAAAAATAGGTACAATAAGACCATATTAAAGACTAAACTCCAAAAGAAAAATAAGTACAAGAAGTTCATAGTTTTATTTTACATTTAGTTTTTATTTTATTTTGCGTATGGTTTTTTATTTTAATTTATTTTTTAGGTTTAGGTTTAGGTTTAAGTTTATGTTTATTTCTTAGTTTAGTAACACTTTTATTTTATTTTTTATGTTTAAGTTTTATTTTTTATTTTTAGGTTTAGGTTTAGGTTTTTATTTTATTATTTTTGGTTTAGGTTTAGGTTTTTATTTTAGATTTATTTTAGGTTTAGGTTTATTTTTAGTTTAATTTATTTTTTTTTTATTTTAGGCTTTAGGTTTATGTTTAGGTTTTATTTATTTTAGTTTAGTTTATTTTAGTTTAGGTTAAGGTTTATTTTATTTTGTTTATTTTAGTATTATTTTAGGCTTAAGTTTTTTTTAGTTTAGTGTTTACATTTTTCTATTTATTTTTGGTTTATTCTTTAGGTTTAGGTTTTAAGTTTTTTTAGGTTTATTTTATTTTAGTTTATGTTTAGTTTTATTTTATTTAGGTTTTATTCTTAGGTTTATTTTATTTATTTTAGTTTTATGTTTTATTTATTTTATTTTATTATTTTATTATTTTATTTATTTTAGGTTTAGGTTTTCGTTTAGGTTTGCTTTAGGTTTAGGTTTTAGTTTAAGTTTAGGTTTAGGTTTAGGTTTTAGTTTAGGTTTGGGTTTAGGTTTAGGTTTTAGTTTTGGTTTTTACTTTATTTTATTTTATTTAGGTTTATGTTTATTTATTTATTTTATTTTTAGGTTTTATTTAATTTAGGCTTAGGTTTTTAGCTTTTTAGGGTTTATGATTTAGGGTTTAGGGTTTAAGGTTTAGGATTGTAGGTTTTAGTGTTTCGGGTTTAGGGTTTAGGGTTTAAGGTTTTAGGGTTTAGGGTTAGGGTTTAGGGTTTTGCGATTTTGGATTTAGGGTTTAGGGTTATTGGTTTAGGGTTCAGGGTTTAGGATTAGAGTTTTTTTTATGTTTTTTATATATTTTTATATTTTTATATATTTTTTAAAATTAAGTTAAGTGGTAGGTTTAGGTTTATTTAGTATATTTTTTATTTATTTTAGTTTATTTTGTTTTTTTATTTTTATTTAATTTAGTTTATTTATTTAGGTTTATTTATTTTAGTTTAGGTTTTTTTATTTTAGTTTGTTTTTTAAGCTTTGGTTTAGGTTTAGGTTTATTTTTTTAGTTTAGTTTTATTTTTATTTTATTTTTTAGGTTTAATTTTCTTATTAGGTTGAGTTTTAAGTTTTTATTTTATTTTTTTATGTGTATGTTTTAGGATTTTATTTTAGGTTTATTTTTAGGTTTTATTTTTCAATTTAGGTTTAGGTTTATTTTTAGTTTATTTTATTTTATTTAGGGTTTAGGTTTATGTTTAGGTTTAGTTTATTTTAGATTTAGGTTTAGGTTTTATTTATTTTAGTTTAGGTTTAAGTTTATTTTATTTTTATTTTAGGTTTAGTTTTTTTTTTTTAGTTTAGGGTTTAGGTTTTATTTTTTATATATTTTTTAAGTTTTATTATTTGTTTTATATTTTAGGTTTAGGTTTTATTTAGTTTTATTATATTTTAGGTTTATTTTATTTTATTTTAGGTTTAGTTTTATTTTATTTAGGTTTTTTATTTTTTTAGTTTAGTTTAGGTTTTATTTATTTTATTTTTGGTTCTTTATTTTATATTTTATTTTCTTATTAAGTTTAGGTTTATGTTTAGGTTTAGGTTTTTAGCTTTTTAAGGTTTTGGGTTTAGGGTTAGTTAAGGGTCTAGGTTTTTTTATTTATTTTTATTTTTTTTAGGGTTTAGGGCTTAGGTATAAGGTGTAGCGTTTAGGTTTTAGTTTAGGGTTTAGGATTTTTGGTGTTTTTTAACAGAGAATAAGTTCAGATTCAATATTTATTTTTTTCGATTTCATCAACCAAGTAACACACCAAGTTTTCTAAGACACAAGCGATGAGATAGATAAAAAATGAACACGTATAGAGTAGATAAAAAATTGTAGATTACTAGAACCATCTCTAATGTAAAGACACTATTCCATAAGAAGCAGATCGGATTTGCTATTCTTTAATTTTTTCCAATTTCCATCAGAACCACCCCTCGTAGTGGATACACCATCATATTCCCGATCTCTCCCTCCACCACCACCATGTAACCTTTGCTCCGGCCTCCATAACCACCATTTCTACCACCACCTCCATATCCACCGCACCTCATCCCCACCACCGCAATAATCGACGCCTCACCTTCACCTCGATCTGAGCCTAGTTGAGGTGATGTTCTCCATTAAGGTTCTACCCATTCTTAGGATTTATGTTTTATGGAAATTAAGAGAATTTTATTACCAAAGAAAAAGTACAAAGTCGAGAGTAAATCTAAACTAATGCTCAAAGAGCTACAATAAGTCCTAAAGAGATAAACCCCCTAATTATTACGATAATAAAAGAGAAAAAAATAAAAAGAAAAACAATAGCAAAACCAAATTACCAACAACAACAAATCCATGTATGTAATAGTAATATCCAATAGGTCCTTTTGATACCAACAAGATCCACCTACATGAATCTCCCAACCTATAAAAGAACTCTGAAACATACTAATGAAAGGATGAGTACAATTAGGCAAGCATAAAGAGTATGAGCAAAAACAAAGGAGGAAAAGTAAAGAAAAGGCTCGCTCGTTATAATCATTTGAGGAGCAACACTATATGTAAGCATCTTTGAAGAAGGGTTATAATTACATATAGTGCTACCAAAAATAAGATAGAGAGGGAATCATCAATGCCATCTTTACCAGCATACCTCTTGTAGCCCATCATCCCAAGTCCATCATCCTGCAAAGCTACAAACTCATCCAAGAAGTAAACATAGTGGCCAACCATAAAACTACCAAAACAAATAAGCCCAATAAGGCAAAAAATCAACCAACCATCAAGGATAGCAACAGTGTAGTAAGAACACCACCAAAATAACCACCAAAGAGGAATAGCAAGCATCATGATCTTAACAACACAACCCAAAAAACCAAGACCAAAAAGAAAAAACACAAGAGCTCATGTCTTCCACAAGCGAACATTAAAGGCAGCAAGGTTGTCACCCAAACCAAAAGGGAAGCAAAGAGGAGAACCATAAGAGCAGCCAACCAACATGTCACCAACAGAGCAGGAATGCTAGGCTAAAACATCCACCCATCCAACCAACCCAGCCAGCCAAAACATCCATCCAACCTAACCAGCCAACATAGCCTCCCAAACAACCACCAGAGAAACAAAAAATCCAAATTAATGAAAAGACCAACAACTTCTATCATGCCAAAACCACCAAATTCAACTAGGAAAAGGGTAGGAGCAAACATCACATCCAACCAAAAAGCAAAATTCTAATCCAGGTGAGGTGATTAGCCAGCCAAAAATAAAATGGAGCAAAGACTAGTAAGATAGACTAAAATCCATCCATTAGGAGTAGTATCAATACAATAGGAACACCACCAAAGCCAATAGAAAAAAGATTGAGAAATATCAATGAGTGGAAGCATCATAATCACAGCCAAGTTAGGCACCAATACACCAACCAAGTCACCAGATCCCAAAGAAAAATAATAGCCACCAAATAATATCAACCATAACCCAAAATAATAACAAAACAAAGCGGCTACAAGAGAGGAAGACCATTATAAGAAGAGGCTGAAACCACAACCAAAAGAAATAAACCCAAACTAGCAAAATCGACCACCAAAACCCAATCCACAAGAAGAAATAATAGTCAACAAATAACCTCCACTTGCCAAATCCAGACCACCAGCCCCTCATCACCACCATAGAATTGATAAACCACTAACATAGCTAGCTAACCAACCAACCCACTTAGCCAACCACCACAAAAAATCCAACTCGTTAAGGAAGCAACCCTAGAGATATGATAAAACCAATGTAGAAAATAGTAGGAAAAGCTATCACCCAAATGAAGGTCACAAAAAATAACCAAGCAATAATAATTACCTAGCCAAGTAAATAGCATCCACCAGGCTTAAAAAATGAAAACAACCTAGGTAGAAAAAATAAGAACCACCAGGCCAACCCAAAAGCAAGAGCTCAAAAATAAAACCTAACATTGGCCCAAGAGTGAAAATAAGCAAATGCCCACAACCCAAAGAGGGGGAACCATAAGCAATGGCTCATCAAAAACCAAAAGAAAAAACTAAGCTTAGAAAATTATAATCTGAGATAAGGTAATCTAGTGTTATTCACATTGACCAAACCCCTTAAAAGTTTAGGAAAATTTTGATTATCAAATAATGTGAAATCAGTTAAGTTGGCACCTAAAGTAGCCAAGAAATTAGCACAAGCATTACCTTCATGAAGGATATGGGAAATTTTATAATGAACTTGAAAGAAGATTTTTTTATGATTGAGAAGATAAAATAAATCGCATTTCTTATTCTATTAGAGTTTAGCGATATGGGAAATTTTATAATGAACTTGAGAAAGAAGATTTTTTTATGATTGAGAAGATAAAATAAATCATTTCTTATTCTATTAGAGTTTAGCATGTCAAGAAGCAAGTCGCATTAACTTTAATGATGAGGAAAACCTTTATTTAAACAAATTTCAATAGCTTTATTGATAACTATAAGCTCAGCATAGCTAACAAAATAGGCTTTAAGAAGATAGGCAAAAACACAAATGATAGTACCTTTAGAATCCCTAAGAATACCACCACAGCCATATTTATTGGAAGCAATAGAACCATCAGTATTCACTATAATCAAATTTTGTTTGGGTTTGATGCAATGGATAATCTTAACTCTTTTATAAGAGTCAACACCAGGCATAATGATACCCAATTTTTTAGCCATAAATTACAGCCTCTAAAATAAATGTTACTAATAAGATTGACATTAAATAGAGAATGAATTTTTTGTTTAGTTCTAGAGAGGATCCTTTTATGGCTCATAGGAATACCATAATATTTAGCATCATTTCTATACATCTAGATGAACCAGATAAGGGTAATAACAACTAGAACTTTGATATAACCTTTCAGAATTTTTTGGAAACAGACTTCAAGAAGTTGATATATGGAAAGAGAGCCATGAAAGTAGTTGCTATTAAATAAATCATCATACCATAAAAATAATTTAGAAGCAATAGCACCATTGATAAAAACATGATTAACATTTTTAATATGAAAGCAACAATAGCACTTTGAAAGCAAATATAACCCTTTATTCTAGAGCAAAGAGTTCACCAGAATAAACTTATTCAAAATCCTCCAAGCTAAAACCAAATAAAAAATGGGAATGATATTGTTCCAAAATTTAATAAAAACATTAGAGGAGTTTTACTTATCTCTAATAAAATTTCAAACCTCTTTAAGAACAAAATCACCATTGTAAGAAAGCTTAGAGAGAATTTGGTTAGGTTTGTTAGAGAAAATAGGGATATTTCTAAAGTTTTCTAAAAAGGAAATAGGGATATAATTCTCAAGTTTGTTTAGTTAGGTTTAGGATCTAAGTTTAGGTTTAGTTTTAGTTTATTTAGGCCATGGTAGTGGGGAGTAAGTAGGTTTAGCCCAGTTTAGGTTTAGGGTAGATCATCTAGGGTTTAGGGCCCAGGTTTGGTTAGGTCAGTGGCTAGAGAGTGTAAGAGCCTTAGTGTTTAGGCTCAGCATTAGAGCCCAGGGTATTGGTGGCCCAGGGTAGGGCCCAGGGTCAGGTCAGAGGTTGATCAGGGCCTGGGCTTATGCCTCAGATCCCAGGATCTTGGGAGTCAGTGGTCATAGTTAAGATTTATGGTAGCTCAGATTTAGGGCCTGGTTCAGAGGATTTAGGGTTTAGGGTTTAAGCCCAGGTTAGCATTAGGTCAGGTTTAGATTCCAGATTTTTAGTTAGCCTAGAGATTTAGGTAGTTTAGTGTTTAGCAGATTTTATGTATTTTTGAAAATTAAGCAAACCCAGTTCAAATTTATTTAGTTTATTTTATTTTTTATTTAGGTTTATTTTTAATTTAGTTTAGTTTATTTATTTTAGTTTAGGTTTTTTCATTTTAGTTTATTTTTTAGGTTTAGGTTTAGGTTTATGTTTATTTTTTTAGTTTAGTTTTATTTTTATTTTAAATTTTAGGTTTAAGTTTATTTTTTATTTTTAGGTTTAGGTTTAGGTTTTTATTTATTTTTTTAGGTTTAAGTTTTAGGTTTTATTTTAGGTTTATTTTAGGTTTTATTTTTTTAGGTTTAGGTTTATTTTAGTTTATTTTAGTTTATTTATTTTATGGTTTAGGTTTATTTTATTTTTTAGGTTTTATTTATTTTAGTTTAGGTTTAAGTTTATTTTAGTTTGTGTATTTTATTTTTATTTTAGGTTTTGGTTTTTTTTAGTTTAGGGTTTAGGTTTTTTATTTTTTTTAGGTGATATATATATATTTTTTTAGTTTAGGGTTTAGGGTTTAGGTGATATTTTTTATTTATTTTTTGGTTTTATTTTTTAGGCTTAGGTATTATTTAGTTTTTATTTTTTTTATATTATGTTAATTTTATTTTTATTTTAGGTTTAGTTTTATTTTTAGGTTTATTTTCTTTTTTATTTAGTTTTATTTATTTAATTTTAGTTTAGTTTTATTTTCATTTATATTATTTAGGTTTAGGTTTTAGTTTAGTCTTTAGTCTATTTTATTTTATTAGGTTAGATTTTAGGTCATTTATGGTTTAGGGTTTTAGAATTTTGGGTTTTGGTCTTGGTTTAGTGTTTAGGGTTTAGGATTTAGGGCTCAGTTTAGGGTTTAGGTTGGTCAGGATTTAGGTTTTAATGGCTCAGGGGGCCTGGTTTTTAACCAGTTAGGGTTTGTGGTTTAGTGGCCTGGTTTAGTTTAGGTTTTAGTGGCCCAGCAAGGGCTGGAGGCCTGGGTAGGGTTCTGGGTTTGGGGAGTTTAGGTTTATAAGTTTAGTTTTTAAGGTTTAAGGTTAGGTTTTCATTTTTTTTAAAAAGTAAAATGATAGTTTAAGTTTAATATTTATTATTATTTTATTTTATTTTATTTTTTATTTGTTTATTTTATTTTATTTAGTTTAGTTTATTTATTTTGTTTAGGTTTTTATTTTAGTTTATTTTTAGGTTTCATTTAGGTTTATTTTTTAGTTTAGTTTTATTTTATTTTATTTTGGTTTTATTTTTTATTTTAGGTTTAAGTGTAACGTTTTTACTTTATTTTTTAGGTTTAGGTTTTAGGTATTTTAGGTTTATTTTAGGTTTATTTTTACTTTATTTTAGGTTTATTTTAAGTTTATTTAGTTTAGTTTATGTAGTTTAGTAGGTTGGTTTATTTTTAGTTTAGTTAATTTTAGTTTATTTTATGTTATTTTAGTTATTTAGATTTATTATGTTTTTTTATGTATTTTATGTGGTTGTTTTGTATTTTATTTTATTTTAGGTTTATTTTATTTTAGGTTTAATTTATATTTTATTTAGGTTTTTTATTTTTTAGTTTAGTTTAGTTTTGATTTATATTATTTTAGCTCCATTTTTATTTTTTATTATATTTTATTTTTTAGGTTTAGGTTTTAGTTTATGTATTTATTTTATTTTATTTTATGGTTATAGCTTTTTCTTTATTTTATTTTAGGTTTTATTTAGTTTGGGTTTAGCCTTTTAGGATTTAGGATTTGGGTTTAGGTTTGGGTTTAGGTTTAGAGGTGCGATGTTTAGTGTTTAGGGTTTAGGGTTTAGGGTTTAGGGTTTAGGGTTTTAGGGTTATGGGTTTAGGGTTTAGGTTTTAGGTTTCAAATTTAGGTATTTGGGTTTAGGGTTTAGTATTTATGGTTTATGTTTTAAGTTTAGGGTTCAGGTTTTAGTTTAGGGTTTAGGGTTTTTGGTTATTTTTTAAATAGAGAACAAATTCAGATTCAGCATTTCTTCTTTTTGAATTCATCAACCAAGTAACACACCAAGTTTTCTAAGACACAAGCGACGACATAGATAAAAAATGAGCACGCATAGAGCAATTGAAAAACCCAAGATAACTAGCACCGTCGCTATTGTAAAGACACAGTTAGATAAGCGACAGATCGGATTGGCTATTTTTTTGTTTCTCCAATTCCCATCAAAACCACCTCAGCCTCTCGAGTAGCAGGATCCACCATCATATCCCCGATCTCTCCCTCCACCACCACCACGGCTGTATCCTCCATCACTCCTCCCACCTCTATAACCACCACTATTCCGACCACCACCTCCATATCCACTAGTACCTCCAAATCCCCCACCAATATTGAAATAACCGCTGCCTCTGCCTTTGCCTCCACCGCCAGATCTAGACTAAGCCTAGTTAACGTTGATATTCATGCCATCATGGTTCTGCCCATTCTTAGGGGTTTTTTTTGAATTTAAAGTGGGAGAATTTTATTGCCAAAAAGATAGGGATACAAGGTCCTTAAAGGGGATAAATCTCTAAACTACTGCTCAAAAAGCTACAATTAGCCTAAAGGGATAAATCCCCTGCCTATTATAAGAAAACCAAAGAAAAATAAAGAAAAGACTAAAACTAATAGAGAAACAACACAACATTCCAAGAAGGGCAGCCAAAGCCATCTATATCCCAAAATCTTCTAAGATTTGCACAAACCATCTACAGCCCCAAAACCTGCCACAAACCTACAAAGAACATAACATAGAGATAAACATCTAGAATAAGGACAAGCTAAGTACACAAAAGGAACAAAATGATAAAAATCTTAGATAATTCTAGCTCACATTCATCTAGTAACAGGGATATGTGAGCATCCACCTTCAAAAGAAGGGGTATAATCACATATGGTGCAACTAGCCAAAAGGATAATAGGGGAAACATCCCAGCCATCATAGCCAACTTACCTCAGATAAACCAAATAGCCAACAGCGAAGACCTAGCCAAGTTCCAGTATCTATCATGATGATTAAATAGGCAACTAACCCGCAAAATATCTAGCCAAACCAGACTGAAGAAACCAACCAAACAAGATACCAGCTAAGAAAAAACCACCATCAAAGCCACCCAAAACAAATATAGACCAAAGGTAAAGAAATAAAAATTATGCAGATCCAACAACCAACAATATCATTGCAGCCAGCCATCAAGGCTACCCAGCCAACCATAGCAATAGGAATAAGTAGAAATAGGAATAGAGCCAAGACTAGCCAAACCCACCTAGAGGTTCATCCCATAATAGAAAGAAACAACAATCCAATGGGTCATCCATCCTAGGAAAACACCACAAAAAAAACTTTAAAAAAACCACTAGAAATGGGGAACAAAAAACTAGATGGCGTGTTCAGCCTGAGAGATTAACTAGCCCAAGAAGGAACAAAACCCTGTGCCCAACCAATCACATGCCAAATAGCCAAAACCAAAAGCAAAAGGCTAGAAAAAACCACAGCCATGAAGCAACCACTAGCCAATAAACCCTCATAAGAAAAAAGAGGCTAGGGAAAAAGGCAAACAAATAAGTTCCCAAGCCTACCAATCACCAGGCCATCCTAAAACCAACACAGCAGGAGACTAACAAGAGGAGAGAGCCACCAAAACTAGAGGGCAACCAAAGCTTAGTAGTACTAACCAGAAACAATCCCGACCTTTATCAGAATGAGATATCATTCTTCGGGCCCTAAACCATAAACCCTAAACCCTAAACCCTAAACCCTAAACCCTAAACCTTAAATAATAAAACATAAACCTTAAACCCTAATTCCTAAACCATAAAATAAACCCTAACCCTAAACCCTCAGACATAAAAAATCTTCAACCCTAAACCATAAACCCAAAATCCTAAATAGAAAAATAAAAAAATTAAAGTAAAACCCTAACCATAAAACAAACCCTAAACCCTAAACCTACAACCCTAAATCCTAAACCCTAAACCCTGAACCCTAAGCCTTATACCCTAAATCATAAACCTAAACCTTAAATCTTAAACTATAAAACAAACCCTAAACCATAAACCTACATCCCTAAACCCTGTTCCATAAAAAACCCTAAACCCTAAACCATAAACCTAAAATCCTAAATAAAAAAATTAGAAAAATTAAAGAAAAACCCTAACACTAAAACTAACCCTAAACCTAAAATCCTAAATCCTAAAACCCTAAACCCTAAACCCTAAACCCTAAAACCTATAACCCTAAACCCTGAACCCTAAACCCAAACCCTAAACCCTAAACCCTAAACTCTTAAAACCTAAAACCATAACCTAAATTAAATAAAACTTAAAAATAAAATAAATAAAGAAACTTAAATCTAAATAAAATAAAAAATAAAACCTAAACTAAAACCTAAACCTAAACCTAAACTTAAAAATACAATAAAATAAAATAAAAAATAAAAACTAAACTAAATAAAATAAATAAAAACCTAAAATAAACTAAAAGAAACAAAATAAATCTAAAAATAAAAAACCTAAAGAAAATAAAACCTAAACGTAAAATAAAAATAAAATAAGCCTAAAATAAAATAAAATAAAATAACAACTAAATAAAAACCTAAACCTAAAAAATAAACCTAAAAAGAAAACCTAAGAAAATAAAAAATAAAACTTTAACCCTAAACTAAAAAAAAAATGTAAAATTAAAATTAACAAAAATAAAATAAACATAAACCAAAACCTAAAAATAAAAAATAAAACATAAAACTAAAAATGAAAAAAAAAACATAAACCTAAACCTAAAAAATGAACTAAAATAAAAAACCTAAACTAAAATAAATAAACTTAAAATAAATAAACTAAACTAAATATAAGTACAAAGTAATCCTAAATAAAAATAATAAATAAAATAAACTAAAAGAAATAAAAAATAAACTAAATAAATTAAATAAACCTACACCTACTAGTTTAATTTATTATTAATTTTTAAAAAAACTTAAACCCTAAGCCTTAAAATAAACCCTAAACCCTAAACATACGACCCTAAACCCTAAAAACCCTAAACCCTAAACCCTAAACCCTATACCCTAAACCCTAAACCCTAAACCCTAAACCATAAACTAACCATAAACCCTAAACCCTAAACTCTAAACCCTAAACCATAAACCCTAAACCCTAAACCCTAAACCCTAAATAAAATAAACCTAAAAAAACTATAAAATAAATAAAAATAAAACTTAAACCGTGAACTAAAAAAAACCTAAAACTAAAATAAAAATAAAATAAACCTAAACCCTAAACTATATAAAATGAAATAAATTAAAAATAACCCTAAACCTAAACTAAAAAATAAAAACCTAAAGATAAACCCAAAATAAAAACCTAAAACCTAAAGCTAAAAAAATAAAATAAAAACCTAAACTCAAACCTAAAAATAAAATAAAATAAAATAAATAACTAAAATAAAATAAAATAAATAAAAACCTAAACAAAACTAAAAAAATAAAATAAGCCTAAAAATAAAAAACCTACAACAACAACAACAACAAGCCTTAATCCCACTAGGTGGGTCTACATGAATCCGCCTAAATCAGGTGTCCTATTATGTGTCAAATTCTCATTTAAATTAAGTATACTAAGATCATTTTTATATATCTTAACTAAGTCTTTTAGCCTACCTCTACCTTTCTTAACATAAGGCAAATCTAATGCATCTACTCTCCTAATCGGGTCATCGGATGACCGACGCTTTATGTGGCCAAACCATCTAAGGTGACTCTCCGTAATCTTATCTACCACTGGAGCTACTCCAACTTTTTCCCAAATATACTCATTTTTCATTCTATCTTTAAGAGTAAAGCCACTCATCCACCTAAGCATCCTCATCTCTGTAACACTTAACTTAGTCTTATGCTTCTTTTATTGGCCAACATTCGCACCATAAGTCATTGCAGGTCTTACCACCATCTTATAAAATTTTCCTTAAGCTTAAGTGGAACTTTTCTATAATAAAGGCCGATGCATTCCTCCACTTCAACCATCCAACTTGAATTCTACTAATAACATCTCCAACTATTTCACCATCATTTTGAACAATAGATCCTAAATATCTAAAATGCACACTCATATTAATGAATTGATCACCTAATGTCACAACACAACCACTAGAACTTCTACAACTAAAATTACACTCCATATATTCAATTTTAGATCTATTTAAATGAAAACCTTTTGATTGTAGAGTTGACCTCCATAACTCAAGTTTCTATTGGACTCCCTCTCTAGTCTTATCAACAAGAAGAATGTCATCAGCAAAAAGCATACACCAAAGTACATCTTCTTGTAAATGCCTAGTAAGAACATCCATAACTAAAGTAAAAAAGATAAGGGCTTTAAGCTGATCCTTGATGCAATCCAACTGAATTAGGAAAATATTTTGTCAATCCTCCTTGTGTTTGGACACAAGTAACAGCTCTAGTATACATATCCTTAATGACTTGAATATAACCAATATTAACTCCTTTCTGTTCTAGAACTCTCCAAAGAACATCTCTTAAAACTTTATCATAAGCTTTCTCTAAATCCATAAATATCATATGTAGATCCTCCTTACTTTCTCTATACTTCTTCATCAAACCCCTTAACAAATGTATAGCATCCATAATAGATCTACCTAGCATGAAACCAAACTGATTGTGAGAAACTTCTGTATCACATCGTAACCTATGCTCAATTACTCTCTCCCATAATTTTAATGTATGGCACATTAACTTAATTCCTCTATAATTTGTACACTCTTGTGCATCACCTTTATTCTTAAATATAGGAACCAACAAACTCCTCCACTCATCTGCATATTTTTAGTCTTTAAAATGACATTAAAAAGATTTGTAAGCCAAGAAATTCCTTGATCTCCTAAACATTTCCACACTTCTATTGGAACATTATCCGTCCTATTGCTTTTCCACATTTCATTTTCTTTAAAGCTTCACTAACTTTAGATTTACTATAATGATAAAAAATGAAATTCTCTATTTTTTGTTTAGGTATTAAGGTTCCTAAAATCAATCATACTTTCAGATCCTTCATTGAAAAGTTTATCAAAATACCTTTTCCACCTATTTTCAATATCCTTTTCTGAAAAAAGCATTTTATTATTTTCATCCTTAATACACCTCACTTGAACTATGTCTTTACTTCTCCTATCTCTTTGGTTTTCTAACTTATACATATATCTTTCACCTTCTTTGGTATCTAGCCTATTGTATAAATCTCTAAAAGATAAATTTTTTGCATCATATATTGCTTTCTTAGAATCTCTATAGGCCACTTTATATCTTTCCCAATTCTCTAAGTTTTTACATCTAAACCAAGTTCTATAATAATACTTCTTATTTTTTATCTTTTCTTGCACACTCGACTCCACCACCAAACTATTCTTATTAAGAAGCTTTTCCTTTTGATTCTACAAGCACATCTTTAGCAACTTGCTTAATTTCACTTTCTATTTTTTTCCCACATAATGTTAGCTTCCTCATGAACATCCCAAATTCTAATCTCTTATAGCTTGCCCTTAAAAATATTTTTATTTGTGCTCTTTAAGTGTCCCCATCTAATTCTAGGACAATAATTTGGTTTATTTTTTCTCTTACAACCTTTCATCTTAAAATCTAAAACTAACAATCGATGTTGGGTACTTAGAATTTCACTTGGAATGACCTTACAATCTTTACAATCTAAATGATCTATTTTTCTTATTAGAAAATAATCAATCTGTGTTTTATTAGATCCATTTTTATAAGTAATAATATGTTCATCTCTTTTCTTAAATAAAGTGTTAGCAACTACAAAATGATAAGCTAAAGCAAAATCTAATATAGTCCTACCTTCTTCATCAGTCACTCCAAATCCATAACCACCATGAATACTTTTAAAGTCTTCTACCACTCTACCAAATGTCCATTTAAATCTCCTCCAATAAATACTTTTTATTCAAGAGGTATCTTTTGTATTAATCCCTCTAATTCATTCCAAAAATTTTCTTTTGCGCTCACCTCCAAACCTACTTGAGGAGCATAGACACTTATAACATTAATAATCTTAGTATGAACAATAATCTTTAAAGCTATAATTCTATCTCCACATATATTAATATTTATAACATTATTTTTCAAACTTTTATCTATAATCACACCTACCATTTCTAGTTTGACTTTACTAATACCAAAGTTTAAAACCTAAACTATCAATCTCCTTGGCTTTCTCCCCAACCCATTTAGTTTCTTGAACACAAAAAATATTTATCTTTCTATGAACCATAATATCTATTAATTCCATTAATTTACCTGTAAGAGTACTTAAATTCTAAGATCCTAACCTAATTCTCATGGACTAACTTCTTTCCCGCATTCATCCATAATGGGAACCCTTGTTTATTTAACACGCACAGCCCATAAATAATTCTAGCACATTTTTCACTGTATTCAAGCCATACAACGTGTCGCTTCCAAGGGATGCCTTAGCATTAACACAATGATTTAAAGGATTCATGTCATGATTATTTCGACAAGTTTTACGCTGGCTGTCGACTACCTAATGCAACCCTCCACTTTTCACATCCGGACTTGGGATCCACAAGTTTTAAACTAAATAAAAACTAAACTTAAAATAAAAATAAATTAAACCTAAAATAAAATTTAATAAAAACTAAATAAAAACCTAAACCTAATAAATAAACCTAAAAATAAAACCAAAATAAAAAATAAAAAATAAAAAATCAACCCAAAACTAAATAAAAAAACTAATCCTAAAATAAAAATAAAATAAACTTAAACCTAAAAATACATAAAACCCAAACCTAAATTAAATAAGAAAAAATAAACTAATAATAAACCTAAACCTAAACTAAAAAATTAAACCAAAAAATAAACCTAAAACCTAAACCTAATAAAAATAAAATTAAAACCTAAACCCAAGCCTAAAAATATAAACTAAAACCTAAAGCTAAAAAATAAAATAAAAATAAAAATAAACTAAAAAGATAAACATAAACCTAAACCTAAACTAAAATAGAAAACCTAAACTAAAATAAATAAACTAAATTAAATAAGAATAAAAATAAACTTAAATAAATAAATGAAAAATAAAATAAACTAAATAAACCTAAACATACCGGTTTACTTAATTTAAAAAAAATCCTAAACCCTAAACCTAAACCTACCAGTTTACTTAATTTAAAAAAAAAACTCTAAACCCGAAAACAAATCCTAAACCTAAACCTACAACCCTAAACCCTAAACCCTAAAATTTCCTGACCCCTAAACCCTAAAACAAAAACCCTAAACACTAAACTAAAACTTAAACCCTAGACCTAAAACCTAAACCATCAACCATATGCCCTAAACCTTAAACCTTAAACCCTATACCCTAGAACCCTAAACCCTAAACTATAAACCCTAAACCCTAAACCCTAGACCCTAAACCCTAAACCCAAACCCTAATCCCTAACCTTAAACCCTAAATAAAATAAAATAAAATAATAAAATAAATTAAAATTTATATAAAAACCTAAACTAAAATAATAAACCTAAAAATAAAATAAAAAAAGAAAACTTAAACAATAAAAAAGAATAAACCTAAAATAAAAATAAAATAAACCTAAACCTAAACTAAAATAAACAAACTAAAATAAGTAAAACTTAAACCTAAACCTAAAATAAATAAAACTTAAACCCTAAACTAAATAAAATAAAATAAACTAAAATTAAACCTAAAACCTAAACCTAAAAAATAAAATAAAAACCTAAACCTAAACCTAAAAATAAAAAATAAAACCTAGACCAAAAGAATAAAATAAATATAAAACTAAAATAAAAAATAAACATAAACTTGAAGCTAAACCTAAAAGAAGAAACTAAAATAAAAAACCTAAACTAAAATAATAAACTAAACTAAATAAAAATATGAATAAACCTAAATCAAAATAAAAAATAAAATAAACTAAAATAAATAAAAAATAAACTAAATAAACCTAAACCTACTAGTTTACTTAATTTTAAAAAATATAAAAATTTAAGGAAATAAACAGATATAAAAACCCTAACCCTATACGCTAAACACTAAAACTAACCCTAAACTGAAAACTCTAAACAATAAACCTTAAACCCTAAACCTAAACTAAACCTAAACCTAAGTTTTAAACCTAAAACCCTAAACATACTAACCTAACTAACCTAAATCCTAAACCTAAAACCTAAAACCTAAACCCAAAACTTAAACCCTAAACCTAAAACCTAAACTAAATAACACTAAACCCTAAACTAAAATCCTAAACTAAAGACTAAACCCTAAACCTAACCATAAAACCCTAACTAACCTAACTAAAAAACCTAAACCTAAACCTAAACCTAACTAACCCTAAACTCTAATTCTAAACCTAAACCCTAAATCCTAAAACTCTAAACTATAAATATCCCAAAACCTAAACTTAAACTAACCTATACCTAAAACCCTAAACCTAAACCTTAAACCTACATAAACCCAAACCATAAACCCAAACCTTAAAAATGTTAAACCTAAACCTAAAAATAAAATAAATAAAAAAACTAAAACCTTAATAAAATAAAGAAATAAAAAAAGGAGAGGAACATCACCATCAACTTGGCTCTAGATCTAAAGGATAAAAGGCTAAATATGTAGTGGTGGTGACCGAGGTGTAAATAAAATGGCAATTATGGAGATGGGAAGAAGAGGATACAATCGTGGTGGTGTGAGAGGGAGAGATCCTATAATCCACTAAATGGTGGTTCTAACTAGAAATTCAAGAATGGCTTATCCACCGCTATAACTATGTCTTTATAAGAAAGATGGTTCTAGTTCACATTTCTAATTTGCTCTATGCGTGCCCATTTTTTAACTATGTTGCCACTTGTGTGTTAGAAAACTTGGTGTGTTACTTGGTTGATGAAATCAAAAAGAACAAATGTTGAATCAGAATTTTTTCTCTATTAAAAGAAAAAACCAAAAACCTTAAATCCTTAACTAAAACTTGAACCCTAAACCTAAAACCTAAACACTAAACCCTAAACCCTGAAAACCCTAAACCTTAAACCTAAACCCCTAAAACCCTAAAACCTAAAACCTAAAACCTAAACCCTAGACCATAAACCTAAATCAAAAACTATAAACCTTAAACCCTAAACCCTAAACCCCAAACCTCTAACCAAACAAAACCCTAAACCCAAAAAAAAAGCTAAACCTAAGCCTAAACTAAATATAAAAATAAATAAAAACTTAAACCAAAATAAACTAAAAAAAATCAAATAAAATATAAACAAAACTAAAACTAAACCTAAAAAAATAAAATAAAAATAAATAAAAAACCTAAACTAAACTAAAAAAATAAAAAACCTAAATAAAATAAAAACTAAACTAAAAATAAAAAATACAATAAACCTAAAACAAAATAAACTAAAAACTAAATAAAAACCTAAACCTAATAAATAAACCTAAAATAAACTTAAAATATATAAAAAATAAAACATAAACCCCAACTAAAAAAAAAAACCTAAACCTAAAAAAAAAATAAAATAAATCTAAACCTAAACTAAAATAAATAAAACCTAAACCTAAACTAACAACAACAACAACAACAATAACAACAAGCCTTAATCTCACTAAACATGAATCCTATAAGTGTCCTATTATGTAAATTCTCATTTAATTGGTATACTAAGATCATTTTTATACATCTTAACCAAGTCTAAACCCTTTCTTAAAAGGCAAAATCTAATGCATCTACTCTCCTAATTGTCATTGGACCTATGTGGCCAAACCATCTAAGGTGACTCTCCCTAATCTTATCTACCACTGAGCTACCCAACTTTTTAACATACTATTTTGCATTCTATCTCTAAGAGTAAAGCCACTCATCCAAGCTTCCTCATCTCTATAACACTTAACTTAGTCTTATGCTTCATTGGCCAACATACCTAAACTAAATAAAAAAAATAAATAAACTAAAAATAAACTTAAAATAAAACATAAATCCTAATCCTAAAAAAATAAAAAAAACCTAAATATAAACCTAATAAAAAAATAAAAATAAAATTAAACTAAAAAATAAACCTAAACCTAAACCTAAACCTAAACAATAATAAATAATAAACCTAAACTAAAATAAATAAACTTAAAATAAATAAGCTAAATTAAATAAAAATAAAAATGAACCTAAATAGAAATAGAAAAATAAAATAAATAAATTAAATTAAAACTACTTGTTTATGTAATTTTAAAAATTAAAAATTAAAAAATTAAAAAACAAAACCTAACAATAAGAAACCTAAACCCTAAACCCTAAACCTACAACCCTAAACCCTAAAATTGTAAACTGTAAACCCTAAACCCTAAACCCTAAGCCCTACCCTAAACACTAAAACCCTAAACACTAAACCTTAAACCCTAAACCCTAAAACCTAAACCCTAAACACTAAACCTTAAACCCTAAACCCTAAAACCTAAACCCTAAACCCTAAACCCCAAACCCTAAACCCTAAACCCTAAAACCTAAACATTAATAAAAAGTATAATTAAATTAAATTAAAAGCCTAAACTAAAACCTAAACCTAAACCTAAACCAAAAATTCAAAATAAAATAAATTAAAAAATAAAAATTAAAAAAAATTAAAATAAATAAAAACCTAAACTAAACTGGAGAAATAAAATAAATTAAAAAAACATAATATAATAAAAACTAAACATAAAATAAAAAAATAAACATAAAAGAAAATAAAATAAAAGTTAAATAAAAACCTAAACCAAAAAAATAAACCTAAAAATAAAATCTATAAAAATAAAAAATAAAACCTAAACCCAAAACTAAAAAATAAAACCTAAACCTAACTAAAATAAACTAAACTAAAATAAATAAAACCTAAAATGAACTAAGCATAAACCCTAAACTAATTAAAATATAATAAACTAAAAATAAACCTAACCCAAACTAATAAATAAAACCTAAAAATAAACCTGAAATAAAAACCTAAAACCTAAACATAAAAAATGAAATAAAAATTTAAACCAAAACCTAAAAAAAAACCTAAACCTAAATAAACAAATAAAAATAAAACTAAACTAAAAAGTAAACATAAACATAAACCTAAACCTTAAAAAATAAACTAAAATAAAACCTAAACTAAAATAAATAAACTTAAAATAAAAATCTAAATAAAAATAACAAACCTAAATAAAAATAAATAATGAAATTAATTAAAATTAATTAAAAATTAACTAAATAAACCTAAACATACTAGTTTACTTAATTTAAAACAAACTTAAACCCTAAACCCTAAATGCTAAATAAAACCTAAAAATAAAATAAATAAATAAACCTAAACCTAAATAAAATAAAAATCTAAAATAAAATAAAAATCTAAACTAAAACCTAGACCTAAATATAAACCTAAACTAAACCTATGCCTAAAAATAAAATAAAATAAAAAATAAAAACTAAATTAAAATAAAATAAATGAAAACCTAAACTTAACTAAAAAAAGTAAAATAAACCTAAAAATATGAAACATAAATAAAATAAAAATAAAATAAACCAAAAAAACTAGATTAAAACTTAAACCTAAACCTAAACTAAAAAAAACCTAAACCTAAAATGAACACATAAAATAAACCTAAACCTAAACTAAAATAAATAAAACCTAAACTTAATAACAAAATAAACTAAACCAAAAACCCTAAACTAAATAAAATAAAATAAGCTAAAAATAAACCTAAACCAAAACTAAAAATAAAACTTAAAAATAAACCTAAAATAAAACCAAAACCTAAACCTAAAAAAAAAATAAAATAAAACCAAACCTAAACCTAAAAAATAAAAATAAACCTAAACCTAAAAAATAAAATAAAATAAAACTAAACTAAAAAAAATAAACATAAACGTAAACTTAAACCTAAAAGAATCTAAAATAAAACCTAAACTAAAATAAATAAACCTAAATAAAAAAAAAACTAAACTAAATAAAAAAATAAAAATAAACCTAAATATAAAAGATAAAATAAACTACATAAACCTAAACTTTTAATTGATTTAAAAGAAACCCTAAACCCTAAACCTAAGCCCTAAACCCTAAAGCCTAATTCTTAAACCCTAAACCCTAAATGCTAAACCCTAAAACTAACCCTAAGCCTTAAACCTTAAACCCTAAACCCTAAACCTAAAATGCTGAATTCTAAACCCTAAACACTATAAAACCCTAAACCCTAAACCCTAAACTAACCCTAAACCCCTGAACCCTAAACTCTAAACCCTAAACCCTAAAAACCTAAAAACCTAAACCTAAATTAAATAAAACCTTAAAATAAAAAAAAACTTAAACCTAAATAAAATAAAATAAATAAAATAAAATAAAAACCTAAACTAAAACCTTAACCTAAACCTAAACTTAAACTTTAATGTAAAAAAAAAATAAAATAAAAATGAAAATAAAACTAAAATAAAATAAATAAAACCTAAACTTAACTAAAAAATAAAATAAGCCTAATAAAACCTAAATAAAATAAAACTAAACGTAAAATAAAATAAACTAAACGCATAATAAAATAAACAAAACCTAAACCTAAAAAATTAAAAAATAAGAAAAACTAAAATAAATAAACCAAAAAATAAATAAACCAAACTAAATAAAATAAAATAAACCTAAATAAAATAAAAAAAATTAAATAAATAAAAATAAAAAAACTAAATACACCTAAACATACTAATTTTTTTAATAAAAAATCCTAAACTTTAAACCCTAAACCCTAACTCCTAAACCCTAAACCCTAAACCCTAAACCCTAAACCCTAACCCTAAACCATTGCTCTAAACCCTAAATAACATAAACCAAAAAATAAAATAAATTAAAATCTAAATAAAAACCTAAATCTAAAAATAAATTTAAATAAAAAAATAAAAAAACCTAAACCCCTAACTTAAAAAAAACTAAACCTAAAATAAACAAAATAAAATAAACCTAAACCTAAATAAATATAACTAAACTAAAATAAATAAAACTTAAAGATAATCTTAAAATAAACTAAACATAAACCCTAAACTAAATAAAATAAAATAAACTAAAAATAAACTTACGCCTAAATAAAAAAAAACTAAACCTAAAAATAAACCTCAAATAAAAACCAAAATCCTAAACCTAGAAAATTAAAATGAAAACTTGATCCTAAACATAAAAATAAAAAATTAAACCTAAACCTAAAAAAATAAAATAAAAATAAAACTAAACTAAAAAATAAACAGAAACCTAAACCTAAACCAAAAAAATAAACTAAAATAAATAAACCAATCTAAATACAAATAAAAAATAAAATAAACTAAAAGAAATAAAAACTAAAATAAACCTAAAATTACTAGTTTACTTAATTTACTTTTTTTTTAAAAAAAAACCTAAACCCTAAACCCTAAATATTAAACCCTAAACCCTAAACCAACAACCCTAAACCCTAATCCTTAAACTCTAAACCGTAACCCTAA
Organism: Cymbidium sinense; assembly: GCA_021442155.1. Classification (NCBI taxonomy): domain Eukaryota; kingdom Viridiplantae; phylum Streptophyta; class Magnoliopsida; order Asparagales; family Orchidaceae; genus Cymbidium; species Cymbidium sinense. The sequence continues at coordinate 260,775,709 of CM038214.1, read as the reverse complement.
CCATAAACCCTAAACCCTAAGTCATAAAACCTTAAACCATAAACCCAAAACCTAAAACCCTAAAGACCCTAAACCCTAAACCTAAATACTTAACCCTAAACTAAACTAAAACCTAAACACAACTATAAAAACCCTAACCCTAAACCCTAAACCCTAAACTAAACCCTAAAACCTAAACCCTAATCCTAAAAAACATTAAACCTAAACCCTAAACCCTAAATCATAAACCCTAAACCCTAAACTTAAAAAAAAAACCTAAAACCTAAACCTAAAATAAATAAATAAAACCTATAAAATAAATAAATTATAAACCTAAAATAAATAAAATAAAATAAAATAAAACCTAAACAAAACTTAAACCTAAATCTAAAATAAAATAAAATAAAATAAAACACTAAACTAAAATAAAGTAAATAAAAAACTAAACTTAACTAAAAAATAAAATAAACTTAAAAATAAAAAACATAAATAAAAAAAAAATAAAATAAACCAAAAAATAATAAAATAAAACTAAATAAAACCTAATAAAAAAAATGATAATAAAAAATAAACCCTAAACCAAAACCTAAAATAAACAAAATAAAATAAACATAAACCTAAAAAAAATAAACTAAACAAAAATATATAAAAAACTAAACCTAAACTTAAAATAAACTATACCTAAACCCTAAAATAAATCAAATAAACTAAACTAAAAGTTAACTTAAATCTAAACTAAAAATAAAAACCTAAAAATAAACCCAAAATAAAAACATAAAACTTAAACCTAAACCAAAAAATAAAAATTAAAACCTAAACCTAAAAAATAAAATAAAAATAAAACTAAACTAAGAAATAAACATAAACCTAAACCTAAACCTTAAAAATAAACTAAAATTAAAAACCTAAATTAAAATAAATAAACATAAAATTAATAAACCAAATTAAATAAAATAAAAAAATATATTAAAGAATAAAAAAATAAACTAAATAAACTAAAAGCTAAACCTACTAAATTTATTTAAAAAATTAACTAATAACCTAAATCCTAAATAAACCCTAAACCTACAACCCTAAACCCAAACCTAACCTAAAACCATCAACCTAAACTAAATTAAACCTAAACCCTAACCTAAACCTAAACCCTAAAACTAAAACCTAAACACTAAACCTAAACTAACCTAAACCTAAACCAAACCTTAAAACCTAAACTAAACTAAAGTTTAAACCTAAACCTAACTAATAAACACTAAGCCCTAAACCCTAAACCTAAAACTAACCTTAAAACCTAAGCTAACCCTAAACTAAATCTATCCTAAACCCTAAATATCTAAACCCTAAACCTAAACTCAACCTAAACTAAACTAAAACTATAACCCTAAAAAATCTTAAACCCTAAACCCTAAATCCTATACCCTATATCCTAAAAACCTAAAAACCTAATCATAAACTGAATAAAAATACCTAAACCTAAGTAAAATAAAAATATATAATAAAATAAAAACCTAAACTAAAACCTAAACCAGATCTTAAACCTAAAAAAAAATAGAAACTAAAATAAAATAATATAAATAAGAACTTAAACTTAAATAAAAAAATAAAATAAACTTAAAAATTAACTACCTAAATTAAATAAAATAAACCAAAAATAAAATAAAATAAATGCTAAATAAAACCTAATCTTAAAAAAAATAAATCTAAAAATAAATTAAACAAAACCTAAACCCTAAACTAAAAAAAATCTAAACATAAAATAAAAAAATAAAATAAACGTAAACCTAAAAAAAATAAACTACACTATAGAAAACCTAAACCTTAACCTAAAATAAACTAAACCTAAACCCTAAACTAAATAAAATAAAATAAACAAAAAATTAACCTAAATCTAAACTAAAAATAAAAACTTAAATATAAACCCAAAAAAAGATAAAACCTAAAACAAAAAATAAAATTAAAGCCTAAACCTAAACCTATAAATAAAAAATAAAACCTAAACCTAAAAAAAAAATTTAAACTGAAAAATAAACAAAAATCTAAACCTAAACCTATAAAATAAAATAAAATAAAAAACCTAAACCTAAACCCTAAATCCTAAAGCAAGAACCCTAAACTCTAAACTAAAACCTGAACCCTAAACCTAAAACCTAAACCCTAAACCTTAAACCCTAAACTCGAAATACCCAAACCCCAAAATCCTTAACCCTAAATCCCTAAACCTTAAACCCTATAACCTTAAACCTAAACCCTAAACCCTAAACCCTGAACCTAAAAAAATACCCCTAAATCCTAAACCCTTAACCCCAAACCCTAAGCCCCGTACCCTAAACCCTAAAAAGTTAAAAACCTAAAACAAAACTAAAAAAATATAAAAATAAAATCAAGAAAAAAACCTAAACCAAAATAAAATAAAATAAAAATAGAAATTAAAACATAAGGCTAAACCTAAACATAAACCTAAATGTAAACCTAAAAAGAAAATAAAATAAGAAATAAGAACTAAAATAAAATAAAATAAATAAAACCTAAACTAAACTAAAAAAAATAAAATACCTAAATAAAATAAAAACAAAACCTAAAATAAAAAAACTAAATAATCTTAAAATGAAATGAAATAAAAATTAAATAAAAACCTAACCCTAAATAATAAAACTAAAAATAAATCTTGAAAATAAATAAATGATAAAACCTAAGCCTTAAACTTTAAAAAAAATACCTAAACCTTGAATAAAAATAAAATAAACCTAAATCAACACTAAAATAAACTATACTAAAATAAGCAAAACCTAAACCTAAACCTAAAACAAACTAAACCTAAACTTAAATCTAAATTAAATAAAATAAACTAAGCTAAAAATAAACCTAATGCTAAAAAAAAAAATAGAACCTAAAAAAATACCTAAAATAAAAACCTAAAACCTAAACCTAAAAAAATAAAATTAAAACCTAAACCTAAACCAAGAAATAAAAAATAAACCCTAAACCAAAAAAAATATAAAATATAAATATAACTAAACTAAAAAAAACTTAAACCTAAACCCAAACATAAAAAATAAATTAAATTAAAAAACCTAAACTAAAATAAATAAACCTATAATAAATAAGTTAAACTAAATAAAAATAAAAATAAAATTAAACTTAAATCAAAATAAAAAAATAAAATAAATGAGAACAAATAAAAAATAAACTAAATTAATTTAAACCTAATTGTTTACTTAATTTAAAAAAAAATTAAAATAAAATGATAATGAAAACCCTAAACTAAATAAAACCTAAACTCTAAACTAAACCTAAACCATAAATAAACCCTAAACTAAAATTAAAACACTAAACCTACTATAAACCTAAACTTAAACTATAAACCCTAAACTAAAACCCTAATGCTAAATAAACACTAAAAACCTAAACCAAACCTAAAACCATAAAACTAAAACCCTAATCCCTAAACTAATTAAAAAACTAAATCCTAAACCTAAATATACTCTAAACCATAACTAAACTCTAAACCCAAACCCCAAACTAAAATAAACATAACCCTAAACTTAAACCTAAACTAAAAAAAAACTAAACATAAACCTAAAATAAATACTAAATAATAAACCTAACTAAACCCTAAACCCTAAACTAATTAAAACCTAAACCTAAACTAAACTAATAAATAAACTTAAACTAAAAAATAAACTTAAACTAATAAAAATAAAATAAAAAATAAATAAATAAAAATAAACTAAATTAAAAAAATAAAGTTTAAATAAACTTAACCCTAAACTAACCTAAACACTAAACCCTAAACCTAAACTAAACTAATAAACCTAAACCTAAACCTAAACCCTAAAACTAAACTAAACCCTAAACTAAACCCTCAAAACTAAACTATAAACCCTAAACCCTAAATCTAAAAATTATAAACCCTAAACTTTAAACTATAACCCAAAACCTAAACCCTAAAAAACTAAACCCTAAAGTCTAAAACCATAAATAAATCCTAAACTAAACTAACCCTAAACCTAAGTAATACTAAAACCCTAAACCTTAAAGTTAAACACTAAACCCTAAACCTAAATTAAAACCCTAAAACCTAAACCCTAAAATAAATAAACCTAAACCCTAAAACCTAAAACCTAAACCTAAACTAAATAAAACATAAAACAAAATAATTAAAACACTTAAACCTAAATAAAATAAAAACATAAATAAAACTTAAACCTTAATGTAAAAATAAAATAAAATAAACTAATAAAATTAAACTAAAATAAAATAAACAAAAACCTAAAGCTAAACCTAAAAATAAAATAAAATAATCTATTAAAAATAAATAAATTAAATAAATGAAAACCTAAAATAAATTAAAAAAATAAACCTAAGAATAAAAAACCTAAATAAAATAAAAACTACGCATAAAATATAAATAAAAGAAAAATAAAATAAAATAAAATAAAAACTAAATAAAACCTAAACCTAAAAAATAAACCTAAAACTAAAACCTAAAAATAGATAAAAAATTAAACATAAACCCTAAACTAAAAAGTAAAACTAAATCTAAAATAAAAATAAAATAAACATAAACCTAAACTAAAATTAACTAAAATAAAATAAATAAAACCTAAACATAAACGAAAAATTAAAACCTAAACCCTAAACTAAAAAAAATAAAATAAACTAAAAATAAATCCAAATCATAACTAAAAATTAAAGCCTAAAAAAAACCTAAAATAAAAACCTAAAATCTAAATGTAAAAAATAAAAAAAAACCTTATCCAAACCCATAAAATACCCAAACCTAAAAAATAAAATAAAAATAAAACTAAACTAAAAAATAAACCTAAACCTAAACCTAAATCTAAAAAATAAACTAAAATAAAAAACACAAACCTAAACCCTAAACCCTAAGCCAATAACCCTAAACCCTAAACTAAACTTGAAACCTAAACCTAACATAAAATTAAACTAACCTAAACCCTAAACCCTAAAAAAAAAAACCCTAAACCCAAAAAAAACCTAAACCTAAAACCCTAAACCCTAAACCATAAACCTTAAACCTAAAACCATAAAACTTAAACCTAAGCCCTAAACCCAAAAAAATCCTAAACCTAAACCTAAACCTAAACTAACCCTAAACCCTAAACCATAAAACCTAAAACCTAAACCTAAACTAAATAAAGTAAAATAAAAAATAAAAAACCTAAACTAAAAAATTAAAATAATGTAAGAACATAAACAAAACCTTAACCTAAACCTAAACCTAAACCTAAAAGGAAATATAATAAATAAATAAAAATTGAACTAAAATAAAATAAATAAATAACTAAACTAAGCTAAAGATAAAAAACTTAAATAAAATAAAAACTAATCGTAAAATAAAAATAAAATAAACCTACAATATAATAGAATATAAACTAAATAAAACCTAAACCTAAATAATAAATCTAAAAAATAAAACCTAAAAATAAAAAAAAAAATAAACCTAAATCTTAAACTAAATATACCAACTAAAAATAAAATAAAAAAACCTAAACCTACATTAAAATAAACTAAACTAAAAAAAATAAAACCTAAACCTAAACAACAAAAAATAAAACCTAAAAATAAAACTAAAATAAAAACCTAAACCTAAAAAATAAAATAAAAATCTAAACGTAAACCTAAAAATAAAAAATAAAACCTAAGCCTAAAACTAAACTAAAAAAATAAAGCAAAATAAAAAACCTAAACTAAAATAAGTAAACCTAAAATAATTAAATTAAACTAAATAAAAATAAAAATAAAGTTAAATCAAAATAAAAAATAAGTTAAACTAAAATAAATAAAAATAAACTAAATAAACCTAAACCTACAAGTTTACTTAATTTAAAAAAAATAAAAATAAAAAAGACAAAAAAACCCTAACCCTAAACCCTAAAAACTAAACCCTAAACTAACAACCCTAAACCCAAAACCATAAACCCTAAAACCCTAAACCATAAACCTAAACTAATCTTAAACCTAAACAATCCAAACCTAAAATAAACCTAACTAAACAACCTAAGCTCTAAACCCTAAAATAACCCTAGCCTTAAACCTAAACACTAATGCTAAATTAAACCTAAACCCTAAACTTAAACCTAAACCTAAACCCTAAAATCAAAACCTAATTAACATTAAACCTAATCTAAACCTAAAACTATAAACCCTAAAGTCTAAAACCTAAAAGAAAGACCCTAAACTAACACTAAATCCTAAACCCTAAACCCTAAATCATAAACCTTCAACTAACCCTAAAAGCAAACTTATACCCTAAACCTATAACCCTAAATCCTAAACCCTAAACCTTAAAGTAACCCTAAAACCTAAACCTTAAAAACCCTAAACCCTAAAATACTCCACCCTAAACATTAAGCTAAACCTAATGTGAGTCACTATAGCACCTAAGAGGTGAATTGGATATTAAAATTTTAAAACTTAAATCTTAAATTTTAATATTTTGTAGAAAATTAATTTTTGATTTTATAATGACAGGATACAATTCTTAATGCAGCAAAAATAAAAGGGAGTAAAGTAAAGAGAGATAATAGGCAAACAATTTTTACATGGTTCAACCAAACCCCAAAACCGACCTATGCCCACGCACCCCTCACAGAATCTAATAAATGCAAAATAGCTTACAAATAGTACTCCTATAACAAGGTGAGTATAACCCTACACAATATGTACTCTCCTCCAAAGGGGTGAGTACAACCCCAATATAAATTTTATAGCACAAAAAGAAAAATATAAAATAATAAATCTTGATAAAATAAATTTCTCACCATTATACCAAGCTATCCAATTCAAAAATTGATCTCACAACTTACAAATGATCACTTAAAAATTTTGGCAAGATAAAATGCTCTTAATATTGATAAGAAATAATATAATACATCTTAAAGTGATCTTACTAAGAAGTTTATGTTATTACAATTTGTAGACTAATATAAAAAATTATTTCAAAATAAATTCACAATATTCATAACAATAATAAATTTCAGCAAGGAATAATTATTTTATTTTAACCAAAAGATTCTTTCAATTAATGTTAATGATCATATACTTAAATAAAATGAGTATATGATAAGATGCTAGTAAGCTTTTAATTAAAAAAGAGAGATCTAGCAAAAATAAAAATATTTTTAGTATAATAAATAAATTTTAAATGATTAAAATACACTTCTAAAATAGATCTAATGATAAATGGTCTTTCAAATAAGATTAATGAAGAAATATTTCAAGAAACAAAAAGATATTTATTGGAAGATAAAAATTTCAACAAGTTGAAATAAATCCTACAAACTATCATAAGAGTTTATCACAAAAAATGATTGAGAAACTTTGATGTGAAAAATAATGTCCAAAGACTAATCCACCAAAAGTATAAATTGGAAAGAATAAATAGATGGTGAAAATAGTATGAACAACTAAAGAGGATTAAGATCAAGAAAACAAACTCAAGTAATTTGAGAAAGGCTTGCTTAGTTGAAGATGTTAAAGCTTCCAAACCAAGGATTTGATCTTGCAATATTTGGAGAACACTTGGAAGGAAAATCTAAGAAATTTTCTTAGATTTGCTAGAGGGATTTTGAATTTGAATGAAATGCATCATGAAGAGAATGAGGGCTATTTATAGCAAGAAGGTCATATTTTAAAAATATATTATTCAAACCTCATGTTATCATCTAATATAATTTAATATTCAATAAAAATATAATTTATATTAAATAAATATTAAGTTTAGCAGCCAAAATTTGGCTATTCACATGGGTAAGTCAAAAGTAAACAAATATGGCTCTTAATATATTCAAAGCATGTAGCATGCATTCATTATTAAAATCAGCTAATGTTTGAAAAGTCATAATAAATTCAATTTTAATAAAAAAATGGGTCATGTAACCTTAAATTAAAGGAAAAATCCAAGGAATCATTGGAGATGAAATCGATATAATTCTTTGATTAAAAATGACTTTGGCTAAAATACAAAATTTTATATATTTTGTTAATTTTGACATATGACATTTAAATATTATGATATAATTTATATATAATCATAAATATGTTAGTTATCATATAACCAAAAATTAAATTAAAATATTAATTATATTAAGTAAATAAAATAATACTTAATAGTCATTATCATTTATTATTTTTACAATTCAAATGCTATGTATGAAACATATAATTGAATGTTAATTAGATAGAGATTTATATAAATTATCCTAATTAAAATAATATGTTAAGTTGTGAGCAAATTGATTCATGCCAATGAACTCATATGAATAGTCATATAACCCAAAAAAATATTGTATCTTGAGCTTCATTATCCTTTTCATTCTTCTACTCTTGCAATTTCCTCTAATGTATTAGATATGTAATTAGCAATTGATATATCAAACACATAAAATATTCATTAGAACATCCAAGCATTTGTTTGTTATCATCAAAATTAATCGAATTGAACATGAGGCTAATTAAGCCAACACCCTCCTCCTTTTTGATGATGACAAACTATTGTTAGGTATTGAATTTGATGAAGGTACCAATTGACCTTTCATCATTAAAAAAAATTCCCTTAAAAAAAATTTATGCACAAGAAATGAATAATGTTGCTCCCCCTAAATGTATGCATGAAATACACTTAATACTAACCAACATTTTTCTCCCCTTTTGACAACATCAAAAAGTGAGAACAAACTACATATAATTTTAAATATTAGGATCTAACATTCCAAGCATGCATCTTAAAGTACAAAAATGTTCTTCTAATAATGGTTTTGTAAAAATATCTGCAATTTGTAAATCGGTGCTAATAAAATTAATATTAACATCACCTTTCAAAACATGATCCCTAATAAAATGATGTCTAATTTCTATATGCTTGGTTCATGAGTGTTGGATAGGATTTTTAGTCAAACTAATAGCACTAGTATTGTCACATTGAAGTAGAATGTGATCTTGCTTAGTACCAAAATCTTTTAATTGTTGCTTTAACCAAAGGACCTAAGCAACACAACTACCGGTAGCTATGTACTCAGACGATAAAGCTTCAAAATTTTGTTTCAGATGACCAAGACACAAGTGATGATCCTAAAAATGACATGTGCCGATGTGCTTTTTTCTATCTACTTTGCATCCTCAAAATCAGCATCAATAAGTAACCAAATCACATGATAAAGAATTTTAGGATACCATAAACCTAACCTAGTAGTGCCTATCAAATACCAAAAGATACGCTTGACGCTATTAAATGAGATTCTTTCGGTTGGCCTCAAAATGAGCACACAAATAAACAAAGAAACATAATATCGTGCCTACTAGTAGAAGGTATAAAAGTGAACCTATCATACTCTATAAAGTTTTTGATCAACATTTTCCTATCTAAATCTATAATGGGCTCATAGGAGTTTTACTAGATTTAAATCTTTTCATGTCAAACCTCTCAAGCAATTCATTTGTGTACTTGGTTTGATGATGAATGTGCCATTTTCTTGTTGCTTCACTTGAAGACCTAAGAAAAAATTAAGTTCTCCCATCATACTCATTTCAAACTCTTTAGACATCAACGATGAGAACTCATGGCATAAAGATTCATTTGTACTCCAAATAATATATCATCTACATACAATTGTACCACAATCAAATCATCATCTATGCTCTTAAGGAATAAGGTGGTATCTACTATACCCTATCAAAATCCATGATCAATCAAAAAGTTACTTAACCTATAATACCAAGCACGAGGAGCCTATTTTAAACCATATAAGGATATCTCTAATTTATACACATGATTTGGACAATCAAGGCTCTCACATCTAGGTGGTTCCTCTACAAATACATTTTGGTCAATAAATCCATTCAAAAATGCACTTTTGACATCCATTTGAAAAAGTTTAAAATTTCTAAAATAAGCAAGCAAGGAGTAACCGATAGCTTCTAGTCTTTGCTACTGGTGCAAAAGATTCTTCAAAATCTATACCTTCAACTTGTGTACCCTTGTGCAACTAACCTAGCTTTATTTCTAACAATACAACCTGAATCATCTAGCTTATTCCTAAAGATCCATTTTGTTCCAATGACATTTTGATCTTGGGGTCTTGGGACTAATTCCAAACATCATTTCTTACAAATTGATTCAACTCCTCTTCCATAGCAATAATCCAAAAATTATCATTTAATGCTTCTTCTAAATTTTTAGGTTCAACCTCAGATAAAAATGTTGAATGATCTACAACTTCTACTATGTCTTCTAGTCATAACTCCTTTTGAAGGATCTCCTATAATTAGTTCCTTTGGATGATTTTATTATATTTCCATTCTTTAGGCAATGAATCATCCATATTGTCTTCTAAAGATATTTTCTTAAAATTATCAATCTCTTCATCAATCACTTCATTTCTAATAGGATCAATCAAATTTTCATCAAAAATAACATGTATTGATTATTCTATAATCATTTTTCTTTTATTGTAAACTCTATAAGCTCTACTAGAAAGAGAGTATCTTGAGAAAATAACATCATATGATTTACAATCAAACATACCAAAATGATCTTTTCCATTATTCAAAATAAAGCATTTACTTCCAAATACATGAAAGTGTTCAATCTTAGGCTTCTTTCCAAAAAACAATTCATAGGGTATCTTCTTCAAAATTGGTCTAAAATAGATCCTTTTCATCACATGACATGCAGTATTTACTACTTCTCCCCAAAATTTTTTTGGCAATTTATACTCATCAAGAATATATCTTCTTAATTCAATTAACATTATATTTTTTCTCTCTACTACTCCATTTTGTTGGAGAGTTATAGGTGCAGAAAAATTATGTCTAATCCCATGTTCATCACAATAATCCTCAAATAATTTATTTTCAAATTATACCATGATCAATTTGAACCCTATTAATCAAAAGGCTTTGTTCTCTTTGAATATATTTAGAAAACTTTCTAAACTCACCAAAAATATCATCCTTGTAAGTTACAAATAAAACCTAAGTATATCTAGAGAAATCATCAACACTCACAAAACCATAATTTTTTCCACCTAAGCTAGTGGTGTTAATAGGACCAAATAAATCCATGTGCAATAATTCTAGAGGTCTAGAAGTAGAAACAATATTTTTTAATTTTAAATAATGCTTCTAGAATGCTTACAAAGAATACATGCATCACAAACATAGTTCGAATGAAAATTTAATTTAGGCAATCCAACTACTAAATCAAGTTTGGTAATTTTATTAAGTGTGTGCATGTTAATATGACATAGTCTCCTATGCCATAACCATATATCATCATGAGTGCTTTTAAAACAAAGTAAATTCAAATTCACATCATGAAAGCTATCTAAATTAATGACATAAATATTTTTATATCTTTGTCCTACTAACAAAACATTTTCATTATTTTTTATAATGCAACATGATGCATGGAATACTACATTCAAACCTTTATCACATAATTGACTAATAGAAATTAAATTATGTTTTAGTCCTTCCACTAGAAAAACATTATCTAAAGTGATAGAATTCTTACAAATAGAACCAATGCCAATGATCTTTCCCTTTGCATTATCTCTATATGCAACGAATCCTCCATCACTTGATTCTAAAGTTGTGAATTTATCTTTATCTCGTATGTGTCTTGAACATCCTTTATCCAAGTACCACATGCCTTCTTTGATTTTTCTTTGAAGGCATTCCTACAAAAGAAACTCACATGTTAACTTTTGGAACCCAAACATGTTTGGGTCCACATTCTACATTTGAAGCAAGATATCTAGCATGCGTGGTTTGTGTAGTGCTTGTACCATTGAGTACCCATACATAAGATGATTGCTTATTGTTTTGTAATTTACATGCATAGCAATCAAATGAAATATGCCCTTTTCTATCATAATAGTTACACCAAACATTAGTTTTTGCATATGACTTAGCATGATAATTATAAGGTATATGAGTGAGATGTGTATGATACAAATAATTTTTATTAAATGTTTTTCTTGATGAAGTATTATAATGAACTTGTGATTTAAAACATAATTCTAATCTTGCTTTTAACAAATATTCTCTCTTTCAAGTTTACATACAAGTAAGGAACAATTTAATAAAGAAATTATTTTTACTTTTAAATTATCACATTCATTTTTTAAATCACAAAAATGCATATCTAAATTTTTATGTTCTTTTCTAAGGTTTTGTATTTTCTTTTAATTTTTTATATTCAATAACTAAATCATTAAAAGCATCATCTAATTCATCATAAGATATATCATTACATACCTCTTGAGATTCTAAGTTAGATTCTCCATTTGCCGTAAGACATATGTTTACCTCTTCATCGGATGAGCAAGTACTTGATTCATTTGAATCTGGATTGGCCCATAAAGCCATCTTCTTCTTATTATGGTACTTTTTCTCCTTCATTTTTTTTTCTTCTTTTCACATCAATCTATTTCTTCTTTGATTCAACAAGTTCTAGACAATCACCTCTTATGTGTCCAGGCTTTTTACAATGCTAGAAAATGATCCCCTCACTTGTAAGAAATTTTTAGTTTGAAATTTATAGTTTTTAGAATTTTTATACCTTTGATTCTTCTTCCTTAGAAAGTTCCCAATACTTTTGGATAGCATGACCACCTCATCACTATCACCATCCGAGCTTGAGGTGTTATGCTCATCATCATCATCAACTTGTAATGCAATGGCTTTTCCTTTATCCTTCTCCATTTTTGTTGAGTTATCCATCTTATACCTTTGAGCAATAACCTGTTCATGTGCTATCAAAGAACCCAAAAGCTGATCAAGTGGATAAGAAGATAAATCTTTAGCTTCACTAATAGCTGCTACTTTAGCTTCCTATTCTTTGGGAAGACATCTAAGAATCTTATAGACTAAGTCTTGATTCCTATATGTTTTTCCAGGAAAATGTAATGTGTTAATTATTTTCATGAATCTAGTATACATATTAGAAATAGATTCAAAAAGAGACATATGAAATGACTCATATTCATGAACAAGTCTATTTCTGTGAGCATCTTTAACTTCACTAGTTCCTTCATAAGTTATAATGAGTTTATCCCATATTTCTTTTGTTGTACTTAACATAGAAATTTTCATGTAATCATTAGGTAATAAAGCACAATGTAAAGTATTATAAGCCCTAGCATTTAATTCATCAAGTTCTCTTTCAGCTAAAGACCATTCCTCAAAAGGTTTTTCTACTTTAATTCCATTTACTTCTATTGTGGGTGTATGATATTGATGTGTCAACATATACCACATGCGTGCATCTTGACCTCTTAAAAATGTACAAATTCTATTTTTCCAATAGTCAAATGGTACACTATATAAAAGTGGTGGTCTATGAGTGGATTGTCCCTCCATGTGAACCCTTTGAAAGCTTGCTATAGTGAAAAGATGTACTCTTGGATGTTAAGCCAATAAAAGAGCTCGATACCAATTGAGTCACTATAGCATCCAAGAGGGTGGGTGATATTAAAATTTTAAAACTTAAATCTTAAATTTTAATTTTTTGTGGAAAATTAATTTTTTTTATTTTATAATGATAGATACAATTCTTAATGTAGCAAAACAAAAATAAAGTAAAAAAGAGACAATAGGCACACAATTTTTCGTGGTTGGCCAAACCCCAAAACCCAGCGTTCCTCTAAACCCACTAGGAATCCACTAAATATAAAAATAGCTTACAAATAGTACTCTCCTATAACGGGGCTACTAGAACCCCTACAACAATATGTACTCTCCTACAAAGGGGCAAGTACAACCCTAATATAAATTTTATAGCACAAAAAAAATATAAAATAATAAATCTTGATAAAATAAATTTCTCACAATTATACCAAGCTATCCCATTCAAAAAATGATCTCACAACTTACAAATGATCACTTAAAAAATTTTGGCAAGATAAAATGCTCACTTAATATTGATAAGAAATAATATAATAAATATCTTAAAGTGATCTTACTAAGATGTTTATGTTATTACAATTTGTAGACTAATATAAAAAATTATTTCAAAATAAATTCACAATATTCTTTTGCACAATAAAATAAATTTTGGCAAGGAATAATTTGCTTTATTTTTACCAAAAAGATTCTTTCAATTAATGCTAATGATCACAAAGAACTTAAATAAAATGAGTATATGATAGATTTAAGTATGCTAGTAAGCTATTAATTAAGAAGAGAGATCTAGCAAATATAAAAATAATTTCAGCACAATAATTTATTTTAAATGCTTAAAATATATACTAAAATAGTTCTAAGAATAAATGATCTTTTAAAATAAGAGTAATGAAGAAATATTTCAAGAAACCAAAATAAATTTGTAGGAAGTTAAAATTTTAGCAAGTTGAAATAGATCTACAAACTCTCACAAGAGTTTATCACAAAAAAATGATTGAGAAACTTTGATGTGAAAAAATAATGTCCAAAGACTAATCCACCAAAAGTATAAATTGGAAAGAATAAATAGATGGTGAAAATAGCATGAACAACTAAAGAGGATTAAAATCAAGAAAACAAACTCAAGTAATTTGAGAAGGCTTGCTTAGTTGAATATGTTGAAGCTTCAAAACCAAAGATTTGATCTTGCAATATTTGGAGAACACTTGGAAGAAAAACCTAAGAATTTTTCTCTTAGATTTGCTAGAGGGATTTTGAATTTTGAATGAGAAAATGCTTTCATGAGAGAATGAGGGCTATTTATAGGCAAGAAGATCATATTATAAAATATCATGCAAACCTCATGTTATAATCTAATAATTTAATATTCAATAAAATATAATTTATATTTAAATATTAAATTTAGTAGCCATAATTTGTCTATTCCCATGGGTAAGTCAAAAGTAATCAAATATGGCTCTTAAAATATTCAAAGCATGTAGCATGCATTCATTATAAAAATCAGTAATGTTTAGAAAATCATAATAAATTCAATTTTAATCAAAATTATGTAACCTCTTAAATTAAAGGAAAAAAATCCATGGAATCCGGAGATGAAATCGATATGAATTCTTTGATTAGAAAATGACTTTGGCTAAAATACAAAATTTTATATATTTTTGTTAATTTTGACATGTGACATTTAAAAAATTATGATATAATTTATATATAATTATAAATATGTTAGTTATCTTATAACCAGCAAATTAAATTAAAATACTTAATTATATTAAGTAAATAAAATAATTACACTTAATAGTCATATCATTTATTATTTTGACAATTCAAATGTTATGTATGAAACATATAATTGAATGTTAATTAGATAGAGATTTATATAAATTAACCTCATCAAAATAATATGTTAAGTTGTGAGCAAATATATTCATGCCAATGAACTTATATGAATAGTCATATAACCCAAAATATTGTATCTTGAGCTTCACATTATCCTTTTCATTCTTCTGCTCTTGCAATTTCCTCTAATGTATTAGATATGCAATTAACAATTGATATATTTGAAACACTTAGAAATATTCATTAGAACATCCAAGCATTTGTTTGTTATCATCAAACTTAATCGAATTGAACATGAGGCTAATTAAGCCAACACCTAAAGCCTAAATACTAAACCCTAAACCCTAACCATAAATTCTAAATCCGAAAATCCTAAACCCTAAACCATAAACCCTAAAAACCTAAAAACATAAACCTAAACTAAATAAAATCTTAACCTAAATATAATAAAAGTTGAAATAAAATAAAAACATAAACTAAAACCTAAACCTGAAAAGTAAAATAAAATAAACTAATAAAAATAAATTAAAATAAAATAAATAAAAACCTAGACTAAACTAAAAAATAAAATAAACCTAAGAATATAAAAACATAAATAAAAAAATAAACTTAAAAATAAAATAAAATAAACCTAAAATAAAAAATAAATAAAATCTAAACCTAAATAAAATAAATAAATAAATAAACCTAAACCCTAAATTTAAAGAAACCAAAACCTAAAATAAAAATAAAACAAACCTAAACTAAAATAAAATAAACTAAACTAAAATAAATAAATGTAAACCTAAACATAAAATAAACTAAAGATAAACCCTAAAACAATAAAATAAAATAAACCTAAACCTAAACTAAAAAATAAACCTAAAAATAAACCAAATAAAACCTAAAAATAAAATAATAAATTAAACATAATCCTACAAAAAAAAAAAAAAAACTTAAAAATAAAAAAAAGAAAATAAAATATACATGGCGTAAACCTAAACTAAAAAAATAAACTAAAATAAATAAAAAATAAAATAAATGAACTAAACTAGATAAAATAAAAAAAATAAAATAAAATAAATAATAAATAAACTAAATAAAAATTTCTTTTTGTATATCAAAAAACCTCAACCTTAAACCCTAAACTACCCATGTGAAGCTATACAATCAGAAAATTATAACCCTAAAACCTAATCTAAACCTAAAAATAGAATAAAAATAAAACTCAATTAAAAAATAAACCTAAAATTAAACTTAAAACAAAAAATAAACTAAAAAAAACCTAAACTAAAATAAATAATCCTAAAATAACTAAACTAACTAAACTAAATAAAAATAAAAAATAAACATAAATAAAATAAAAAAATAATATGAACTAAATTAAATAATAAACAAACTAAATAAATTAAATAAATAAAAGAAGAAATATTGAATCTGAATTTCTTCTCTATTAAAAAAAAATCCTAAACTAAATTAAAACCTAAAACCTAAACCTAAACCCCAAACCTAACCTAAAATAACCTACCACTAAACCCTAAACCTAAAACTAACCTAAAACTCTACCCTAAACCCTAAACTAACCCACTACTATACCCCACAAACAAAAATCCTAAATAAATTTAAAATAAACCTAAAATAAAATAAATAAATAAAATTTATAATATAATAAAGTAAAAAAATAAATTAAACTGAAAACATAAACTAAAAATAAAATAAAATAAAAACTAAACTAAAATAAAAAAATAAATCCTAAACTAAACAAAAAAAAAATAAAATAAAAACTAAATAAAACCTAAACCTAAACAATAAACCTAAAATAAAAATAAAATATAAATAAAATAAAATCTAAACTAAAAAAAAGAAACCTAAACCTAAAATAAAATAAATTAAACTTAAAATTAATAAAACCTATACAAAAAACCTAACCTAATAAACCAAAAATAAAATAAAATAAAAATAAAACTAAACTAAAATAAAATAAATAAAACCCTAAACTAAAATAAATAAAAAATAAAATGACCTTAAATCAATAACCTAAATAAAAGATTGAACGTGAAATAAAATAAAATAAACCAAAATAAATAAAATAAAACCTAAATGAAACTTAAACCTAAAATTAAACTTAAAAAAAAACTGAACACTAAACTAAAAAAAGCCAAAACCTAAAAGAAACAAAATAAATCAAATTGAAACCTAAACTAAAATAAACTAAACTAAACTAAAATAAATAAAACCTAAACCTAAACCCTAAACTAAATAAAATAAAATAAATAAAAAAAAAAACCTAAACATAAACTAAAATAAAACCAAAACCTAAAAAATAAAATTAAAAGAAAATTAAACTAAAAAATAAACATAAAATAAACCTAAAAAAAAAAAAAACTAAAATAAAACTAAAATAAATAAACTAAACTAAGTAAAAATAAAAAATTAAATAAACTAAAATAAAAAAATAAACTAAATAAACTTAAACCTTCCGGTATACTTAATTTTTTTATTAGTTAAGTTTATTTTATTTTTAGGCTTAGGTATAAGTTTTAGGGTTGTAGGAAATAAAACTTAAAATAAAATAAATAAAAAACCTAAACCAAAATAAAAAATAAAAAAAATAAAAACATAAACTAAAACTTAAACCTACACCTAAATAAGAAATAAAATAAAAAATAAAGACTAAACTAAAATAAAATAAATAGAAACCTATGCTAAACTAAAAAATACCTAAAATAAAATAAAATAAACCTATAATAAAATAAAATAAAAACTAAATAAAAACCAAAATATAACAAATAAACTTAAAAATAAAACATAAACCCTAAACTAAGAAAAAAATCTAAGCCTAAAAAAAATTAAAATAAACAAACTAAAATAAACCAAAACCTAAACTAAAATAAACTCAAATAAAATAAATAAAATACATCTAAACATAAATAAAAACTAAACCTAAACTAAATAAAATAAAATAAACTAAAATAAACCTAAATAAACTAAAAATAAAACCAAAAATAAACCTAAAATGAAAACCTAAACCTAAAAATAAAATAAAACCCTAAACCTAAACCTAAAATAAAAATAAAACTTAAACCTAAAATAAAATAAAAATAAATCTAAACTAAAAAATAAACTAAACCTAAAAAGTAAATAAAAATAGAAAACCTAAACTAAAATAAATAAACCTAAAATAAATAAACTAAAATAATAAAATTAAAAAAAAAACTGAATCAAGATAAAAATTAAAATAAACTAAAATAAATAAAATAAACTAAATAAACCTAAACCTACGAGTTTATTTAATTTTAAAAAATAGAAACAATAATAACTAACTATACCCTAAATTACCCTAGGCCCTAAACTCAGTGACCTAAACCCTACCCAAAATGCCAACCCCAAACCCTAAAACACCTAAACTTTCCTAAACCAAAACCCTAAATCTTAAATCCTAAACCTCCCACCTTATACCACTGACCTCCCCTCCTAAACTAAAGATCATAAAGCCTGCCTGACTAAATCCTAAACCCTAAACACTAAACTCCACCCTAAAGCCTAAGCCTAACCTACCCTATCTGCACTCATAAACCATAAACATAACCCTATTCTGTCTCTCAATACCATAAACCCTACCACACCCTCTAAGCGCTAAACATTTAAAACCACCATAAACCTAACCATAAATCCTAAATCCTATTGTAAACCTCAGCTTTCTTAACATATGGAAAATATAATGCATCTCTCTCCCCAATCGTGGGACATCGCTTTATGTGGAAACCATCTAAGGCTCTCTAGTCTTATCGCCATTGAGTTACACCAACTTTTTCCCGAACATACTCATTTTACATTTTATCTCTAAGAGTAAAGCCACTCATTCACTTGACCATCCTCATCTCTATTACACTTAACTTAGTATTATGCTTCTCTTTTTATTATTCACCATAAGTCATTCTGAGGTCTTACCACCATCTTATAAAATTTTCCTGAACTTTTTTTTATCACACAATAGGCGGCATTCCTCCACTTCAATCTAACTTGAATTCTACTAATAACATCTCCATCTATTTCACCATCATTTTGAACAATATAGCCTAAATATCTGAATCGCTCACTCTTAAGGACTTGTTCACCTAATGTCACTACCACTTGAACTTCTACAACTAAAATTACACTCCATATATTCAGTTTTAGATCTACTTAAACAAAAACCTTCCAACTCTAAAGTTGACCTCCATAATTCAAGTTTCTCTTGGACTCCCTCTCTAGTCTTATCAACAAGAAGAATGTCATCAGCAAAAAGCATACACTAAGGTACATATTCATGTAAATGCCTAGTAAGAACATCCATAACTAAAGTAAAAAAGATAAGGGCTTAAAGCTGATCCTTGATGTAATCCAACTCAAATAGGAAAATATTTAATCAATCTTCCTTGTGTTTGGACATAAGTAATAGCTCTAGTATACATATCCTTAATGACTTGAATATAATGAATATTAACTCCTTTCTATCCTAGAACTCTCTAGAGAACATCTCTTGAAACTTTATCATATGCTTTCTCTAAATCAGTAAATATGATATGTAGATCCTCCTTACTTGCTCTATACTTCTCCATCAAACCTCTTAACAAATGTATAGAATTTATAGTAGATCTATCTGACTGAAACCAAACTGATTATGAGAAACTTTTGTATCAAATCGTAACCTATGTTCAATTACTCTCTCGCATAATTTTAATGTATGACACATTAACTTAATTCCTCTATAATTTGCACACTCTTGTGCATCACCTTTATTCTTAAATATAGGAACCAATACACTCTTTCTCCACTCATTTGAAATATTTTTAGTCTTTAAAATAATATTAAAAAGATTTATGAGAGCCAAGAAATTCCTTGATCTCCTAAACATTCCACACTTCTATTAGAATACCATTAGGTCTTTCTATTTTTCCACATTTCATTTTCTTTAAAGCTTCTCTAACTTCAGATTTACTAATACAAAGATAAAAATAAAATTCTCTATTTTTTAGGTATTAAGGTTGCTAAAATCAATCATAATTTTGGATCAATCATTGAAAAGTTTATCAAAATACCTCATCCACCCATTTTTAATATCCTTTTCTAAGAAAAGTACTTTATAATTTTCATCCTTAATACATCTCACTTGAACTAAGTTTTACTTCTCCTATCTCTTTAGTTGGCTAACTTATACATACAACTTTCACCTTCTTTATCATATAATATATTGTATAAATCACTAAAAGCTAAATTTTTTGCATCATATATTGCTTTCTTAGAATCTTTATAGGCCACTTTATATCTTTCCCAATTCTCTGAGTTTTTACATCTAACCAAAGTTTTATACCAATGCTTCTTATTTCTTATCTTTTCTTGCACACTCTGACTCCACCACCAACTATTTTTATTAAAAGAATCTTTTACTTTTGATTCTCCCAACACATTTTTAGCAACTTGCTTAATTTTACTTGCTACTATTCCCACAATACATTAGCTTCCTTATGAACATCCCAAATTCTAAGCTCTTATAGCCTGCTTTAAAAAAACTTTTATTTGTGTTCTTTAAGTGTCCCCATCTAATCATAGGACAATAATTTGATTTATTTTTCCTCTTACAATCTTTCATCTTAAAATCTAAAACTAACAATCGATGTTGGGTACTTAAACTTTCACTTGAAATTACCTAATAATCTTTACAATCTAAACGATCTATTTTTCTTATAAAAAAATAATCAATTTGTGTTTTACTAGATCAATTTTTATAAGTAATAATATGTTCATCTCTTTTCTTAAATAAAGTATTATCATCCACAAAATCATAAGCTAAGGAAAAATCTAATATAGTCTTACCTTCTTCATTAGTCACTCCAAATCCATAACCACCATGAATACTTTTAAAATCTTCTACCACACTACCAACATGTCCATTTAAATCTCCTCCAATAAATACTTTTTCTTCAAGAGGTATCTTTTGTATTAATCCCTCTAATTCATTCCAAAATTTTTCTTTTGAGCTTACATCCAAACCTACTTGAGAGACATAAACACTTATAACATTGATAATCTTAGTATCAACAATAATCTTTAAAGCTATAATTCTATCTCCATCTATTAATGTTTATAAAATTATCCTTCAAACTTTTATCTATATTCACACCTACACCATTTCTAGTTCGACTTCTACGTGAATACCAAAGTTTAAAACCTAAACTATCAATCTCTTGGCCTTCTCCCCAACCCATTTAGTTTCTTGAACACATAAAATATTTATCTTTCTGAACCATAATGTAACTATATTCCATTCAGATCTAACCTAATTTACACGTCCATAATGTGGAACCCTTGCTTATTTAACACTCTCCACACGGTCTGACCCTTGCACATTTTTCTATTCTAGCCATACACCTAACTTCCAGAGATCTAGCATTAACCTGATTTAAAGGATTCATATCATTATTATTTTGACATTTTTTATACTACTTTTAGCATCGGACATGGGACCGACAAGGTGAAAATAATAATAAATTTAATAAAATAAAAATAAAATAAACTAAATGAACCTAAAGACCTTAATTTCCTAATCCTAAACCCTAAATCATAAACCCTAAACCCTAAAACTAACCCTAAACCCTAAATCCTAAACCTACAACATTAAACCTACAACCTTAAACCCTTAACCCTAAACCCTAAAAAACCCTAAAGCTTAAACCCTAAATCCTAAACCATAAACCCTAAACCCTTAAAACCTCAAACCCTAAAGCCTAAAACACTAAAACTTGAACCCTAAATAAACCCTAAACAAGACTAAACCTAAACCCTAAAACCCTAAACCCTAAACTAATAAAATAAAATAAACTAAACTAAAAAATAAATAAACATAAACCTAAACCTAACCTAAAAAATAAACTAAATAAAAACCTAAACTAAAACTAAAAAAATTAAACCATAACACTAAAAAAAATAAAATAAACTAAATAAATCGAAACCTACCATAAAAAATAGCCAAAACCTTAAACTATTAAACTAACCCGGAACCCTAAACCCTAAACCATAAGCCATAAATCCTAAATAAATAAAAAAATTTTAAAAAAATGCAAACCCTAAATCTTAAACCCTAAAATTAACCCTAAACCCTGAACACTAAAACCTAAACCCTAAAATTAACCCTAAACCCCAAACCTTAATCCCTAAACCCTAAACCCTAAAAACCTAAAAACTTAAACCTAGACTAAATAAAACAAAAAAATAAAATAAATAAAGAAACCTAAACCTAAAGAAAATAAAAAAATAAAATAAAATAAAAACCTAAACTTAAACCTAAACCTAAACCTACATAAACATAAACATAAACCAAAAAATAAAATAAAATAAAAAATAAAAACTAAACTAAAATAAAATAAATAAAAACCCTAAACTAAACTAAAATAAAGATAAACCTAAAAATAAAAAACCTAAATAAAATAAAAATAAACCTAAAATAAACCTAAAATAATATAAAATAAAAAATAAATAAATACCTAAACCTAAAAAATGAACCTAAAAATTAATAAAAAATAAAATCTAAACCCTAAACTAAAAAAGAAAACCTAAACCTACAATGAACAAAATAAAATTAACCTAAACATAAACTAAAATAAATAAAACCTAAACCTAAACCTAAAATAAACTAAAGTTAAACCTAAACCTAAACTAAATAAAATAAAATAAACTAAAAATAAACCTAATGCTAAACTGGAAAATAAAACCTAGAAATAAACCTAAAATAAAAACCTAAAACCTAAACCTAAATAAATAAAATAAAAACATAAACCTAAACTTAAAAATAAATAATAAAACTTAAACCTAAAAAATAAAATAAAAATTAAACTAAACTAAAAAATAAATATAAACCTAAACCTAAACTTAAAAAATAAACTAAAATAAAAAACCTAAACAAAAATCAAAAATAAAAAATAAATAAACTAAACTAAATAAAACTAAAAAATAATCCAAAATAAAAATAAAAAATAAAATAAACTAAAATAAATAATAAATAAACTAAATAAACCTAAACCTACTAATTTACTTAATTTAAATAAAACTTCTAAACCCTAAACCCTAAACCCTAAACCATAAATGCTAAACCCTAAAAAACACTAAACACTAAACCCTAAACCCTAAATCTAAATAAAACTAAACCTTACCCCTAAAAATAAACCCAAAAAACCTAAACCTAAAACCTAAACTAACCTAAACTAAACCCAATTAAACCTAAACCAAACTTAATAAAAATAAACCTAAACCTAAACCCTAAAAATAATAAACTAAAACCTAACTAAACTATAAATAACTAAAAACCTAAATAAACTACCTAATAAACCTAAACCATGACCCTAAACCCAAACTAAAAAAAACTAAACCCTAAAACATAAAACCTAAATCCTAAACCCATATTCTAAATTTAAAACCCTAAAAGCATAAATAATAAAAAACTAAACCCTAAACCCTAAACTCTACACCCTGAACCCTAAACCCAAACCCTAAACCCTAAACCCTAAACCTTAATCTAAACCCTAAACCCTAAACCCCAAACCCTAAACATAAACCTAAAGTAACTAAAGAAATTTAAAAATAAATCTAAACCCTAAAACTTAATAAGTTTAAACCTCATAAAATAAAGAACCTTGATAACATCATAAACTAGCCTAAATATAAGGTGGAGGTGGCTATGAGGTCCTTGATATGGAGGTGGTGGTCAGAGTAGTGGTGGTTATGATGGCAGGAGGAGAGACGGAGGTAACGACCGTGGTGGTGGTGGAGGGACATAAATGAGATATGATTGTGGATCCCGCTACTCGTGAGGCCGAGGTGGTTTTGATGGGAACTAGAGAAACTAAAGAACAACCCATCTGATTTGCTGCATATAGAACTATTTTTATAGTAGAGACGGTTCTAGTTATCTAGGGTTTTTGATTTGCTCTATGTGTGCTCATTTTTTATCTATGTCGTCACTTATGTCTTAGAAAACTTGGTGTGTTTCTTGGTTGATGAAATCAAAAAACTTGGTGTGTTTCTTGGCTTAGAGTTTATGGCCAGTCTGATTTGCTCTAAAAAAATAGTAAACCATAAACACTAAACTAGAACTTGAACCTTAGATCGAAAACCTAAGCCCTAAACCCTAAACCCTAAAACCTAAAAAACCTTAAACCCTAAACCCTAAACCCTAAATAAAAAAATAAAAAAAGACAAATCCTAAGACATAAACCCTAAAACTAGCCCAAAACCATAAACACTAAGCTCTAAATCCAAACCTTAAAACTAACCCTAAACCTTAAAACCTACAACCCTAAGTCCTAAACCCCAAACCCTGAACCCTAAAAACCTAAATTTCTAAACCTAAACTAAATAAAACCTAAAGATAAAATAAATAAAGAAATCTAAACCTAAATAAAAATATAATAAACAAAATAAAATAAATACTTAAATAAAAATAAAAACTTAAACCTAAACCTAAAAATAAAATAAAAAATAGATAATAAACTAAATTAAATTAAAATAAACCTAAAATAAACTAAAAAATAAATTAAACATAAAAAAGAAAATAAAAACTAAATGTAAAATAAAAATAAAATTAAATAAAAATGAAATGAAAACTTAAACCTAAAAAATTAAACCTAAACCCTAAACTAAAAAAAAACCTAAACCAAAAATAAATAAAATAAAATAAACCTATACCTAAACTAAAATAAATAAAACCTATGCCTAAACTTAAAATAAACTAAACCTAAACCTAAACCTAAATAAAATAAAATAAAATATACTAAAATTAGAAACCTAAAACCTAAACCTAAAAAAATAAAATAAAAACCTAAACCAAACTTAAAAATAAAAAATAAAACCTACACCTAAAATAAACTAAAAATAGAACTAAACTAAAAAATTAAACATACATCTAAACCTAAACCTAAAAAATAAACTAAAATAAAAAACCTAAATCAAAATAATAAATAAACCTAAAATAAATAAACTAAACTAAATAAAAATAAAAAATAAACCTAAATAAAAGAATAAAAATAAACTAAAATAAATAAACAAATAAACTAAATAAACTTAAATTTACAGGTTTACATAATTAAAAAAAACCAAAAACCCTAAACCCTAAACCCTAAACCCTAAACCCTAAATGTTAAACCCTAAAAAACCCTAAACTCTAAACCATAAACCCTATACCCTAAACCCTAAACCTTAAACCCTAAACCCTAACCTTAAACCCTAAAAGCATAAAACCCAAAACATTAAACCCCAAACCATAAACCCTAAACCCTAAACCCTAAACCTCTACCTTTCTTAACCATGTCTTTTTAGGTCTACCTCTACCTTTCTTAACATAAGGCAATTCTAATGCATCTACTCTAACCTCATTTGATCTCCGATGTTTTATGTGGCCAAACCATCTAAAACTCTCTAATTTTATTTGCAAAGTTACTCTAACTTTTCCAACATAACAATTCACATTTTATCTCTAAGAGTAAAGCCACTAATCAACCCGAGAATCCTCATCTCTGCAACACTTAACTTAGTCTCATGCTTCTCTTTTATTGGCCAACACTCTGCACCATAAATCATTGCAGGTCTTACTACCATCTTATAAAACTTTTCTTTAAGATTAACCGGTACTTTTCTATCACACGATAGGCTAGATGCCTTCCTAAACTTCAGCCATCCAAGTTGAATTCTACTAATAACATCTCCATCTATTTCACAATCATTTTGAACGATAGAGCATAAATATCTAAATTGCTCACTCTTTTTAATGCTTGCTCACCTAATGTCACAACACTATCTATATAACCTACAAGTTTATTTAATTTTCAAAAATAAAAAAAATTAAAAAACCCTAACCCTAAACCCTAAATCTTGAACCCTAAACACTTAACCCTAAACCCTAAAACCTACAACCCTAAACCCTAAACCCTAAAACCTATAACCATAAACCCTAAACCCTAAACCCTAAACCCCAAACCTTAAACAATAAACCCTAAACCCTAAAAACCTAAAAATGAAAACCTAAACTAAATAAAACTTAAAAATAAAATAAATAAGAAAACCAAACCTAAATAAAATAGAAAATAAAATAAAAACCTAAACTAAAACCTAAACAAAACCTAACCCTAAACCTAAACCTAAATGTTAAAATAAAATAAAATAAATATAAAATTTAAATTTTAAAAAATAAAAACCTAAACTAAACTAAAAAATAAAATAAACCTAAAAAATTCTAGATAAAATAAAAACTAAATCTAAAATACAAATAAAAAAAATTAAATAAAAACATAAACTTAAAAATAAACTGAAAAATAAATAAAATATAAAACTTAAACCTATACCTAAAAAATAAACTAAAATAAAGAACCTAACCTAAAATAAAAAAAGCCCTAAAATAATTAAACTAAACTAAATAAAAATAAAAATAAACAAAAATTAAAATAAAAAAATAAAATAAACAAAAATAATTAAAAAGTAAACTAAATAAACTTCAACCTATTGGTTTACTTAATTTTAAAAAAAATGTAAACCCTAAATAATAAACCCTAAACCTATAACCCTAAATCCTACCTTAAACCCTAAACCCTTAAACTAACCCTAAACCCTAAACCTACAACCCTAGACCTACAACCCTAAACCCTTAACCCTAAACCCTAAACCCTAAAAACTTGAAAACCTAAACCAAAAGTTTATAAAACATAAAAATAAAATAAACAGAAAAACCTAAACTAAAATAAAATAAAATAAAAACCTAAACTAAAACATAAACCTAAACCTACAAATAAAATAAAATATAATAAATAAACTAAAATAAAATAAATAAAAACCTAAACTAAACTAAAAAATAAATAAAGCTAAGAATAAATAACCTAAATAAAATAAACACTAAACGTAAAATAAAAATAAAATAAACCTAAAATAAAATAAAATAAGAACTAAATGAAAAACTAAACCTAAAAAATGAACTTAAAAGTAAAACCTAAAAAATAAATAGAAAATAAACCCCAAAACCTATACTAAAAATAAAAACTTAACCTAAAATAAAAATAAAATAAACCTAAACCTAAACTAAAATAAACTAAAATAAAATAAATAAAACCTAAACCTAAACCTAAACTAAACTAACCTAAACCTAAACCCTAAACTAAATAAAATAAAATAAACTAAAAATAAACCCAAACCTAAACTAAAAAAATAAAACCTAAAACATAAACCTAAAAAAATAAAATAAAAACCTAAACCTAAACTTAAAAATAAAAAATAAAACCTAAACATAAAATAAAATAAAACTAAAACTAAACTAAAAAATAAACATAAACTTAAACCTAAACCTAAAAAATCAAATAAAATAAAAAAAACCTAAACTAAATTAAATAAACCCAAAATAAATAAACTAAATTAAATAAAAATAAAAAATAAACCTAAAGAAAAATAAATAAATAAAATAAACTAAAATAAATAAAATAAAAAAATAAAACTAAACCTACGAGTTTATTTATTTATTTTTTAAAAACCCCCTAAACCCTAAACCTTAAAACTAGCCCTAAACCGAAAACCTTAAACCTACAACTCTAAACCTACAACCCTAAACCCTAAAACCTAAAAATAAAGTAAATAAACAAACTTAAACTTAAATAAAATAAAAAACTTGGCCTAAAATAAAAATTAAATAAACAAAATAAAATAAACCTAAACCTGAACTAAAATAAACTTTACTAAAATAAATAAAACCTAAACCTAAACCTAAAGTAAAGCAAACCTAAACCCTAAACTATTAAAATCAAATAAACTAAAAATAAACCTAAACCTAAACTAAAAAATAAAACATGAAAATAAAACTAAAATAAAATCATAAAACCTACATCCTAAACCCTAAACCTTAAAAAGCTAAAAACCTAAACCTAACTAAACGAAACCAAAAAATAAAATAAATAAGTAACCTAAACTATAATAAAATAATATAAAAAATAAACTAAAACCTAAACTAAACCTAAAAAAAAATCTAAACTAAAATAAAATAAATAAATACTTGAACTAAACTAAAAAAAAGTAAAAAACCTAAAAATAAATAAAAAATAAAACTTAAACAATAAACAAAAAAAACTTAAACCTAAATAAAGTTAAAATAAACCTAAACTAAATCCAAAAATAAACTGAACCTAAACCTAAACCTAAACTAAATTAAGTTAAATTAAATAAAAATGAACCTAAACCTAAACTGAAAAATAATACCTAAAAAGAAACCTAAAATAAGAATCTAAAACCTACAAATAAAAAAATAAAATAAAAAACTAAACTTAAACCTAAAAATAGAAAAAAAAATCTAAATGTAAAAAATAAAATAAATAAAACTAAACTAAAAAATAAACTTAAACCTAAACTTAAACTTAAAAACTAAACTAAAATAAATAAACCTAAAATAAATGAATTAAACTAAATAAAAATAAAAATAATGCTAAATAAAAAAATAAACTTAATAAACTAAATAAACCAAAACCTACTAGTTTACATTTTAGAAAAGTAAAAATTTAAAAAATAAAAACAAATAAAAAACCCTAAACCCTGAACCTACAAACTTAAACCCTCAACCCTAAACCATAAAACCCTAAACCCTAAACCCTAAGCCCTAAACCCTAAACACTAAAACCTACAACCAAAAACCCTAAACCTTAAACTCCAAACCCTAAACCTTAAACCCAAAACCTTAAACCCTAAAAACCTAAAAAATAGAAACCTATACTAAATAAAAACAAAAAATAAAATTAAAAAAACTAAATTAAAAACCTAAACCTTAACCTGAACCTTAAAAGAAAATAAAATAAAAAATAAAAACAAAACTAAAATAATATAAATAAAATCCTAAACTAAACTAAAGAATAGAAAACCTAAATAAAATTAAAAGTAAACCTAAATAAAATAAAAATACCTAAAATAAAATAAAATAAAAACTAAATAAAATCCTAAACCTAAAAATTAATCCTAAAATAAATCAAAAATGAAACCTTAGCCCTAAACTAAAAAAATCCTAAGCCTAAAATTAAAATAAAGTAAACCTATACCTAAATTAAAATAAACTAAACTAAAATAAATAGAACCTAAACCTAAACCTAAAATAAACTAAACCTGAACCTAAATCTAAAGTAAATAAAATAAAATAAACTAAAAATGAACCTAAACCTACACTAAAAAATAATACCTAAAAATAAACCTAAACCAAAAAAATAAAAAATAAAAACCTAACCTAAACTTAAAAATAAAAAAGAAAACCTAAACCTAAAAAATAAAATAAAAATAAATAAACTAAAAAATAATCCTAAACCTATAAATTAAACTAAAATAAATAAACTAAACTAAATAAAAATAAAAATAAACCTAAATAAAATAAAAAATAAAATAAACAAAATAAATAAAAATAAACTAAGTAAACTAAATAAACTTAAACCTACAAGTTTACTAAATTTTAAAAAATATAAAATATAACATATAAATAATAATAAATAAATAAACATAAACCCTAAAGCCTAAACCTACAACCCTAAGCCCTAAACCCTAAAACACTAAACCCTAAACCTTAAACCCAAAACACTAAGCCCTAAAACCTGAAAGCCTAAAGCTTAAAGCTTAAACCCAAAACCCTAAACCCTGAACCCTAAATCGTAAAACCTATAACCCTAAACCCTAATCCTGAAACCCCAAAACCTAAATCCTAAATCCTGAAAACCTTTAAATCTAAACCTAAACTAAATAAAACCTAAAGATAAAATAAATAAATAAACCTAAACCTAAATAAAATAAAATAAAAACCTAATCCTAAACCTAAAATTAAAATAAAATATAAAATAATAACTAAAATAAAATAAATAAAAACTTAAACTAAACTAATAAAATAAAACAAACCTAAAATTGTAACCCCTAAATAAAAATAAAAACTAAATGTAAAATAAAAATAAAATAAACCTAAAGTCAAGTATAAAATAAAAATAAAATAAACCTAAAGTCAAGTATAAAATAAAAACAAAATATAAACATAAACCAACAAAATAAATAAAAAATAAAACCTAAATCCTAAACTAAAAGAAAACCTAAACCTAAAATAAACAAAATAAAGTAAACCTAAACCTAAACTAAAATAAACTAAACTAAAATAAAGAAACCTAAACCTGAAACTAAAATAAACTAAACCTAACCCTAAACTAAATTAAAGAAAATAAACTAAAACTAAACCTAAACATAAACTAAAAAAATAAAACCTAAAAATCAACCTAAAATAAAAACCTAAAACCTAAACCTAAAAAAATAAAATAAAAACCTAAACCTAAAAGTAAAAATAAAAATAAAACCTGAAACTAAAAAATAAAAGAAAAATAAAACTAAATAAAAATTAAATATAAACTTAAACCTAAACCTAAAAACTAACTAAAATAAAAAAACCCAAAATAAATAAATAGACATAAATAAATAAAACAAACTAAATAAAAATAAAAAATATACCTTAATAAAAAAATAGAATAAACTAAAATAAATAAAAAATAAATTAAATAGACTAAATAAATATAAACCTACTAGTTTACTTAATATTTTTTAAATAAACCCTAAACCTACAACACTAATCCTAAAACCCTAAACCATATAATCTAAATGCTATACCATTAACCCTAACCCTAAACCCTAAAACTATAATCCTGAAAACCCTAAACCCTAAACCCTAAACCCTAAACACTAACCCTAAACACTAAAACCCTAAACCTAAACCTAAAGTAACTAAAAAATTTAAAAATATACCTAAATGCTAAAACCTAATAAACCTAAACCAAAACCTAAACCCTAAGAATGGGCAGAACCTTGACGACCGCAACATCACTGTCAACTAAGCTTAGTCTAGATCTGGCAGTTGAGGTGAATGCGGAGGTGATGGTTAATGAAATTATGGTGGGTTATCTAGAGGTGCTAGTGGATATGGAGGTGGTGGACAAAGCAGTGGTGGTTATGAAGGTGGGAGGAGAGACGAAGGTTATAGCCGTGGTGGTGGTGGAGGGAGAAATCTAGGATATGATGGCGGATCCCGCTACTTGAGAGCCCGGGGTAGTTCTTATCGAAACTAGAGAAACTGAAGAACAGACAATCCAATCTACTTCTTATGGAACTATGTCTTCACAGTTGAGATGATTCTAGTTATCTAAGGTTTGTGATTTGCTCTATGCATGCTCATTTTTTATCTATGTCATCGCTTGTGTCTTAGAAAACTTGGTGTGTTACTTGGTTGATGAAATTGAAAAGAATAAATGTTGAATCTGAATTAGTTCTCTGTTAAAAAAGAAAACTAAAATCCCTAAACCCTAAACTAAAACATAAGCCATAAACCTAAAACCTAAACCCTAAAACACAAACCCTAAACCCTAAACCCTAAACCCTAAAACCCTAAACCCTAAACACTAAATGCTAAAACTTAAACCCTAAACCCTAATTATTAAACCCTAAACCCAAAACCCTAAACCATAAACCCTTAACTAACCTTAAGCCCATAACCCTAACAAGCTTAAAACCTAAACTTAAACTAAATAAAACTTAAAAATAAAACAAATAAAAAACCTAAACTATAACAAAATAGAATAAAAATAAAATAAAATAAAAACTTAAACTAAAACCCAAAAAAAAACTTAAACCTATACCTAAACCTAAATCTAAAAAGAAAATAAAATAAAAAAATAAAAACTAAACTAAAATAAAAGAAATAAATACCTAAAAAAACACTAAAAAAATAAAAAACTAAACCTAAAATAAAATAAAATAAACATAAAATAAATGAAAATAAAAACTAAAAAAAATCTAAACCTAAAAATAAGTAAACAATGAAACCTAAACCCTAAACTTAAAAAAAATTTGAACCTAAAATAAAATGAACCTAAACCTAAACTAAAATAACTAAACTAAAATAAATAAAACCTAAACCTAAACTTAAACCCTAAATAAAATAAACTAACTAAAATAAACCTAAACTTAAACTAAAAATAAACCTAAAAATATACCTAAAATAAAACCTAAAACCTAAACCTAAAAAAATAAAATAAAACCTAAACCTAAAACCTAAAATAAAAAAATAAATAAAACCTAAACCTAAAAAATAAATTAAAAATAAACTAAACTAAAAAATATAAACCTAAACCTAAACCTAAAACATAAACTAAAATTAAAAACCTAAACTAAAATAAATATTCCTAAAATAAGAAACAAAACTAAATAAAAATAAAAAATAAACCTAAATAAAAATAAAAAATAAAATAAACTAAAATAAATAAAACATAAACTAAATAAACTTAAAATTATGAGTTTACTTAATTTTTTTTTAAGAAAACCCTAAACCCTAAACCCTAAGCCCTAAGCCCTAAACCCTAAAACCTAATCCCTATAACCTCTACCCTAACCCTAAACCCTAAAACCTAAAAGCATAAACCCTAAAACCCTAAACCCTAAACCCTAAAGCTTAAACCCTAAACCCTAAACCCTAAATCCCAAATCCAAAACCCTAAACCCTAAACCCCAAATCTTGAATCTGAAACCCCAAACCCTAAACCTAAACCTAAAGTAACTAAATAAATTAAGAAATAAACCTAAATCGTAAAACCTAATAAACCTAAACCTGAACCTAAACCCTAATAACTGGCATAACCTTGATGGCAGGAACATCACTATCAACTAGGCTTAATCTAGATCTAGCATTGGAGGCGAAGGTAGAGGCGGCGGTTATCGCATAGGTGGTGGGGGATCTGAAGGTCCTGGCAGATATGGAGCTGCTGGTCAGAGTAGTGGTGGTTATGGAGGCGGGAGGAAAGACAGAGTTTACAGCCATGGTGGTGGCAGAGGGAGAGATCGGGGATATGATGGTGGATCCCACTACTCGAGAGACTGGGGTGGTTCTGATGGGAACTGGAGAAATTGAAGAATGGCCAATCCGAGCTACTACTAATGGAACTGTGTCTATACTGTAAAGATGATTCTAGTTACCTAGGATTTTTGATTTACTCTATGCATGCTCATTTTTTATCTATGTCATCGCTTATGTCTTAGATAACTTGGTGTGTTACTTGGTTGATGAAATCGAAAAGAAGAAATGATGAATTTGAATTTGTTCTTTCTTAAAAAAAAGACCAAAAACCCTAAACCCTAAACTAAAACCTAAACCCTAAACCCTAAACTCTAAACCCTACACCCTAAAACCATAAACCCTAGACCCTAAACTCTAAAACCTAAACCCTAAACCCTAAACCCTAAATCTTAAACCCTAAACCCAAAACCCTATACACTAAACCCTAAACCATAAACCCTCAACTAACCCTAAACCCTAAACCTTAACAAGCTCAAAACCTAATGCTAAATTAAATAAAACTTAAAAATAAAATAAATAAAAATACCTAAACCAGAATAAAATAAAAAATAAAAGAAATTAAAAACCTAAACTAAAACCAAAACCTAAACCTTAAAAGAAATAAAATAAAAAATAAAAACTAAACTAAAATAAAGAAATAAAACCTAAAAAAACTAAAAAAATAAAAAACCAAAATAAAATAAAAAATTCTTAAAATAAAAATAAAATAAACCTAATATAAAATAAAATAAAAACTTAATAAAAATCTAAACCTAAAAAAATCTTAAAAATAAAATATAAAAATATATAAACAATAAAACCTAAGAAAATAAATCTAAACCTAAAATAAAAATAAACCTAAACCTAAACTAAAATAAACTAAACTAAAATAACTAAAAGCTAAACTTAAACCTAAACCCTAAATAAAATAAAATAAACTAAAAATAAACCTTAACCTAAAGTAAAAAATAAAACCTAAAAAGATACCTAAAATAAATACCTAAAACCTAAACCTACGAAAATAAAATAAAAACCTAAACCTAAACGTAAAAATAAAAAAATAAAACCTAAAACTAAAAAAGAAATTTAAAATAAAACTAAAGTAAAAAAAAAAATATAAACCTAAACCTAAACCTAGAAATAAACTAAAATAAAAAACCTAAACTAAAATAAGAAAACCTAAAATAAATAAACTAAACTAAAAAAAATAAAAAATAAACCTAAATAACTAAAATAAAATAAACTAAAATAAATAAAGAATAAACTAAATAAACTTAAACTACGAGTTTACTTAATTATTTTTTTTTAAAAAGCCCTAAACCCTAAAACTTAAACCCTATAGCCTAAACCCTAACCTAAACCTTAAACCCTAAAAGGGTAAACCCTAAAACCCTAAACCCTAAACCCTAAACCTTAAACCCTAAACCCTAAACCCTAAACCCTTAATCCCAAATCCTATACCCTAAACCCTAAACTCCAAATCTTAAATCCTAAACCCTAAACACTAAACCTAAACCTAAAGTAACTAAATAAATTAAGAAATTAACCTAAACCTTAAAACCTAATAAACCTAAACCTTAAACTAAAGCCTAAGAATTGGCAGAACCTTGATGGTAAGAACATCACAATCAACTAGGCTCAGTCTAGATCTGGCGGAAGAGGCGAAGGCGGATGCAACAATTATTGCAGTGGTGGTGGGGGATATGGAGGAACTGGTGGGTATGGAGGTGATGGTCGGAGTAGTGGTGGTTATGGAGGCCAGAGGAGAGATAGAGTTTACAGCCATGGTGGTGGCGGAGAGAGAGATCGGGGATATGATGGAGGATCCCACTACTTGAGAGGCTAGGGTGGTTCTGATGGGAACTGGTGAAATTGAAGAATGGCCTATCTGATCTACTGCATGTGGAATTGTGTCTTAATTGTAGAGACAATTCTAATTATCTAGGGTTTTTGATTTGCTCTATGCATGCTCTTTTTTTATCTATGTTGTCGCTTATGTCTTAGAAAACTTGGTGTGTTACTTAGCTGATGAAATCAAAAAGAAGAAATGTTGAATCTGAATTTGTTCTCTGATACAGAAAAAAACCCTAAACCCTTAACTAAAACCAAAACCCTAGACCTAAAACCTAAACCCTAAACTTTAAATCATAAAGCCTAAACCCTAAGCCCTAAAAGACTAATCCCTAAACCCTAAATGCTAAAACCTAAACCCTAAACCCTAACCCCTAAACTTTAAACCCTAAACCCTAAACCTTAAACCCTAAACCCTCAACCCTAAACCATCAACTAACCAAAATCCCTAAACCCTAAAAAGCTCAAAACCTAAACCTAAAGTAAATAAAATGTAAAAAATAAAATGAATAAAAAAACTGAAACCAAAATAAAATAAATAAAATAAAATAAAAACATACACTAAAACCTAAACCTAAACCTAAATCTAGAAAGAAAATAAAATAAAATATAAATACTAAAGTAAAATATAATAAATAAAAAACTAAACTAAACTAAAAAGAAAGAACCTAAATAAAATAAAAACTAATGATAAAATAAAAATAAAAGTAAACTTAAAATAAAAAAATAAAAACTAAATAAAAACCTAAACCTAAAAAATAAATGTAAAAATAAAAATTAAAAATAAATAAATAATAAAACCTAAACCATAAACTAAAAAAATCTAAACCCAAAATAAAAATAAAATAATCATATACCTAAACTAAAATAATCTAAAAGAAAATAATTAAAACCTAAACTTAAACCTAAACCCTAAATATAATAAATTAAACTAAAAATAAACTTAAACCTAAACAAAAAAATTAAGCCAAAAAATAAACCTAAATTAAAAACCTAAAACATAAATGTAATAAAATAAAATAAAATCCTAAACCTAAACATAAAAAAAAAAAAAAAAACTAAACCTAAAAAATTAAATAAAAATAAAGCTAAACTAAAAAAAATAAACTTAAACCTAAACCTAAAAATAAACTAAAATGAAAAACCTAAACTAAAATAAATAAACCAAACTAAATAATAATGAAAAATAAACTTAAAAAAATGAAAAAAATAAAATAAACTTAAATAAATAAAAATAAACTAAATAAACCTAAACCTACGAGTTTACTTAATTGTTTTTAAGAAAGCCCTAAACCCTAAACCTTAAACCCTAAACCCTAAACCCTAAACCATAAACCCTAAAACCTAAACCCTATACCTAAACCCTAACCCTAAACATAAACTCTAAAAGCATAAACCCTAAAACCCTAAACCTTAAACCCTAAACCTTAAACCCTAAACCCTAAACCATAAATCCCAAATCCTAAACCCTAAACCATAAACCCCAAACCCTAAATCCTAAACCCAAACCCTAAACCTAAACCTAAAGTAACTAAATAAATTAAGAAATAAAACTAAATCTTAAAACCTAATAAACCTAAACCTAAATGTAAACCCTAAGAATTGGCAGAACCTTGATTGCAGGAAGATCACCGTCAATAAGGCTCCTTCTAGATCTAGCGATGGAGGCGAAGATGGAGGCGGTGATTATCATAGTGGTGGTGGGGGATCTGTAGGTGCTGGCTAGAGTAGTGGTGGTTATGGAGGTTGGAGGAGAGAGAGAGTTTACAGTCGTGGTGGTGGTGGAGGATATGATGGTGGATCCCACTACTCGAGAGGTCGGGGTGGTTCTGATGGGAACTAGAAAACTAAAGAATGGATGATCCAATCTAGTGCTTATGGAACTATGTCTTTACTATATAGATAGTTCAAGTTATCTAGGGTTTTCAATATGCTCTTTGCATGCTCATTTTTGATTTATGTTATCGCTTATGTCTTAGAAAACTTGGTGTGTTACTTGGTTGATGAAATTGAAAAGAAGAAATGTTGAATCTGAATTTGTTCTCTATTAAAAAAAGGAAACCCTAAACCCTAAACTAAAACCTAAACCTTGACATAAAACCTAAACCCTAAACCTTAAATCATAAACCCTAAACCCTAAACCCTAAACCCAAACCCGTAAAACCTTAAACCCTAAATGCTAAAACCTAAACCCTAAACCCTAAACCATAAACTCCAATCCTGAACTCTAAACCCTAAACCCTCAACTAACCCTAATCCCTAAACCTTAAAAAGCTCAAAACCTAAAGCTAAACTAAATAAAACCTAAAAATAAAATAAATAGAAAACTTAAACCAAAATAAAATAATAAAATAAAATAAAATTAAAACCTAAACTAAAACCTAAACCTAAACCTAAAAAAAAATAAAATAAAAAATAAAAACTAAACTAAAATAAAATAAATAAAAAACTAAACTAAGCTAAAAAAAGAAAAAACCTAAATAAATTTAAAACTAAAGTTAAAAGAAATTAAAAAATAACTAAATGGAAATAAAATAAAAACTAAATAAAAATCTAAACCTATAATTAAACCTAAAAAAATAAACAATAAAGCCTAAATCATAAATTATAAAAAACCTAAACCCTAAATAAAAATAAACATAAACATAAACATAAACTAAAATAAACTAAATGGAAATAAATAAAACCTAAACTTAAACATAAACCCTAAATATAATAAAATAAACTAAAAATAATCCTAAACCTAAACTAAAAAATAAAACCTAAAAATAAACCTAAAATAATAACCTAAAACCTAAACCCAAGAAAATAATATAAAATCCTAAACCTGAACATAATAATAACAAATAAAACCTAAACCTAAAAAATAAAATAAAAATAAAACTAAACTAAAAAATAAACCTAAACCTAAACCTAAACCTAAAAAATAAACTAAAATAGAAAACCTAAACTAAAATAAATAAACCTAAAATAAACTAAATAAAAATAAAAATAAAATAATCAAAATAAATAAAAATAAACTAAATAAACCTAAACCTACTAGTTTATATCATTTAAAAAAATAAAAAAATAATAAAATAAAAAAATAAAAAACCAGCCATAAACCCTAAACCCCGAACCCTAAACCTAGAACCCTAAACCCTAAACCCTAAATTTTAAAACCCTAAACCTGGACCTATAAACCTTAAACTAGCCTTAAACCCTATGCTAACCATGAAACCTAAACCCCAAAAACCCTAAAATTTAAGGCCTACACATTAAACCCTAAAACCTAAACCCTAAACCCCTAACCCTAAACTCTAAACCCTAAAATCCTAAATCATAAATCCTAAACCCTAAACACCTATAAAGATAAACCTAAACTAAATAAAACTTAAAAAAAACTTAAACCTAAATAAAATCAAATAATAAACTAAAATAAAAACCTAAACTAAAACCTAAACCTAAAAATAAATATAAACTAAAATAAATAAAGAAAAACCTAAACTAAATTAAAAAAATAAAATAAACCTAAGAATAAAAAAATTAATAAAATAAAAACTAAATGTAAAATTAAAAAAAAAGCATAAAATAAAGTAAAATAAAAACTATATAAAATCCTAAACCAAAAAAATAAACCCAAAAATAAAAAAAAATAAAACCTAAACCCTATACTAAATAAAATTAAAACTTAAAATAAAAATAAAATAAAATAAATAAAAACATAAACTAAAATAAATAAAACCTAAACCTAAACCTAAAATAAAGTAAACCTAAATCTAAACCTAAACTAAATAAAATAAAGTAAACTAAAAATAAAACTAAACCCAAACTAAAAAATAAAGTTTAAAAATGAACTTAAAATAAAAACCTAAAACCTAAATCTAAAAAAATAAAATTAAAACCTACACCTAAACCTAAAAATAAAAAATAAAACCTAAACATAAAAAATAAAATAAAAATATAACTCATCTAAAAAACAAACCTAAACTAAACCTAAACCTAGAAATTAAACTAAAATAAAAAACCTAAACTAAAATAAACAAACTAAACAAAATAAAAATAAAAAATAAGATGAAATAAAATAAATAAAAAATAAACTAAATAAACTAAAGCTATTAGTTTACTTATTTATTTTTTAAAAAAATTCTAAACGCTAAACCATAAAACCTAAACTCTAAACCCTAGACTCTAAACCCTAAACCTACAACACTAAACCTACAACCTATCAAAAAAAAAAAACACTAAACCTACAACCCTAAATCCCAAACCTTAAACCCTAAAAAACCCTATACCCTAAACCCTAAACCCTAAAAACCCTAAACCCTAAACCTAAACCCTAAACCATAAATCCTAAAGCATAAACCCTAAGATCCTAAAACCCTAAACCTTGCACCCTAAACCATAAACCCTAAACCCTAATCTTAAACTATAAACCCTAAACTCCAAGCCCTAAACCTAAGCCTAAACTAACTAAATAAATTTAAAAATAAACCTAAACCCTAAAACCTAATAATCCTTAACTTAAACTGAAATCCTAAGAATGAGCAGAACCTTGACGGTAGGAACATCACCGTCAACCAGGCTCAGTCTAGGTCTGGCGGTGGAGGCGAAGGTGGTGGAGGCCATTATCACAGTGGTGGTGGAGGATCTTGAGGTGCTGGTGGATATTGAGGTGGTGGTCAGAGCAGTGGTGGTCATGGAGGTGGGAGGAGTGACGGAGGTTATAGCCATGGTGGTGGCGGAGGGAGAGATCAGGGATACGATGGTGGATTCCGCTACTCGAGAGGCCTGGGTGGTTATGATGGGTAAAACCTAAAAATAAACCTAAAACATAAACCTAGAAAAATAAAATAAAAATGTAAATCTAAACCTAAACATAAAACCTAAAAATAAAAAATAAAACCTAAAATTAAAAAATAAAATAAGAATAAAACTAAACTAAAAAATAAACCTGAACCTAAACCTAAATAATAAAATAAAATAAAAGCCTAAACTAAAATAAATTATCCTAAAATAAATAAACTAAACTAAATAAAAAAACCTATAAAAAATGAAAAATTAAATTAAATTAAATAAAAAATAAACTAAATAAACCTAAACTTACGAGTTTACTTAATTTAAAAAAAATTAAATAAAAAAAGAAACCCTAACCCTAAACCATAGACCCCAAAACTAACCCTAAACCTTAAATCCTAAAACCCAAACCCTAAACCATAAAACCCTACACCCTAAACCCTAAACCCAAATCTCTAAACCCAAAACCCTAAAACCTATAACCCTAAACCCTAAACCCTAAACCTTAAATCCTAAACCCTAAACTCTAAACACTAAACCCTAAACCCAAAAAACCTAAAAACCTAAACCTAAACTAAATTAAACCTAAAATTAAAATAAACAACAAAACATAAACCTAAATAAAAAAATAATATAATATAAAAACTTAAACTAAAACCTAAAAATAAAATTAATAAAAAACTAAAATAAAATAAATAAAAACCTAAACTAAACTAAAAATATAATATAAACCAAAGAATAAAGAACATAAATAAAATATAAATAAAATAAACCTAAAATTAAATAAAATAATAACTTAAACCTAAAAAAAGTGAACCTAAAAGTAAAACCTAAATCGTAAACAAAAAAAAAACTAAACCTAAAATAAAAATAAAATAAATAAAATAAAATAAACCTAAACCTAAACTAAATTAAACTAAACTAAAATAAATAAAGCCTACACCTAAACCAAAAAAAAAGTAAACATAAACCTAAACCTAAACTAAATAAAATAAAATAAACTAAAAATAAACTTAAGCCTAAACTAGAAAATAAACCCTAAGAATAAACCTAAAATAAAAACCAGAAAAACAAGCCTAAAAAAATAAAACCTAAACCTAAAAATAAGAAATAAAGCATAAACCTAAAAAGGAAAAGTAAAAAAATAAAACTCAACTAAAAAATAAATCTAAACCTAAACCTAAAAAATAAACTAAAATAAAAAACCAAAAATAAAATAAATAAACTTAAAATAAATAAACTAAATTAAATAAAAGTAAAATATTAACTTAAATACAAATAAAAAATAAACTAAGATAAATAATAAATAAACAAAATAAACTTAAACCAACTAGTTTACTTAAATTTTTTATTTTTGAAAAAAAAAACCTTAAAACCTAAACAGTAAATCCTAAACCCCAAACCCTAAACCCTAGACCCTAAACCTACAACCCTAAACCCTAAACCCTAACCATAACAGTAAGACCTTAAGCCATAAACCTTAAACTTTAAAACCCTAAACCCTAAACTCCATAAAAA
The DNA here is from genome assembly GCA_021442155.1 of Cymbidium sinense. Classification (NCBI taxonomy): domain Eukaryota; kingdom Viridiplantae; phylum Streptophyta; class Magnoliopsida; order Asparagales; family Orchidaceae; genus Cymbidium; species Cymbidium sinense. The sequence continues at coordinate 260,734,452 of CM038214.1, read as the reverse complement.
TCATAAACCTTGAAGCCTAAACTCTAAACCCAAAACCCTAATCTAACTGTAAACCTTAAACCCTAAAAATACTAAACCCTAAAGCCTAAACCCAAAACCCTAAACCCTAAACCCTAACACTAAACCCTAAACCCTAAAACCCTAATCCCTTAAATCGTAAACCCTAAACCCTAAACACTAAACCTAAATCCTAAACCCTAAACCTTAAAAACCCAAAATCCTAAACCTAAACTACTTAAAACTTAAAAATAAAATAAATAAAAGAGCATAAACCTAAAAAAGAAAGGAAATAAAATAATATAAAAACCTAAACTAAAACATAATCCTAAAAGTAAAAATAAAATAAAATTAAAAGATAAAAATAAACAAAAATAAAATAAGTAAAAACCTAAACTAAACTAAAAAAGAAAATAAAAGTAGGAATGAAAAACCTAAATAAAATAAAAACTAAATGTAAACTGAAAAAAAATATAATAAATGTAAAATAAAATATATAAAAAACTATATAAAAACCTAAACTTGAAAAATAAACGTAAAAATAAAACCTAAAAATAAATAAAAAATAAAACTTAAACCTAAATAAAAATAAAATAAACAAAATAAGAAAACCTAAACATAAACAAAAAATAAATCGAAACCTAAAATTGAACTAAATAAAATAAAATAAACTAAAAATAAACCTAAACCTAAACTAAAAAATAAAACCTAAAAATGAACCTAAAATAAGAACCTAAAACCTAATTCTAAAAAAACAAAATTAAAACCTAAACCTAAAAAATGAAATAAAAATAAAACTCAACTAAAAAATAAACCTAAACCTAAAAAATAAACTAAAATAGTAAACCTAAATAAAAATAAATAAACCTAAAATAAATTAAATAAAAATATAAACTAAACCTAAATAAAAATAGAAAAATAAAGTAAACTAAAATAAAAGGAAATAAACTAAATATACTAAATAAACCTAAACCTACTAGTTTACTTAATTTTGAAAAAAACCTTAAAATCTAAATCATAGTCCTAAACCCTAAACCCTAAACCTGTAACCAACAACCCTAAACCTACCACCCTAAATCCTAAACCCTAAACCATAAAAAACCCTATCCCCTAAACCCTAAACCCTAAACCATAAACCCTAAACCTTAAACCCTAACCCTAAACCCTAAACCCCAAACCTTAAACCTAAACTTAAAGTAAGTAAATAAATTAAAAAATAAACCTAAACCCTAAAACCTAATAAACCTAAACCTAACCCTAAACCCTAAGAATGGGCAGAACCTTGATCGCAGGAACATCACCATCAACTAGACTCAGTTTAGATCTGGCAGAGGAGGTGAAGGCAGAGGTCACGACTATCTTAGTGTTGGTGGGGAATCTATAGGTCTTGGTGGATATGGAAGTGGTCGGAGCAGTGATGGTTATGGAGGCAGGAGAAGTGATGGAGGTTACAACCGTGGTGGTGGCAGAGGGAGAGATCAAGGATATGATGGTGGATCCTAATACTCAAGAGGTCGAGGTGATTTTAATTGAAACTGGAGAAATTGAAGAACGCCTGATCCTAATACTCAAGAGATCAGGGATATGCTGCTTATAGAACTACGTATTTATAGTAGAAATGGTTCTAGTTACCTAGGATTTTTGATTTGCTCTATGTGTGCTCATTTTTTATCTATGTTGTCACTTATGTCTTAGAAAACTTGGTGTGTTACTTGGTTGATGAAATAAAAAAGAAGAAATGTTGAATCTGAATTTATTCTCTATTAAAAAAAACCAAAGATCCTAAACCCTAAACTAAAAAAAACCTAAACCTAAAATAAAAATAAAATAAACCTAAACCTACACTAAAATAAACTAAACTAAAATAAAAATGTCCTAAACCTAAACCTAAAATAAGCTAAACCTAAACCTAAACCAAAAATAAATAAAATAAAATAAACTTAACATAAACCTAAACCTAAACTAAAAATTTAAACAAAAAATAATCCTAAAATAAAAATATAAAACCTAAACCTAAAAAAAAACTAAACTAAAAAATAAATAAAACCTAAACCTAAACTTAAAAAATAAACTAAAATAAAAAACCTAAACTAAAATAAATATACCTAAAATAAATAAACTAAACTAAATATAAATAAAAAATATTAAGTAAAAATAAAAAATAAATAAAACTAAAATTAATAAAAAAATAAATTAAATAAACCTAAAACTACCGATTTACTTAATAAAAAAACCCTAAACACCAAACATAAACCCTAAAACCTAAATCCTAAATCATAAATGCTAAACCCTAAACTGTAAACCTACAACCATTAAGCATAAACCCAATACCCTAAAGCCTACACCCTAAATAAAAAAATAAAATAAAAAATAAAAAACCCTAAAGTTGAACCCTAAAACTAACTCTAAACCCTAAACTTACAACCCTAAATCCTAAATCCTAAACCCTAATCCCTAAACCCTAAACCCTAAACCCAAAACCCAAACCCTAACCCAAAACCCTAAACCCTAAACGATAAAACCTACAACTTAAACCCTAAACCCCTAACCCTAAACTCTAAACTCTAAACCCTAAACCTAAACCCTAAACCTTAAAATAAAAGCCTAAAAGCTTAATCCTAAACTAAATAAAACTTAAAAAAAAATAAATAAATAAACTATACCTAAATAAAATAAAAAATAAAATAAAATAAAAACCTAAACCTAAACCTAATAAAAAACCTAAACCTAAACCTAAACCTAAAGTTAAACCTAAAAATAAAATAAATTAAAAAAAAACAAAACTGAAATAAAATAAATAAAATCTTAAACTAAACTAAATAAAATGAAATAAACCCAAAAAGAAAAAAACTTAAATAAAATAAAAAATAAATGTAAAATAAAAATAAAATAAACCTAAAATAAAATACGACAAAAATGAAATAAAACCATAAACCTAAAAAAATAATCCTAAAAGTAAAACCTAAAAATAAATAAATAATAATACCTAAACCCTCAAAAACCTAAACCTAAAATAAACCTAAACCTAAACTAAAATAAGTAAAAACTAAACCTAAACCTAAACCATAAACTAAATAAAATAAAATAAACTAAAAATAAGCCTAAACCTAAACTAAAAAATAAAACCTAGAAATAAACCTAAAATAAAACCTTAAACCTAAACCTAAAAAAATAAAATAAAAACATAAACCTAAACGTAAAATAAAAAAATAGAACCTAAACCTAAAAAATAAAATAAAAGTAAAACTAAACTAAAAAATAAACCTAAACCTAAACCTAAAATTCAAACTAAAAAAAAACCTAAAATTCAAACTAAAAAAAACCTAAACTAAAATAAATAAACTAAACTAAATAGAAATAAAAAATAAACCTAAATAATAATAAAATATAAAAAAAACTAATATAAATAAAAAATAAACTAAATAAACCTAAACATACTAGATTATTTAATTTTTAAAAAATCCCTAAACCTTAAATCCTAAACTCTAAACCCTAAACCCAAAAACTAACCCTAAACCCTGAACCTACAACCCAAAACCTACAACCCTAAACATTAAACCCTAAACCCTAAAATATAAAAATCCCTAAACCCTAATCCTAAACCTTAAACCCTAAAAGCATTAACCCTAAAACCCTAAACCCAAAAACCTAAACCCTAACACAAAATTGTAAACCTTAAACCTAAAGTAACTAAATAAAAAAAATTAAACCTAAGCCCTAAAACCTAATAAACCTAAACTAAACCCTAAGAATGTGCAGAACCTTGACGGCAGGAACATCACCGTCAACCAGGCTTAGTCTAGATATGGGGGTGGATGGGAAGGTGAAGGCAACGATTGTCACAGTGATGGTGGGGAATCTGTAGGTCTTGGTGAATATGAAGGTTATGTTCAGAGCAGTGGTGGTTATGGAGGCTGTAGGAGCAATGGAGGTTACAGCTGTGGTGGTAGCTGAGGGAGAGATCTGAGATATGATGGTGGATCCCGCTAATTGAGAGACCAGGCGTTTGATGGAACCGGAGAATCAAGAAGATCTACGCTTATGGAACTATGTCTTTACAGTAGAGACAGTTCTAGTTACCTAGGGGTTTTGATATGCTCTTTGCATGCTCATTTTTTTATGTCATCACTTGTGTCTTAGAAAACTTGGTGTGTTACTTGGTTGAAGAAATCAAAAAGAAGAAATGTTGAATCTAAATTTATTCTCTATTAAACAAAAACCAAAGACCTTAATCCTTAAACAAAAGAAAAACCTAAACCTAAATAAAAATAAAATAAACCTAAACCTACACTAAAATAAACTAAACTAAAAAATAAATAAAACCTAAAATAAATTAAACCTAAACCTAAACCTAAACCTAAACTAAATAAAATAAAATAAACTTAAAATAAACCAAAACCTAAACTAAAAAATAATCCTAAAATAAAAACCTGCAACCTAAACCTAAAAAATATAATAAAAACCTAAATCTAAACCTAAAAATATAAAATAAAACTTAAACCTTAAAAAATAAAATAAAAATATAACTAAAATAAAAAATAGACGAACCTAAACCTAAACCTAAAAAAATAAACTAAAAATAAGAAAACCTAAATTAATAAAAATAAAAAATAAACTTAAATAAATAAAATACTAAAAAAATAAATAAAAATAAATAAACATAAACCCTCCATAACCCTAAAAAACCCTAAACACTAAACCCTAAACCCCAAACCTAAACTAAACCCTAAACCCTAAACCCTAAACCTAAAACCTAAAACCCTTAAACCCTAAACCTAAACCCCTAAATAAAAAATAAAAATAAAAAAATAAAAAACTAAATAAAATAAACCTAAAATAAACCTAAAATAACCTAAACCTAAAATTAAAAATAAACCTAAACAAAACCTAAACCTAAACCTAAACAAAATTAAATAAAATTAACATAAAATAAAATAAAATAAAATCAAAAACACAAATAAAAATAAAAAAAACTAAATAAATATTAAAACTAAAAAAATAAATAAAAAAAATAAAATAAAATAAAATAAAAACAAAATAAAATAAATAAATAAATAATAAAATAATAAAATTAAATATAAATAAATAATAAATAAATTTAAAACCCTAAACTTTAAAATAAACCCTAAACCTAAAATAAAGTAAATAAAATAAAACTAAACCTAAACCAAAGTAAACTATACTAAAATAAATAAAACCTAAACCTAAACCAAAAACTAAAACCTAAAAAAAACTTAAAATAAAATCCAAAAGCTTAAACCTAAAAAAATAAAGTAAAAACCTAATCTTAAACCTAAAAAAAACCTAAACCTAATAAAAAAAATAAAAATAAAACTAAACTAAACATAAACCTAAACCTAAAATTTAAACTAAAATAAATAAACCTAAAATAAATAAACAAAATTAAATAGAAATAAAAATATACCTAAATAAAAATAAAATTAAAAAGTAAAATAAACTAAAATAAATAAAAAATAAACTAAATAAGCCTAAACATACTGGATTACTTAAGAGAAAAAAAACCTAAACCATAAATCCTAAACCTTAAACCCTAAACTCTAAACCCTAAACCCCAAAACTAACCCTAAATCCTAAACCTACAACCAAAAACCTACAACCATAAACCCTAAACCATAAAAAACCCTAAATCTTGAACCCTAAACCTTAAACCCTAAACCCTAATCCTAAACCTTAAACCCTAAAAGCATAAACCCTAAAACCCTAAACCCTAAAACCTAAACCCTAAACCCTAAACCCTAACCCTAAACCCTAAACCCTAAACCCTAAACCCTAAACCCTAAACCTAAACTTAATAAAGTAACTAAATAAATAAAAAAAATAAACCTAAACCCCAAAACCTAAACCTAAACCTAAGCTTAAACCCTAATAATGGGCAGAACCTTGATGGTAGGAACATCACCATCAACCAAGATTATCTAGATCTGGTAGTGGAGGTGAAGGCAGAAGTAGTGGTTATCGTAGTGGTGGTGAGGGATATGCAGGTGCTGGTGGATATGGAGGTGGTTGTCAGTGCAATGGTTGTTATAGAGGCGGGAGGAGCTACGAAATAATCATGGTGTTGGGAAAAGGGAGAGATTGGGGATATGATGGTGGATCCTGCTACTCGAGAGGTCGGGGTGATTCTGATGGGAACTATAGAAACTGAAGAACGGTCAATCTGATTTTTCTCTTATGGAACTATCTTTATAGTAGAAATCATTCTAGTTATCTAGGGTTTTTGATTAGCTCTATGTGTGCTCATTTTTTATCTATGTCATCACTTGTGTCTTAGAAAACTTGGTGTGTTACTTGGTTGATGAAATAAAAAAAAGAAATGTTGAATCTTAATTTGTTCTCTGTTAAAAGAAACCAAAAACCCTAAACTCTGTAAACTAAAACCTAAAACCTAGACTTAAAACTTAATCCTTAAACCCTAAATCTTAAACCCTAAAAACCCTAAACCCTAAACCCTAAATCTTAAACCCTTAACTAACCCTAAGCCCTAAACCCTAAAAGTTAAAAACCTAAATCTAAACTAAATAAACCAAAAAATAAAATAAATAAAAAAATCTAAACTAAAATAAAATAATAAAATAAAAAACTAAACCTAAACCTAAAAAATAAAATAAAAAATAAAATAAAACTAAAAGAAGATAAATAGAAACCTAAACTAAACTAAAAAATAAAAAACCTAAGTAAAATATGATAAACCTAAAATAAATAAAAAATATAAATAAATAAAAATAAAATAAAAATACTAAAAATAAAACTTAAACTTAAACCCTAAACTAAAAATAAACATAAACCTAAAAATAAAATAAACCAAGACCAAACTAAAATAAGCTAAACTAAAATAAATAAAACCTAAACCTAAAATAAATTAAACCTAAACCCAAACCAAACTCCCTAAATAAAATAAAATAAACTAAAAAATAAACCTACACCTAAACTTAAAAAAAAATATCCTAAAATAAACCTAAAACCTAAAATAAAATAAAACCTAAACCTAACTCTAAAATAAAATAAAACCTAAACTTAAAATAAAATAAAAATAAACTAAACTAAAATAAACCTAAACCTAAAATAAACTAAAATAAAAAGCCAACTAAAATAAATAAACAAATAAATAAACTAAACTAAATAAAATAAAAATAAACCACAAATAAAAATAAAATAAAATAAACTAAAATAAATAAAATAAACTAAAAACTAAACTTCCCTGTGGGTTAGATTTTAAAAATAATAATAAATAAATCAAAAAGACCACCCTGATACGGACCTTGGGACCTAGGCTGATCCAGGCCTAGGCCCTAGGCTTTGACCCTCCCTAATAGCAGGCTGAGCCCTAAACTGATCCCTGGGCCTACCCTGATCGGAAAGATATGATACTGAGCACTGAGCCACTGATCCCTAAACCACAGACCAGTGACCTGGTGGTGACTATGACCACAAAATGGGCACTAGGCTCTCAGTGCTTTAGGCCACTAGCCCTCTATAATTAAGGCCCTGGGCTTTATACTTAACTGAGCTGGGCTCATTGATCATGACTCCTTAAATCTAAAATGTTGAACTAAAACTGAACCTTAAACCACAAACCCACAAACCCTAAACCTAAATCTGACCTAAACCCTATAAACCTAAACCCTAAATTTAACCCAAGCCACTAAACCCTAAACTCACAACCTAAACCTAAACCCTAAACTTTAAACCCTAAACCTAAACCCCAAACCCCACCCAACCCTAAAACAAAAGAAATAAGAAAAAAAAACCCTAAACCCTAACCTAAACTAAACTTTGAATAAAGATGTCATTAGGGGTAGATCTAAAATGACCTAATCCCTAGTTATGGTATCTAAAGAAAATGTCTTCAAGAGACTTTCCTTGACTATTAAGATATGAATACCCCTAAACCCAACTAAATTCATATTATAATACCATATATTATATAATGTAGCATCATATATTTGAGCATGTAGTGATGTGTTTTGGATGTTATAAGATGTTTTGAAATGTTTTAGTATATTATGGTATTGTGCCTATAGTCTATATTAATATAAATCATAAAATAATGATTTAATAAATCGATGATGAAATTTCTTAAATTTGAAGTGGGAATTAGGTTGTAGTGCCAAAGGTGTGCTTTCACTTGTAGTCTAAAAAGTAAGATTTTATGTTCAAAATAAATATTATATGTGGTTGCATAGTATAACGTCATATATCATAAATATTATTATGTGCATTTTAAATTCTTTTAATATTTTACAATCATGCAGTCGAGCCTGCACAAGCATCATTTATAAGAATGTTGATTTAGACTTTAAAATGGTGGATTTAGGCCAAATTCATTATAGGTAGAGCATGTCATTATAATATATTATTTCAATTTAAAAATGTAAGTGATACGACTAAAATATATAGTTTTCTTAATTATTTAGACTAATTTTATGATTTTTTTTAGGAAATCCCATGTGATGTGATGTACAATATAATATAATATAATATGTTATAGTGTATTATAATATAGGATGCCATATCATAGTCTAGCATCATGCATTATAGCATACTAACGTGTATTACTACTTATTATTTAGCATATTTTAGTTTGTTTTATTATGATGTAGTAGAGTTTGTACTGGTATAATTCATAATAATACTAATTTATATGATGGGATTTGGCCAAATTTAAGGTAAGATTTAGGGAACATTATTGGGGTGTGCTATGGTGTGTCATTTAATCAAAAGAATGGAATTTTGCATCCAAAATAAATGTTCATTTTCAACTAAATTTTATAAATTTTTTTTTAAAGTGATTCATTTTAAGGTGTAATGTAAGATAATTTATTATATGAAAGAATATTAAAATATAATGTACCTAATAATATAACTTCACATATATATGATTGTGGTGGTATGTTACTAAATGTTAATGTACATTTTTGTATTTTTACTTTTGTTAGAATACCTTGGGTCAAAACTCACAAAAATGTTAATTTGAAGGTTGAGATGGAAGAATTTGGCCAAATTAATGGCACACACCAAGAAGCAACACCAAAATTATGCTATTTTGTACCATTTCTAATAGAAAAATAACAATTTTACATTCAAAATGAACATTATTCATATTTTGAGAAAATTTTGTTTTTTTTATTCCTTTAAGTGATTATAATGAGGTGTAATGTTAGAATATATTATATTATAGTAAATTATAATATAACATAATATATTATAATATAATATAGTGTGTTAATTCACACTATAATATGTTTAGCATGATTTTGTATAGTTAATTTGAGCATGCACCATCACAAATCATAAAATGTTGATTATAATGTTAAGATGATGTAATTTGAATGAATACATTGTTAAGCTTTTGGTTAAAGTATTAAAGGTTTGTATAAGAGAAGAAATATGATTTGATGAGAATTCCATGTTAAGGACAAGGATGGAGATCTGCTTGGGGATCACACATGCATTGGACATGACATGTGAGGGGTCTATGTCGAGGGCATATAAGAAGAAAATTTGTTGGGGATAAGGTTTCAATTTGATTTCATTATATGATTTATGGAAAGAAGATATGTTGGGGATAAAATTCTATAATCCACTAGAGTTTAAGATTAAATTGACTTTAATTTGATTTATTTTAATTAATGTTGAGGCATATCTGCTAGAGAAATGGGATCGAGTCCACTGGGATCGAGTATATGAACCTTCCACTAGGGAAGCAGGTTCAGGCTATCCACTGGGGATTGGGATTTGAGTTTGATTTCATAAATTTGTTTGGGGATGTATCCATTGGGAATAAGATTTTGGTTGGATTTCTTTGACTTAGACTCTACTAAGGGAGTTATTTTAATTTGGCTCCACTAGGGAGATTGGTTTTGAACTTAATTTATTTGCTTAACTTATTTTTATATGATTTGGGGCTACACTGGGGACAAGGGTGTGATTTAATCCACCGGGGAAAATGAGATTGGGTTTAATTTAGTCTGAGTTAATATATGGACCCTGTCGGTGTGTGATGAACCCCATGAGAAGGGACTATATCGGCCTTAACCTACCTCAGGTTTATAAATCCAAAGGGATTATCTACTGCCTACGGGGTAAATCTAGCCAACATAAGGGGTTGCCTTTCGGTGTGCAATGACTGTGCTAGGAAGAAGGCATTGCAGACTTACATCTTTGAAAGCAAGGAACAACTAGGTGACTATTGGATGCATAATAACTTGAACGACTGGGTGACTTAGTGAATGCCATTGGGGACTTATGTTAACTCAAATGTAGTTAAGATTAATTTTATCTTAATTTTATGTGATTTGATATGGTTTGTTTAGTTTAGTTTGATTTTGAATTGAGGGCATATCTTGGGGATGTGAGCTCGATACTACTAGGAGATTAAATAGTAATATTCATTGGTAGATTATGAAATTTGAATGAAATTGACTTTTTAAATTGAAATCATTCAAACAATGGGAATCTCAATTATCTTTGCTTATCGGGACATTTAAAATCAGAAATATCTATGAGGCGGTGCAATTTCGATCTAGATTTTTTTCTCAAAGTAGACTAATTTATGGACCTTGTTGGTGCGAAGGACCCACTAAGAAGAGGCTACATCAAACTTATCTCTCTTTATAAATCCAAAGGGATAGGCCATGGGGTAGAGTTAACTAACTATGGGGTTTTCTTTTGGTGCAATAGCTAGGAAGAAGGCATAGTAGACATTCTAAAGTAGGGAACAAACTAGGGTGACTATTGAATAAATTGAACCCTACTTAGAGGCTAATGAGTGAATCGACTTATATCAACTCAAGAGTAGTGCACTTCTTATAGAGAGTTTTGCTAACACTTCCCTAAAGATAGGATGCCTACTTGGGAAAAGGTATTGCTAAATGTGTCCTCTTAATCCACAAGTGAATATATTTTTTTTGTTTATATGTTTGCATTGACCCTATTGGTGTGCGATGGATCACACTAAAAAGGGGCTATGTCATCCATCACCTATCTCAAATTTACTGGACTAAGGGAGAATCTGCACAAATATAGGTTTGATTCTCCAACCATAAGGGTGGCTAATAGCAAAGGGGAACTATCCAATCTAATAGTAACTAGGATACTATCTAAATGTGGTGCAAAGGATGTGATCCAAATATAGTGCCCACAGGCGAGGTGCTACTACGGGCATTATCTTGAGCCTTGAAAAAGAAAGCTTATCAGTGTATGGTGGATAACTAAAGGAGAAAGTGTAGCAGACTTACATCTACCAGTAGTGGTGTATCCTAAGGTGTGAGAACCAACTAGCCTAAAGTGTATCCATCAACATGAGTGGTGTATCCATCAACATAGTGAGAACCAACCAACCTTTGGTGCCCGTCGCTGTGCAACCATCAATTTGGAAAGAAAGCATGTAGGCTTACAACTTTCCAAGTGGAACATATCATCGGGATAGTCTATCATCAACAGGACAGATGCTATCTGACCTAGAGTGACTACTAAGCAGGGAGCCCTAAGGGAAGATTGGATTTAGACTTGAAGTAGTTAGGAGGGAAGGAGTCTCTAGGGAACTTATCCTAATCCTTAAATATACTTGACCCAGTCAGTGCATGAAGGCTAATCAATGAAGAAAGCATAGCCGACTCACATCATCTTAAACAAAGCCAACATTATGTAGCTTACCAGCCACGTAGTAAGGCCTACCAAACTAACAAGGAACTCTTCGGTGTGTAGTGGCCAAGTAAGGAAAGAATGCATAGTAAACTAACATCCTCTAAAGCTAGAAGACCACTGGTGTGACACACTAGCAGGGTAGCACATCACTCAACCTACAGTAGCTACTGAGTGAGTGTCATTAGGGGTGTTATCTCAATCAGAGTAGCCTGAGACAAAAGCTATGTGTTTATTTTATATGTTTGTGTGTAGATTGTGTTTGTGTTATGTCGATAAAGGATAGGATGCCACTCGGATTCCTTACACCTACCTTAAACACATCATGGAAGATTCACAAATAGTAATACTTTCAACATGGAAAAGATTGAATTCAAAATAGAATTTTCATTTATGATAATTATTTTAAACATGATTTATAATATTTCTTTAAGTAAAGCTCGTTGATTGGAAGCATTGGGCCCTCTCCTTTATGATTAATAAGTTGATAAGATCCTCTCTGGCAGGCCATCTCTATGGGAAAAGGGCCTTTTAAAGTGGGTTCAAATTTTCCTCCCATCTTATGATGGGCAACAATCAGTCTCCTTAGAACTAAAATAAGCTCTCCTACTTGAAAAGCTCTAGGATGGACCAACTTGTTGTATGGTTAAATAATTTTAGCTTTATACAACTCGAGGTTTTGGCATGCCTGCAGGCATCTCTCCTTCAAACCTTCAAGTTCTTCTAACCATAACTTGGTGTTCTGCTCTGCTGTGATCTTGCTACCCACAACTATCCTCAGTGATGCGAGTTGGATTTCTAATGGTAGATTGGCTTCGGACCCATACACTAAGGAGAAAGGTGTAGGCGAGTTGGAGTTTATATGTGGTGGGAGGCTACTAAGCTTCAACTTCTTGCTCATGTCACTGCTAGTGTTTTCAGTGTCTTCTTCTCTATTTGGATGAGAGTTTTGTTGAAGGCTTCTTCTAAGCTATTTTCCCTCGGGTAGTTGATGGTAAAATATATCCAATCTATGCTATGTCTCTTAAAAAAGTTATTGATCCCAGTGCTCTTGAATGTAATACCATTATCAGATATATTTTGTCGAGGCACTCTGAACCTATATATGATATGGTTCCAAAAAAATTGGAGCACATACTGAGCTGTGACCTCTTTGAGCAGAATCACCTTCACTCATTTGGAAAAGTGGTCAGTAGTAGCTAAGATGAACTGATGACCCTTAGAAGAATGAGGATCAATCACTATGTGGGTACCCAACGAATGGCCATGAGGCCAATGTAGGATGTAGAATGTTGTGGTTGGTGTAGGACCACACCATGTATTTGACATTGGTGGCATCATAGCCATATCCATGCAATCTTTGATCATCGATGACTAGTATCCTAGTCTCGATCTTGGCTTTCATCTTTAGACCGATTGGTTGGCTCCACATAACTTGAGTGTACTACCATGACTTTCTTGCTGTGCTTGTCTAAACAATGTAACCACATATGATCGAAAGACCGACAAAGACACCATCCACAAGAGCATGAAAGTGCTTTGCTTCATCTATGGGCTGGGACTTCTCGAGGTAGTTTTCCTTTATTTAGGTAATCCATGAATGGTTGCCTCCACCCTAACTCCTCATCCTTCTTGGCAATGGCAACCTCCCTTCAAGAGAGTACTTTTGATGAGTTCAATATCAATAAGGATAAGACTTGTCTATTTTGGACCTTTATTGATATGGACTCATCCTCGACATGCCAACTCCTTGGCAAGTTTGGCTAAAGCATATGCTATATGTTCTCTCTCCTGAGGAATCTTATAAATGGTAACCTCTAGATTTGGGGCCAACAACTCCATGGTGTACTTGTGGTAGTGATGGAGCTTGGCTTTATAACCTTATAAGACCCAATGATTTGGTTGATAACTAGAGAATCCTCAAAGATGTTGATGTTCTGATGCTTAGAGTAGTACTATAGACCAACAATCAAAGCCTCATATTCTTCATTATTGGTGCAAGGATTGGATAGATGATATGAGAATCTCATCACATCATGCCTGAGTTAAGAGAACTATTCTACCTCTTTCCGGAATAGTGGTTATTCTCCTCTTGAGAGGAAGCCACCATCAAAAGTACATCTCCCAATGGTGAATGCTAGTATCCCCTATGTTCATGATTTGTTCATCGGGGAGATCATCACTAAGTGGAGAGTTAGTTGGAAATGGGTGTGCTGCTAAGAAATCCGCTAGCACTTGTCCGTTCACTGCACAGAGGGGTATGAAGGTAGTGTCAAACTACAAGAGGATCATGGATTATCATTCCAACCATTTAGATAGCATTAGCCATGTCATGATATACTGTAGTGGATTGATCTTAGAGATTAAGTTCACCTTATGAGGAAGCATGTAGTGTTGTAGCTTTTGGGATGCAAAGATTAAAGCTAGGCAATGCTTCTTAATGGATGGATAATTAGCCTCAGGATTAGACATGGTAGTAGAGTGCATTTTCCTTCCTTCATTATTGGCTTGGGCCAACAAAGCACCAAGGAGTCATCTAACACAAAGGTAAAGTATGAGCGCTTGCCCGATAGGGCTGCTAGAACTGCGGACATCGTAATGCTTGATGTCTTCAAAGGCATGCTCACACTTATCATCCCACTTGAACTTGGCATCCTTTTTGACAAGTGTTGAGAATGACAGACATCTTCCCGATAAGTTAGATATAAAGCATCTTTAATACGCCAACCACCCTTGGAATGATCTGAGTTGAGTTAAACTTTAGGGGGGTGGCATTTCTAATATCACCTTGATCTTCTCTGATCGATTTTGATTCCTGTGTCATAACAAACCCAAGGAAATTTCCTAAGCTACTGAATGCACACTTGGGGTTCATTTTGAGGTTAAATTATCTTAACTATTCAAAAAACTACTCTCAAGTCAAAGAGATGGTCTTCCTTTCTTTCTACTTTTGACCATGATCATCTACATAGCACTTGACTTGATGATGAATGAGTTCATCAAAGATTCGAGTCATAGCACCGGTATGTAGCACCAGCATTTTTAAGGCTGAAAGGCATGACCTTATAGCAATAGATTCTGATTGGGTTCTAAAAGTAGTGTTTCTTTCATCTTCATCTTTATTTGGTTATATCCATGAGCCATCCATGAAAGAGAAGACTGCATGAGATGAGGCAATTGTCCATCAACTCCTGGATTGGTAATGGAAATTCTTTTTTTTGGACATGCCTTATTTAAATCCTAAAATCAATGCATATGTGAATTTGGCCATTCTTTTCTTAACTGGGATGATAGCTAACCGTAGGGTATTTTTCTTCCCGATGAAGCAACATCGATCAATTTCTTTGACTTCATAAATGACCTATGTTCTATGTCTAATCACATGTGTCTAGAGCTTGCTTGATAGGGTTAGTAAGCTCTATTGCTAGATTATGGACCGCTGCATCATGAGCCAATCCAGGCATCTCTTCATAACTCCATGCAAAGTAGTCCTTAAACTAAGTCAATAGCCTAACTAAGTCATTGGTTTTAATTTCATTCAACAAAGAACTGATGTATGTCGTGGATCTTCTTCGCCTCCTAAGTTGATTTCCTTGAGCTCATCGATGGTTGACTTGGTCTCTCTTCTTCAAACTCTAGCAGTGCATCTTTGACTTCAAAATCATCTAGATCATCTGAAGTTTCTAAGCACAGCTACTCATATGAGTTAATGTGATTTGAAAAGAACCTATCAAATTCCAAATGATTGGTGATGACTAAGCAGTAATCGTCATCATCGATTGGACCCACTATCAATCCTAGTCTCTTTGATTGAGAGCTTTTGCATTTGTTCTTCCATATTCTTTCAAAGTAGTCTGACTTGTGCTTTGACCAAGTATGTGGGATTAACCCTTTGCTAAATTATGAACACAAGGCAAGTACCAATCAAAAGGTAATTCTATTAAATCTTATATGAATCATCCTCAAGTTCTACATCAACTTCTTGACTTGAGATGATGCTCCTAGAAAGAACCTCAAGTCTTCACACCGGATGACTTAGGGCTTCTTAACTACCAAACCCTTAGCTTTTGAGAGGAAAGAGGTTAGAGCTAAGGTTCCCAACCGATGCCTAACTATTTCACATATAGACTTGGATACACTTATGCTTTGCTTTGGAGCCGTCTTCATCATTATGGCTCAAGTGTCACCTCCAAGGAATCTACTAGAGAAGAGTCTGGTGTGCTAATCATAAGACTCATCCTATGAACTAGATTCTAAGTCTATATGGATAGTGTGTACTAGGTAGCTGGACATATCTTCTATTGGTGGCCAATAAGAGGTTTTCCACCCTAGATTGCCTCAACTGCTTCTTCCGCTAGTGGAGGTCGTCATCCTACCCATATGTTCGAATGGAGTAATGAACTGGGTGGAATCTAATGTGCTCCACTTCCTCCTCCAAGTCTATTTTTGCTCCCTTTATTTTCTTTTTTTTCTTTCTTTTTATTTTTCTTTTTCTTTCATTTTTATTTTATTTTTCTTTATTTTTAAACTTTAGCCAAGTTTGCGAGAGTAGACTTGTTGATTTTGAGAGAGGTAGTAAGCCGCATCCTTATATATGCCGACCTCCTGAACTATAAGTGGCTTGAGATCTCCATTGACATAATAGATGATCCCACCTCTCACAAACTTCATACATGATGTAGAGAGGATGGAACTATGTTGTTCTCATGTATCCATGGTCTCCCAAGCAAAGTTGAAAGATGTATCCGAAGTCTATAATGTGAAACTTGGCTTGATCTTCCAATCATCTATCTCCAAGGGCAACACTATGGAGCCTAAGTCTGACCTCACTTTGGAGTGTGATTCAATCTTCCCATCTTAGACTTAGAGTCTTCTAGACACTAAGACTTCCTAGTCATAAGACACTTCTAACATTAGGTAAACACTTAACCTAAGCCCAAAGACTTAGAAGGTTAACCATAGATTAGGTTATGCCTTGTGGGATTAGGATAATCCACCTACCCTACAACCCAAATCCAATCCATGTTCACCTTCTCAAACCAAACCTCAAGTTCAATTCAAACATCAAAATCCAAATCCAAACCCAAATTCCAAAACCAAATGATTGAAGCCCATGATCAAATCCAAACTTGAAACCCTTCCTAAGCCATATATCCCATGGACTTAGCCAAATCTTAATCCAAATCAATCCAAAATCAATTGATTTTCATAATAAATTTATATCTTCAATCACCTTCCTAAATATAAATCAAATATACATTCAAATGATCAAAACTAAATCAAACTAAATCAAACTATATCAAATTTAATCAGACCCTTCCTAAGCCATATGACCTATCCCTGGAGTTAGCCAAATATTAATCCAAATCAAGTCAAACTCTGATTTTCACAAAATCATATTTTCAATCATCTTCACAAATTTAAATGAAATATACATTTAAATCATCAAAACTAAGTCAAATCAAATCAAAATCCAAACCTAAGCCACATGACCCAACGCTATGGACTTAACCAAATTCCTTCATTCCAAAACCCAAATTCAATTGATTTTCTCATGAATCAATCATACCTTGAATAATATTCACAAATATAAATAAATCTACAATCATCAAGCCAAAAACCCAAAATAACACTTGAAATGTTCAAATGAACCAACTTAATTTGAATTGAATTTAAATTAAATTAAATTATAAACTCAACCCAAATAAATCAAACTAAACTTGGTCGTCCACTTGACCCAAAGTGGCCAATTTGACCTATTTGAGCAAGTTCTAATCCTACCCAAATTAGATTGAACCAAGCCCATCAAAACCTCCCATCATGATTTGATCACCCTAGGTTGATCAATTGTCACAAATGGTCAAACAAGTCAACTTGGTCATTTGACCAAGTCAACCCTTAACCCATATGAACCCAAACTAGCCAAAAATTGTAAACCAAATTCAAATGATTCATACCAAAATCAATATTTGAATATGACTTGACCTTCAATTGAGTCAAACCAAACCCAATTGGCCCTCTTTGACCCAAGTTGACCCAAATTGACCTAAAAGACCAAATTAGGTCAAATCAAAATATAAAACCAAATTGATTGTAAACCAATGGTTCAAGTTCATTCCAAATTGATTGTTGAACTTGACCAAAGCCATGATTGGACCCAATTGAACCCAATAATTACTTAGCCCAAATTGACCTAAAGGTCAAGTTGGCCTAAATCAAAATCAAATCCAAAGTAATTGAAACCAAAGCCTATAATCATCTTCAATTGGTCAACTAAACCCAAACCAACACCAACAAGCCAATTTTCAATTTCAATAATCAACCCATTTGACCCAAATGAATTCAAATGAGCCAAAAATCAAATCTAAGCCCCAAACAAATTGAACCAAAACATCCCAAATGATCATATGAAGTTGACCAAACCTTTGGTTTGACCCAATTTGACCAATTGGTCAACTTGACCCAACATAACCCAATTTGACCTAAATGAGTCAAATTGAGCCAAACTAACCAAATCAACTCAATTGACTTGTAATTTGGACTAACCCACTTTTGGCTCATTTCAAATCTATCCAAATCAATTCCAATGCAAATGATCATTCTACCCTTGGGTCAAGGGCATCACATGAGACAAATCATCAATGTAAGTGATCATTTCCATGCCTTGGCCACTTGGTACTCTCCTAATGGTCCACCTAGGACCTTGCCATGACCAGAGGGGTGGTTGGGTTGGGCATGACCCATGGGAGGTGAAATCACCTCACCCTGTTCATTGGAGCATTTGAAACCCATAGGACACCCATGATTCCTCCTTAGCCACCTCCACACCTTCAACCAACCAAAAGCCAACTCACCTCCTCCACCCACGACTCCGAGATGGATGGGCTGACCACTAGAAGCCAAACTGATCCCACCATTTGATCAAGATGAAGGGGTATACACCCCTCATTTCCACTCAAACACACAAAAAATTCCTCGAGCCCTAACTACCCAAGATGAGACTAGAGCCATTCTAGCTCCCAAGCTCATTCCTTGATCAAAAAATGCCATTCATATCCCAAAATAAAACTCCCATTTTTTTACCTAACTTCCATTTCTCCATCAAACTCAAATTAACTTTGCACACACCTTCCTAGGCCTCATCGAGCAAATGAATCATCTCCCAAGCTTCTGAGCACCAGGTGGGACTTGATCAAAGTCAAGCTCCAAATCATCAGTTCATGGCCTTCAGTGAACATCAATTGATCCAATTTACGCCGGGCTTCATTTCCACTAGATGAAGCTTCCTCAATCATTCCAACTACCAGTCTTGAGCTTAATGAGGTATGCTTCCAAAATTGATCCTTAGGAAAAATGGGTTGGAGCTTTTTGAAGAAAACTTGCATCTTGTGATCTTGATTGGATCCCCTCGATTGATGTCATGAAGGTGTGGGATCCTTTAGAGTTGATCAGCTTGGTATCGGATCAAGAGCAATGGTGGATGGACTCCATTCTCCCTCACTTCATGATGTTAGATCATGCATCCATTCATGATAGAATGGATGATTAGATCCACTGATCGATTTAATTTAATCCAATTAAGCTATGGGATTAATTATATCATCGATCTTAGATCGATGGCGAGAAAAGCATCACGCCATTACATAGGCGAGTCAAATAAGTTTTAAGTAGCCAATCCGGTGCCATGTGGAAAGCATACCACACGTGCCACATGGCGTGTGGATTAAGCTTTAATTAGGCTTAATTAATCATTTTAATGCTAAAACTTCTAAAATCATAAAAATCATAGAGAGAAATAAAAAAAAAAAATGCAAATAAAATACTTATTTTTAAGGT
>CM038214.1:260633715-260714855 GCA_021442155.1 Cymbidium sinense | reverse complement strand
TTCAACAAGATAAAACCATATAGAAATGTAGGATATTTATCCATGATCATGTAGCACTTTAAATCACATGATTTTATGGTCTATATCAAAAGTTATTCGCAAAAAATCTTCAACAGTCCTCGGCCCCCGCAGGAATCAAAGGAGATGATCTCTGCACTATTCGATCTGTGTAATTGGATCGGATAGCCCAAGTTTAGGCAGACTTTATTGATTTCACCCTTTAGGAATTACTAGATTAATCTAAACCGTCTGATCTTTAATGGGACGGTCCGTAATCCCGTGTCTTGACCTATGCTGATGTGGTGCTAGGTGGCACCATGCGGACCAACCCACACGCGCCATGCGGCGGGATGCATGATGCAGGCACGTGTCACGCGTCATGCAGGACCCCCCACTTAAAAACCATTAGGATTAGTTATTTAACGAATTTAATTAATTAAAAAAATGCAAAAGACTTCAAAAAATCATATAAAATCAAAGAAAAAATAGAAAATTACAAATAAAAGCTCTATGGATTTGTCTAGATGAGAGAATCTAGAAATTAAAATCCCAAATTTTATTGGGTAATTTTCCCTTAATTTGGGTTTAATTAAAAAAGATTACAATTCTACTCTAATTAATAATTCAATTAATTTAAAACTTTGGGAAATGAAATTAAGCATAAAACATACCTTAGGTAAATTTTTGGGGATTTAGTTCTCTGAATTCAAGGGAAATTGTAATTTCATGTGCTTAACCTTTAAATTAATTAAATTAATTAGCATTTAATGAAATGATTTGAAAACTTTAATCTAATAACCTTAAATCAACATAATGAACATTTAATGAACATCAAAATACTAATTATACCTAATCAAACCTATATGAACCTAATAGATCACTAATTAACTTAATTAGATAATTAAATAAATTAAATAATTCAATTAAATAACTTGCACTCAATTAAATCATGATAAATCAACCAGTTAACCAAAAATTATAAATAAACCGTCATTGGAAAGGTATTTTAATGAAGAATAAGTGAAAAATAAAATCCTTAATGAATCTTAATAAATTAGGCTTAATTTAGATTTTAATGAACTAATTAAAACCTTAATTACACCCTAATTACATCTCTAATAAAGCTAAAACTTTAGGGATACAAAATTGGCATATAACCCTACTTGCTAGAAATATTTTAAGTCCAAATGATCTCTAGATTAGGAGTTTTCAAATTTAGAAATCCTTAGGTCAATGTTAATCAAATATTGGGTTAAGGAAATTAATTAACCTATTAAATAAAGTGGTAATTCAAACTAATCTCCATCAAACATTAAAAAACTATTCAAAAACTTCTCTAAATATCCTAAGTCAATTAAAGCAATCAAATTCAATCTTAGGTTAATGAAATAAAACCTTAGGTTAATAAAACTATTAATTAACTTAAGCCTTAACCTTTGAATCAATAAAATTTAATGAAACCACTCATCTCCAATAAATTTAAATAATGAACCTAAAACCTGGTTAATTAAATCAGATCAAGTAATTAACCCGGCTTTTAGGTTATGCATAATCCATGAACAAACCTAAGGTACTATTGAACTTAAACCTTAAGCTTACAAATTCATAATTTAATAACTTAAGTTAAATAGAATACAATTAAACTCTTTAATTTAACACAAGCCAAATCAAATGAAATGCACATAGTTAAATTCAAAATGAAACAAATTAAAATAATTAAATCAAATAAAACAATTGAAACAAATGAAATATCATAAAACTAATCCAAACATAAATAACATCAAAAGGATTAATTAAAATACTTAAGGATCTTAGTTATACTTTTGGAAATTTTATTAGGATTTAGGATGTGGAATAAATTGAGTTTCACGTAAAAATAAAGTTCATTATATTTCTAATTCTTGAAAACCTATACGACTTTAATAAAATAAAATGGAATAAAAAATAGAAATTAAATCTTGAAACCATTTGAATTGAAACCAACCAATGGTAAAATTAAATAAATTCAAACTTCAAACTTAAACTTGAACTTAAAGGAGCCTAGCAAAGCCTTTCCACACAAACCCCTCTTTTACACACACTAGATTACTTAGATCATGAACTCTAGTTCTAAGATTAGGTAATTCTGTGATTTTCTGTTAAATCTTTTGTGATATGTTGTGATGTGCTTCACATGTCTATGTGGTGTATTGCTTTAGACTAAATGTCTAGGCTTGTTTGTTCATTAGACTAGATGCTAGGCCATTCTTCCTAGATTTAACACTATTTTTTACAACGGGCTGTCTTAAAGGGATCGCTGTGATAAATAAATCATAAAATTATTGTTTGCTTGTAAGTGCTGAAAATCCTTAACATAGTCCATAGGACAGGTGGGCTTGGCAAGAAACTAATGCTAAGTCGATATGTTTGTAAATTATAAACTTCTTTGTGTGTTGTGTGTATTTCCTAATATCTATTTTGCAGGTCTTAGGATTTCCTTTTTTGAATTTTAAATGTAAATTTGAGCTTAGAATTAGGTTAGGATCTATGGGGTCTTGAATTAGCAGGAGCTGACCCAACTAGGAGATGGTGCGGTGGTCCCCTATGGAGCTCGATGGATGTTCCTAAAGAAGGAGACTTTCTCGGAAAGAAGACCCATAGATCTAAACTTGTAGTTCTAGGCTGAGTTGTATAAGGGTAGAACTCAGTTACCCATTTTTCTTTATTCTAGGGTGTACAGCAGTACCCGGATGCATTGACCTTTTACTTATATAATTTAATTTGGCTTGATTTATTCTGGGTGCACAATAGAAATAATGCTTGGACATAGGCTCATAGGATAAACTAAATTTTTTACCCAATTAAATCAATCAAAACATAAAAATAAATATAACTCATAATCTTCATATAAAAGACTAGGTATTAAAGCAAGATAAAATTTGTTGTAACCCCTTTGCTGGATGTTTTAATATCATGCATAAATCATATTATTTCACTCTTGATTAATTATGGGATTCCATCCTTTCCAAAGAACTTGGGCTTGACCTTTGAGAGCCTATGATGGAAGTACACCTTCTTCTATTCTGATTTGGCTCATAATCTTTTTCTAATTACATGTGTTAGGCATAAATTGTATTCCTATGACCAAAATGAATCCTGAGACAAATATTTTAAAAATTTGAGAAATATGCATTAGTTAGGTACATCTTCATACCCTACATAATCTTACGAATTAAGGAGTAAGTCTAGGTTCATAGATTTATTTCCTAAAACTGTAATAGCCCAACCATGTTGCATTCATATGACTTAGCCTCATTATTTTAAAATGTACTTAGGTGGTGTTAGTTCTCAGCCTTCTCCAAGCAGGTTGTATGTCTAGAAGAGTCAGGGATAGGTTAGTTCCCTCAAGTGAGGAGAATGGTCAATGATTCCCAAGGATAGAAATAGGTTGAGCATCTGGCATGTGTTAGAAGCACATGTAGACTAGGTTCTGAATCATATTTTTATGAATAAGTCTTCAACCCTAAGCATTTCTACAGTCTTGTGCTACTAGAATCTAAGCCCTAGATTTCTAAGAAAATGATAACTTGAAATCTAAAGTAAAATCCAAAATTTGAAGCCCAAACATAGGATAGATGAAATGTATGCTGGGCATCCCAATATCAATAGAAATTTCATACTCTTTTCCATTTGACTCTTAAAAATAACTCTCTCCAATTTGGACCTCTCCCAATTGAATTTTCAAAAATTATTCCTTTGAAAGCTACCTTAGTAGTCTTTAGGAATAACTACATGTTTCTTTAATTGAGAGTATTCTTAGGAAGAGACCCATCCTAAGATGTAATTAACTATAGGGGCTTGCCTTTATTGTGAACCATGATCCCAGAATAAAATAGACCCTATTCTACTTTTGCATGTAGTTCAGGAGAAAATACTCTGATACACGAAAGACCCATTACTCTTAGGAGTGTTTTATTGAAATGATCGAATCCATTATAGGAGAGCATGTTTATCTTTCAACATAATATGTTTATTCATTAATGCCATATTTGATCATCTAAATAAAATATTCCTAAACTCTATATGGTGTCATTTCTTTTTTCTATTCTATAGAAAAAACCAACAATTGTGCATCCAATAGGTCACCCTAGTTTTTTTTCCTTGCTTTAAAAGATGTAAATCTGCTATGCCTTCTTCCTAGCATAGCTGTTGCACACTGAAAGGTAACCCCTTTGGTTGGTTAGCTCTACCCCGCAGTCAGGAGACTATCCATTTTGATTTGTAAACCTGAGATAGGTCAAGGTTGATATAACCCCTTCTTAGTGGGTCAATCGCACACCGATAGGGTCCATACATTAACTCAAATTAAATTAAACCCAATCTAATTTTCCCTAGTAGAGTTAAATGACTCCCTTCTTCCCAATGGAGCGGGAAATCATATATGTACAAGTCAAGCAAACAAATCTAAGAAAAAACCAACTTCCCTAGTCGAGGGAAATTAAATAAACTCCCTAGTAGAGTCTAAATTAAAAAATCCAACCAAACTCTTATTCCCAGTGGATACATCTCCAAACAAATCTTTGAAATCAAACTCAAATCCCAATCCCCAGTGGATAGCCCGAACCGCTTCCATAGTGGAAGGTTCATATACCCGATCCCCAACGGACTTGAGCCCATATCTTGAGTAGATATGCCTCCACATCAATTAAAATAAAACAAATTATAGTTGATTCGATCTTAATCCCTAGTGGATTATAGATTCTTGTCCCCATCGGATCTTCTTTCCACAAATCATATAATCAAATAAAATTCAAACCTTATCCCCAGCAGACTTTCTTCTTCTATGCAGTCAACATAGACCCCTCACATGTCATGTCCAATGCATGTGTGATCCCTTAGCGGATCTCCCTCCATGTCCTTGACATAGAATTCTCATCAAATCTTATTTCTTCTCTTATGCACACCCTTAGTACTTTGACCAAAAGCCTAACAATGTATTCATTCAAATTACATCTTCTTAACATTGTAATCAACATTTGATGATTTGTGATGGTACAATTTCAAATTAACTATATAATATCATGTTAAACATATTATAGTGTGAATTAACACACTATAATATATTATAATATGTGATGTTATATTATAATTTGCTATAATATAATATATTATCTCATTAGAATCACTTAAAAGGAATAAATAATAAAATTTTCTCAAAATATAAATAATGTTCATTTTGGATGTAAAATTATTAATTTTCTATTATAAATGGCACAAAATAACATTTCATGTTGCTTCTTGGTGTGTGCTATGAATTTGGCCAAATTCTTCCATCTCAACCTTCAAACTAACATTTTTGTGAGTTTAGACCCAATGTATTATAACAAAAGTAAAATAGACTAAAATATAAAATAACATTTAGTAACACAGCACCACATTCATATATATGTGAACTTATATTGTTATGTACATTATATTTTAATATGCTTTGATATAATATATTATTTTACATTACACCTTAAAATGAATCAGTTTAAGTAAAAAATTTATAAACTTTTATTGATAATTGTACATTTATTTAGGATGCAAAATTCCATTCTTTTGATTAAATGACACTCCATAGCACACCCCAAATGATGTTCCCTAAGGCTTACTTTAAATTTGGCCAAATCCCATCATCTGTGCCTATAAATCAGTATTTTTATGAATTATACCAGTACAAATTCTACTACATCATACTATAATAAACTAAAATATGCTAAACAATAAGTAGTAATACACAATAGTATGCTATAATGCATGATGCTACACTATGTTATGGCATCCTATATTATAATACACTATAACATATTATATTATATTATATTGCATATCACATCAAAAGGGATTGCTTAAGATAAAAAATCATAAAATTAGCCTAAACAATAAAAACTATGTATTTTAGTCGTATCACTTACATATTTTAAATTTAAATAATATATTATGATGCCATGCTCTTCCTATTATGAATTTAGACAAATTCCACCATTTTAAAGTCTAAATCAACATTTTTATAGATAATGCTAGTGTAGGCTCCACTGCATGATTGTAAAATATTAAAAGAATTTAAAATGTGCAGAATAATATATTTTGGTATATGATTTTATACTAAGCTACAACATATAATATTTATTTTGAACATAAAATCTTACTTTTTAGACTACAAATGGCATAGCACACCTTTTGTACTACAACCTAATTTCCACCTCAAATTTATCAAATTTCATTATCTAATTTATTAAATCAATATTTTTTTTGATTTATATTAATATAAATTATAGGGTACAATACCATAATATACTAAAATATTTTAAAACATCTTATAACATCCAAAAACACATCACTACATGCTCAAATATATGCTGCTACATTATAATATAATATATGGTAATATAATATTATTTATGATTAGGGTTTAGGGTATTCAAATCTACATAATTGAAAAGACTCTTGAAGACAATTTCTTTAGCTACCATAACTATGTTAGGATTAGGTCATTCTTAGATCTAATCTTAATGACATCTTTATTCAAGGTTTGTTAGGGTTAGGGTTTTTAGTTTATTTTTAGAGGTTTAGGGTTATAGTTTTATGTTTTAGGGTTTAGGGTTTAGAGTTTATGGTTTTAGGGTTTAGTGTTTAGGGTTTAGGGTTTAAGGTTTAGGGTTTAGGGTTTAGGGTTTAGGGTTTAGGGTTGAGTGTTTAGGGTTTAGGGTTTTTAGGGTTTAGGGTCTAGGGAGTAGGTTTTAGGGTTAGCTTAGGGTTTTTTTTTAAATTATAATTATGTAAACCGATAGATTTAACTTTATTTAGTTTATTTTTTATTTATTTTATTTTTTATTTTATTTATGTTTATTTATTTTTTTTTTTTTTTTTATTTTATTTAGTTTATTTTATTTTATTTTATTTTTTTATTTTAGTTTATTTTATTTTATTTTAGTTTAAGTTTATTTTATGATTTTATTTTATTTTATTTTTAGGTTTAGGTTTATTTTTTTATTTTAGGTTTAGGTTTTTATTTTATTTTTTTGGTTTAAGTTTTAGGTTTTATTTTAAGTTTATTTTATTTTTTATTTTTAGTTTAAGATTAAGTTTATATTTTAGTTTATTTTTTATTTTATTTTAGGTTTAGCTTTAGATTAATTTTGGTTTTAGGTTTAGGTTTTATTTATTTTAATTTAGGTTTAGTTTAGTTTATTTTTTTTATTTTGGTTTAGGTTTTTTTAGTTTTAGGGTTTATGTTTTTTTTTATTCATTTTGTGTTTTATTTTATGTTTATTTTTTAGGTTTAGGTTTTTGTTTAGTTTTTATTTTTTTATTTTAGGTTTGTTTTAGGCTTATTTTATTTTTATTTTACGTTTATTTTTTATTTTATTTAGTTTTATTCTTTGGTTTATTTTATTATTTAATTTATGAGGTAATTATTTATTTTATTTTAGTTTATTTATTAATTTATATTTTATTTTAGGTTTAAGTTTATGTTTTAATTTATGTTTTATTTTATTTTATTTTTTATTTTACTTAGGTTTAGGTTTATTTATTTATTTTATTTTTAGGTTTTATTTAGTTTATGTTTAGGTTTAGGGTTAGTTTAGGGTTTATAATTTTAGGATTTAGGATTTTAGGGTTAGGGTTTAGGGTTAGGGTTTGTGGTTTAGAATTTTAGGGTTTAGTCTTTACGCTTTAGGGTTTAGGGTTAGCTTAGTATTTAGGGTTAGTTTAAGGTTAATGGGTTTAGATTTAGGGTTTAAGCTTTAGGGTTTAGGGTTTAGGGTTCACAGTTTAGGGTTATTTTAGGGTTTAGGGTTTTGGGTTTGAGGGTTTAAGGTATAGGATTTAGGATTAGAGGATAGAATTTTGTGTTTATGGTTTTTTATGGTTTAGGGTTTAGGGTTTAAGCTTGAGGTTTTCATTTAGGGTTTAAAGTTTTTGTTTTTTTTAATAGAGAACAAATTTATATTCAACATTTCTTTTTTTTCAATTTCAGTGGAAATCCACGATAACCTCCTACTCCACGCCTCCAGAAGATCAAGACTGGTTTCTGATGATGATGTTCTTGCCATCATTTCTCATTCTTAGGGTTTAGGTTTAGGTTTATTAGGTTTTAGGATTTAGGTTTATTTTTTAAATTTGTTTAGTTACTTTAGGTTTAAGGTTTGGAGTTTAGGGTTTAGGTTTATGTTTTTAGTTTAGGTTTTTGTTTTATTTTATTTTTATATTTTATTTTGGTTTAAGTCTTTTTATTTATTTTATTTTTAGGTTTTATTTTTCTTAGGTTTAGGTTTTTAGCTTTTTAGGGTTTAGGGTTTAGCATTAGTTGAGGGTTTAGGGTTTAAGGTTTAGGATTTGGGTTTTATGGTTTATGGTTTAGGGTTTAGGGTTTAGATTTTAGGTCTAGGTTTCAAGTTTTAGTTTAGGGTTAGGGTTTTTGGATTTTTTTTTAATAGAGAACAAATTCAGATTCAACATTTCTTTTTTATTTCATTAACCAAGTAAAACACCAAGTTTTATAAGACAAAAGTGATGACATAGATGAAAAAAACACATAGAAAAATCAAAACACTAGTTAACTAGAACCATCTATACTATAAAGACACAATTACATAAGTAGTATATCTGATTGGTCGTTCTTCAGTTTCTCTAGTTCTCATCAAAAACACTCTGGCCTCTCGAGTAGTGGAATCCACCATCATATTCCTGATCTCTCCTTCCGCCACCACCACGACTGTAACCTACATCGGTCCTCTCGCTTCCATAACCACCATTGCTCTGGCCACCACCTTCATATCCACCATCACCTCTAGATCCTCACCACCATAATAGCCGCTGCCTCCGCCTTCGCCTCCACCGCCAGATCTAGACTGACCCTAATTGATGGTGATGTTCCTGCAATCAAGGTTCTACCAATTCTTAGAATTTAGATTAGTTTAGGTTTATTAGGTTTTAGGGTTTAAGTTTATTTTTAATTTATCTAGTTAATTTTGGTTTAGGTTTGGGTTTGGTTTTAGGGTTTTGTTTAGGTTTAGGGTTTAGGGTTTATGGTTTAGGGTTTTTGCTTTTAGGGTTTAGGGTTAAGGATTAGGGTTTAGGGCTTTAGATTTAAGGATTTTTAGGGTTTAGGGTTTAAAGTTAGTTTTAGGGTTTAGGGTTTAGGATTTAGGGTGTAGGGTTTTTTTTTTTAAATTAAGTAAACAGGAAGGTTTAGGTTTATTTATTTTATTTTTTTATTATTTTTATGTTTATTTATGTTTATTTTTTATTTTTATTTAGTTTTGTTAATTTATTTTAGGCTTATTTATATTTTTTAGATTTTTATTTTAATTTATTTTTTAAGATTAAGTTTAGGTTTATGTTTGTTTTTTAGTTGAGTTTTATTTTAATTTTATTTTTTAGGTTTAGGTTTTATTTTTTATTTTTAAGTTTAGGTTTAGTTTTTTTATGTTTAGGTTTTAGGTTTTATTTTTGGTTTATTTTTAGGTTTTATTTTTTAGTTTAGGTTTAAGTTTATTTTTAGTTTATTTTATTTTATTTAGTTTAGGTTTAGGTTTAGGTTTTATTTATTTTAGTTTAGTTTATTTTAGTTTAGGTTTAAGTTTAATTTATTTTGATTATTTTATTTTTATTTTAGGTTTAGGTTTTTTTGTAGTTTAGGGTTTAGGTTTTATTATTTATTTATTTTTATGTTTTATTTTAGGTTTAGGTTTTTATTTAGTTTTTATATTATTTTATTTTAAGTTTATTTTATTTTTATTTTATGTTTTATTTTTTTATTTAGGTTTTTTATTCTTAGGATTATTTTAGTTTATATTTTGTCTAATTTAGGTTTCAATTTATTTTATTTTAGTTTATTTTATTAGTTTAC
Organism: Cymbidium sinense; assembly: GCA_021442155.1. Lineage (NCBI taxonomy): Eukaryota > Viridiplantae > Streptophyta > Magnoliopsida > Asparagales > Orchidaceae > Cymbidium > Cymbidium sinense. The sequence goes on along the minus strand of CM038214.1, from coordinate 260,704,978 downwards.
TTTAATTTAATTTTTTAATTTAGGTTTAGGTTTAAGGTTTTATTTTATTTTAGACTCAAATCTTTGATGATCTCATTCATCATCAAGTAGTGCTATGTTGATAATCTCATGGTCAAAAGTAGAGAAGAAGACCATCTCTTTGACTTAAGAGTAGTTTTGAATAATTAAGACAATTTAACCTAAAATGAACCCTAAATTGTGCATTTAGTACCGGAAATTCCATGGGTTTATGGAATTGAAATCGAAGAAGATCAAGATGATATTAGAAATGCCACCTCTAGTTTAACTCAACTGATCATTTTTATCTAAGTTTGTATCCAACTATTTTATGTCGACCATTCTCATCACTTGTCAAAAAGGATGCCAAGTTCAAGTGGGATGATAAGTGTGAGCATGCCTACGAAGACATCAAGCATTACCTATTGATGCTTATTCTAGCACCTATCTGAAAGTCGCTCATACTTTATTGTGTGATCCTTTGGTGCTTTGTTTAATGATGAAGGAAAGGAAAATACACTCTACTTCCTGTTGTCGTCTAATCCCTAGAGGCTAATTATCTAGCCATTGAGAAGCATTATCTAGCTTTAATATCCCAAAAGCTACAACTACATGCTTCCTTATGTGAACTTAATCTCTAGGATCAATCCATAATATCTCATGACACGGCCGACATTATCTAGATGGTTGTAATAATGGTCCACAATTTTTTCATAGTTTGACATTACCTTCATACCCCTCCATGTGGTGAAAGGATAAGTGCTAGTGGATTTCTTGGTAGCACACCCACTTCTTGCTGACTCTCCGCATAGTGATGATCTCTTTGATGAAAAAATCATGAACTTAGGGGATACTAGGATTTACCATTGGGAGATGTATTTTGATGGTGAATCTTCCTCACAAAAAGGAGAAGAACCATAATATATTATTCCAAGAAAGGCGGGGGTAGGAATAGTTCTCTTAACTCTGGACCGTTATGTGATGAGATTCTAATATCATCTACCCTTGAAAGCGAATATGAGACTCGACAGTTAATCATTACTCTAGATCCAACATCAACATCTAAACATTAAGTCCTATAAGGTTATAATGCCCAAGCTCCATCACTACCATAAGCACACCATGGAGTTGTTTCCATTTATAAGATTCCTTGAGAAGAGAATGTCATAGCATGCTTTAGCTTGCCAAGAAGTTAATATGTCTGGAGGATGAGTCCATATCAATAAAGGTCCAAAATAGACAAGTCATATCCCTTATTGATATTAAACTCATCAAAAAGTACTCTATTGAAGGGGAGGTTTCCATTGCTAAGAAGGATGAGGAGTTAGATTGGATGCAACCATTCATGGATTACCTAAATAAAATCAAACTACCTCAAGTGAAGTCCCAAGCCCATCAGATGAAGCAGAGAGCACTTTCCTATGATCTTGTGGATGGTGTCTTGTATCAATAGACTTTTGATCATATGTGTTTACCTTATTTAGACAAGCACGAAGCCCATAAGATCGTGACTAAGGTACACTCAAAATTATGTGAAGCCAACCAATCTAGTTTGAAGATGAAAGCCAAGATAAAAAGTCTAGGATACTACTGGTCACCGATGATAAAAGATTTCATGGATACGGCTAAGCGATGCCACCAATGTCAAATACATGGTGTGGTCCTACACCAACCACCCAACATTCTACATCCTACATCGGCCTCATGGCCATTCGAGTGTTGGGGTATAGACATAGTGAGTCATTGATCTTCCTTCTTCCAAGGGTCATTAGTTCATCTTAGATGCTACTAACGAGTTTTTCAAATTGGCAAGATGATTTCGCTCAAAGAGGTCACAACTCAACATTTGCTCCACTATTCTTAGGAACCATAATGTATATAAGTTTGGTGTGCCGTAATGAATTATATCTGATAATGGTACTGCATTAAAGAGCACCAAGATCAACAACTTTTCCCAGATACATAGCATAGATTGGAGATATTCTAGCATCAACTACCCGAGGACAAATAGCTTAGGAGAAGCCTTCAACAAAACTCTCATCTAAATACTAAAGAAGACACTCAAAACAATAAGAGATAGTGGCATGAACAGTTAGTTGAAGCCTTATGGGCCTACCACACAATATATAGAACTTCAACTCAATCTACTCCTTCCGAAGTGTATCGCTCTACCATTAGAAGTCTAACTCCCATCATTAAGGATAGCTATGGGTAGCAAGATCACAACAGAGCGTAATACTAAGTTACGGTTAGAAGAGCTTGAAGGTTTGGAGAAGAGATTCCTACGGGCTACTCTGAGTTGAGATAACATCCCCAACGACACTCACTTAGTAGCTACTCTAGGTTGGGCTGACTTGCTACCCAGCTAGTGTGTCATCCCAATGGTCTTCTTGCTTTAGAGGTTGTATGTCTGCTACACTTTCCTTTCTTACTTGGCCACTACACACCAATGAGTGCCTTATTAGTTTGGTAAGCCTTAGTACATGGCTGATAAGCTACCTCATTTTGGCTTCATTTAAGAGGATGTGAGTCTGGTATGCTTTCTTCTTAGATTAGCCTTCATGCACTGACTGGGTTGAGTCTATTTAAGGTTTAGGATAAGTACCCTAGCGGCTCCTTCTCTTCTGATTGCTTCAAGTCTAGGTCTAGTCCTTCCTCGAGGCTCCCCACTTAGTAGTCACTTTAGGTTATATAGAATATGTCCTGCCGATGACAGATTATCCTGATGATCAGTTCTTCTTGGAAAGTTGTAAGCCTATACACTTTCTTTCTAGGTTAATCATTGCACACCGATGGGCACCTTAGGTTGGTTGGTTCTCACTATGCTAACAGATACACCACTCATGCTGATGGATACACCTTTAGTTGGTTGGTTCTTGCACCTTAGGATACACCACTCATGGCAGATATAAGTCTACTATGCTTTCTCCTTTAATTAGCCATTGTACACTTATAGGCTTTCCTTTCCGTGGTGAAGATAATGCCCTAGCACCTCCTGGGCACTATATTTGGATCACATCCTTTGCTATCCCATTTAGACACTACCCGAGTTACTATCGAATTGGATAGTTCACCTTTTATAGTAATCACCCCTTTGGTTGGAGAATCGATTATGTGGATGTGCAAATTCTCCCTTGGTCTAGTAAATCTGAAATAAGTCAAGGTCGACATAGCCCCTTTTAGTGTGGTCCTTCACACACCAACAGGGTCCATGTAAACATATAAACAAAATATATATTCATTTGTGGATTAGAAGGACACCCCTAGTGGTAAATTTTCCCAAGAAGGTATCTTATCTTTAGGGTAGTGTCAACAAAACACTCTATAGGAATCGTCTGACTACTCTTTAGTTGATATAAGTCCCCAGCGACATTCACTTAGTAATCGCCCCTAAGTTTGGTCAAATTTATTGTGCTACTAATAGGTCACCCAGTGGTTGATCCTTGCTTTAGAAGATATAAGTCTGCTACACCTTCCTAGCACAACCGTTGCACACCGAATGGCAACCCTTAGGATGTCTAGCTCTACCCCATGGAGACTAGACTATCACTTTGGATTTGTAAATTTGAGATAGGATAAGTCCAATATAGCCCCTTCTCAGTAGGTCCATCGTACACTGACATGGTACATAAATTAAATTTATCAATTTTGACTGAGCTCACATCCCCAACGGATATGCCCTCAATTGAAAATTAAACTAAACCAAACAAACCATATCAAATTACATGAAATTAAAACAAAATTAATCTTGACTTATTTTGAGTTGACATAAGTCCCTAGCACCATTCACTTAGTAGTTTCCCTAGGTCAACTTCCATTTATTGTGCATCCAACAGGTCACCTTAGTGGACGTTCCTCACTTTGGAAGATGTAAGCATGCTATGCCTTTTTCTTAGCACAGCCCTTGCACACCAAAAGGCAACCGCTTAGGTTGGCTAGCTCTACCCCACATCTTGTAGACTATCCTTTAGATTTGTAAACCTGAGGTAGGTCAAGGCTAATATACCCCTTCGAGTCCATGCACACGATAGGGTCCATACATTAACTTAGATTAAATTAAACCCAATTTGATTTTCTCCAGGAATTAAATCACACCCTTCTCCCTAGTGGATCCCCAAATCATATATAATAAGTCAAGCAAACAAATCTAATTCAAAACCAACCTCCTAGTGGAGCAAATTAAACCAACTCTAATAAGTCTAATTCAAAGAAATTCAACCAAACACTTATCCCTAGCACATCCCCAAACAAATCTATAAATCTAACTCAAATCCAATATCCAATGGATAGCTCAACTCGCTTCCCTAGTGGAAGGTTCATATACTTGATCTAGCTCAAGCCCATATCTCTAGTGCTACACATCAATTAAAATAAAACAAATTAAAGTCAATTCGATCTTAATCCCTAATGGATTATAGATTCTTATCCCCAACAAATCTTCTTTCCACATATCATACAATCAAATCAAATTCAAACCTTATCCTTAGTAGATTTTCTTCTTCTATGCCTTCGACATAAACCCCTCACATATCATGTCTAATGAATGTGACCCCTAGATCTCCCTCCATGTCCTGAGATGGAATTCTCATCAAATCTTATTTCTTCTTATGCAAACCTTTAACACTTCAACCAAAAGCCTAATAATGTATTTATTCAAATTAAATCATCTTAACATTGTAATCAACATTTTATGATTTGTGATGGTGCAAGCTCAAACTAACTATACAATATCATGCTAAACATATTATAATGTTAATTAACAAACTAAATTATATTATAATATATGATGTTATATTATAATTTGTTATAATATAGTATATTGTCTAACATTACACTTCATTAGAATCACTTAAAAGGAACAAATAATAAAATTTTCTCAAAATATTAATAATGTTCATTTTGGATGTAAATTTGTTATTTTTTTGTTAGAAATGGTACAAAATAGCATAACTTTTGTGTCGCTTCATGACATTTGGCCAAATTCTTCCATCTCAATATTCAAATTAACATTTTTATGAGTTTTGACCTAATGAATTATAACAAAAATAAAACATACTAAAATGTACAATAACAACAAGTAACCCACCACCATTCATATATATATATATATATATATATATATATATATATATATATATATATATATATATATATATATATATGAAGTTATATTGTTATGTACATTATATTTTAATATGCTTTTATATAATATATTATCTTACATTACACCATAAAATGAATAACTTTAAGTAAAAAATTTATAAAAATTGGTTGAAAAATGAACATTTATTTTGGATGCAAAATTCCATTCTTTTGATTAAATGACACACCATAGCACACCCCCAATGATGTTCCCTAAAGCTTGCCTTAAATTTGGCCAAATCCCATCATCTCAGCCTATAAATTAGTATTTTTATGAATTATACTAGTGTAAACTCTACTACATCATACTATAACAAACTAAAATATGCTAAAAAAATAAGTAGTAATACACAATAATATGCTATAATGCATGATACAACACTATCCTATATTATAATACACTATAACATATTATATTATATTATATTTCATATCACATCACAAGAGATTGCTTAAGATAAAAAATCATAAAATTAGTCTAAACAATAAAAAAAACTATTTATTTTAGTCATATCACTACATATTTTAAATTGAAACAATATATTATGATGCCGTGCTCTACCTAATATGAATTTTTCCAAACTCCACCATTTTAAAGTCTAAATCATCATATTTGTTAATAATGCTAGTGTCGACTCGACTACATGATTGTAGAATACTAAAAGAATTTAAAATGAGCATAACAATATATTATGATATATGATGCTATTCTATGCTACAACATATAATATTTATTTTGAACATAAAATTTTACTTTTTAGACTACAAGTGGTATAGCACACCTTTGGTACTACAACTTAATTTTGACTTCAAATTTAAACAATTTCATCATCTGATTTATTAAATCAATATTTTTATGAATTATATTAATATAGATAATAGGGCACAATACCATAATATACTAAAACATTCCCAAACATCTTATAACATCCAAAAATACATCACTACATGCTCAAATAAATGATGCTACATTATGTTATAATATATGGTATTATAATATCATTGAAGGTTAGGGTTTAGTGTATTCAAATCTCTAATAGTCAAGGGAAAGTCTCTTGAATACATATTTTTAGCTACCATAAGTATGCTAGGATTAGGTCATTCTTTAGGTCAACTCCTAATGAAATTATTATTCAAGGTTTATGGTTTATGTTTTCGGATTAGGGTTTAAGGTTAGTTTAGGGTTTTATGGTTTATGGTTTGTTTAGGGTATAGGGTTTAGTGTTCATTTTAGGTTTAGGGTTTAGTTTAGGTTTGGGGTTTGGGTTTTATTTAAGTAGGTTTAGGTTTGTGGTTTAGGTTTTAGGGTTTAGGTTGGTTTGGGTTTAGGGTTTAGGGTTTAGGGTTTAGGGTTTAGGGTTTAGGTTTATGAGTAAGTGTTAAGGTTTATGATTTAGGGTTTAAGGTTTAGTGTTTAAGATTTATTGTTTTTAGGGTTTAGGGTTTAGGGTTTAGGGTTTAGGATTTAGGTTTGAGGTTTAGGGTTTAAGTTTTAGTTTAGGGTTTAAGGTTTCTTTTTGATCTCATCAACTAAGTAGCATCCCATCTTTTCTAAGACACAAGCAATGACATAGATAAAAAATGAGCACCCATAGAGCAAATCAAAAACCCTAGATAATTACACAATTCCATAAGTAGCAGATCGGATCAAACGTTCTTTAGTTTCTCTAGGTCCCAATAGAACCACCACCTCTTCTTGAGTGGCGAGATCCACCATCACATCCCCGATCTCTCCATCCGCCACCACCATAACCTCCATCGCCTCCCTCATCTATACCACCATTATTCAATACCACCTCCATATCCACCAACACCTTGATCCCCACCACCACTATGTTAACTCACCTCAGCCTCCATCGCCAGATCTACCGATCCTAGTTGATGGTGATGTTCCCGCCTTCATGGTTTTGGCCATTCAGTTGGGTTTAGGGTTAGGTTTAAGGTTTAGGTTTAGGGGTTTAGGTTTAGGGTTGTTGGTTTAGGTTTAGTTTAGATTTAGAGTTTAAGGGGTTTATCATTTAGGTTGGGTTTGGTTTAAGGTTTAGGGTTTAGGGTTTGTTTAGTGTTTAGGTTTGATTTGGTTTAGGTTTAGGTTTAGGAGGGTTTAGGGGGTTTGAGGGTTAGTTTGGTTTAGGGTGTAGGTTTAGGATTTAAGGTTTAGGGTTTGTTAAATTAAATAAACCTATAAGTTAAGTTTATTTAGTTTATTTTTTGTTTATTTGGGTTTATTTTATTTTATTTTTATTTAGGTTTATTTTATTTTATTTAGTTTTATTTATTTTTTATTTATATTAATTTAGGTTTTTATTTTAGTTTATTTTTTTAGGTTTATGTTTATTTTAGTTGAGTTTTATTTTTTTTAGTTTTAGGTTTTATTTTATTTTAGTTTAGGTTTAGGTTTAGTTTTCATTTATTTAATTTTATTTAGTTTAAGTTTAGGTTTAGGTTTACTTTATTTTAAGTTTAGGTTTAGGTTTTATTTATTTTAGTTTAGGTTTAGGTTTCTTTTATTTTTATTTTAGGTTTAAGTTTTTTTTTTGGTTTGGGGTGTAGGTTTTAATTTTTATTTATTTTTAGGTTTTAGTTTTAGGTTTATTTTTTAGGTTTAGGTTCTATGTAGTTTTTATTTTATTTTATTTTACATTTATTTTATTTTTTATTTTAGTTTTCTTTTATGTTATTTTAAGTTTAGTTTTTATTTTATCTAGGTTTTTTATTTCTTAGTTTAGTTTAGTTTCTATTTTTTATTTATTTTCTTTTTAGGTCTAGGTTTAGGTTTAGGTTTAGGTTTTAGTTTATGTTTTCATTTTAATTTATTTTTGTTTAGGTTTTTTATTTATTTTCTTTTACTGTTTATTTAGTTCAGGTTTAGGTTTTTAGCTTTTAAGGGTTTAGGGTTAGTTTAGGGTTTAGGATTTAAGGTTTTTTTTATAGAGAACAAATTTAGATTCAACATTTCTTCTTTTCAATTTCATCAATCAAGTAGCACTGCAAGTTTTCTATGACACAAGCGTTGACACAGATAAAAAATGAGCACCCATAAAGAAAATTAAAAACCCTATGTAAGTAGAACCTTCTCTGCTATCAAGACATTATTCCATAAGCAGCAGATCAAATCGAAAGTTCTTCAGTTTCTCTAGTTCTCATAAGAACCACCCTTGCCTCTCGAGTAGTGGGATCTGCCATTATATCCCCGATCTCTCGCTCCACCACCACCATAGTTTAGGGTTTAAGGTTAGCTGAGGGTTTAAGTTTTTTTAAAAAAATTAAGTAAACCATTAGGTTTAAGTTTATTTAGTTTATCTTTTATTCATTTTGGTTTACTTTATTTTTTATTTTTATTTAGTTTTATTTTTATTTTTATTTAGTTTAGTATATTTAGTTTAGTTTAAGTATTTTATTTTAGTTTAGTTTTTAGGTTTAGGTTTTTTTTAGCTAAGTTATTTTTATTTTATTTTTTTTGGCTTAGGTTTTAATTTTTATTCTTAAGTTTAGGTTTAGGTTTTTATTTTATTTTTTTAGGTTTAGGTTTTATCTTTTTATTTTAGGTTGACATTTAGGTTTTATTTTTAATTTAGTTTATGTTTATTTTTATTTTATTTTATATTTAGGTTTAAGTTTATTTATTTTAGTTTAGTTAATTTTAGTTTAGGTTTAGGTTTACTTTATTTTGTTTATTTTTTTATTTTAGGTTTAAGGTTTTTTTAGTTTAGGGTTTAGGTTTTACTTTTTATTTATTTTTAGGTTTATTTTTGAGGTTTAGGTTTTTATTTAGTGTTTATTTTATTTTATTTTTATTTTATGTTTAACTTTTATTTTATTTAGGTATTTTATTCTTAAGTTTATTTTATTTTTTTTTAATTTAATTTAGGTTTTATTTTTGTATTTTAATTTATTTTATTTATTTTATTTTAGGTTTAGGTTTCAATTTAGGTTTTATTTTATTTTATTTATTTAGGTTTATGTTTTCATTTATTTATTATTTTTTATTTAGTTTAGGTTTATGTTTTAGGGTTCAAAGTTTTTTAGGCTTATGGTTAGGTTTAGGGTTTTTTAGGGTTTAGGGTTTTGGGTTTAGGGTTTAGGGTTTAGGGTTTAGTGGTTTAGTGTTTAGCTTTAGGGTTGAGATTTTATGATTATTTTTAGGGTTTATTTTTTTAGAGTTAGTTTTAGGGTTTTGGGTTTTTTTTTCATAATCTAGAGTAGGTTTATTTAGTTTATTTTTTTATTTTTTTATTATTTTATTTTTTAATTTTACTTAGGTTTATTTCTTATTTTTATTTAGTTTAGTTTCTTTATTTTAAGTTTATTTATTTAGTTTAAGTTTTTTTATTTTAGTTCATTTTGTAGGTTTAGTTTATGTTTATGTTTATCATTTAGTTTAGTTTTAGTTTTATTTTATTTTTTTAGGTTTAGGTTTTATTTATTATTTTTAAGTTTAAGTTTAGGTTTTTATTTTACTTTTTTATGTTTAGGTTTTAGATTTTTATTTTAGGTTTATTCTTAGGTTTTATTTTTTTGTTTAGGTTTAGGTTTATTTTTAGTTTAATTTATTTTAATTAGTTTGGTTTAGGTTTAGTTTATTTTAGGTTTAGGTTTATGTTTTATTTATTTTAGTTTAGTATTTTAGTTTTGGTTTAGGTTTAGGTTTATTTTAGGTTTATGTTTTTTTTTAGTTTGGGGTTTTAGGTTTTATTTTTATTCATTTTTGATTTTATTTTGGTTTATTTTAGGTAGGTTTAATTGTTTTATTTTATTTAGGTTTTAAATATTTAGATTTCTTTTATTTTAGTTTAATTTAAGTTTTTATTTATTTTATTTTAGTTTAGTTTTTATTTTTTATTTTATTTTATTTTTAGGTTTAGGTTTAGGTTTAGGTTTTAGTTTTGGTTATTTTATTTTATTTTATTTATTTATTATTTTTATATTTTATTTTAGCTTTATTTAGTTTAGGTTTTTTTTTGGGTTTTATTTTATTAGAGTTTTGGGATAGGGTTGGGATTTATTTTTTTTAGGTTTTAACATTGGGTTTAGGGTTTATTTTTTAATTTGGTTTATTTTGGGTTTAGGGTTTAGGGTTTGGTTTATTTATTTTTTTGTTATTTTTTTTATTTTTTAGGTTTTATTTTATTTTTATTTTATTACTTTTAGGTTTATTTTTTTTATTTTACATTTAGTTTTTTTATTTTATTTAAGTTTTTTTTATTTTTTAGTTTATTTTATTTATTTTTTAGTTTAGTTTATGTTTATTATTTATTTTATTTAGATTTTATTTTACTTTTATTTAGGTTTATTTTTTAGTTTAGTTTTACTTTATTTTATTTTATTTTATTTTTTGTATTTTTATTTATTTTATTTTTGGGGTTTAGTTTATTTTGAGTTTTAGGATTTTAGGGTTTAGGTTTAGGTTTAGGGTTTACTATTTGGTTTACGTTTGGTTTTTTAAGGTTTAAGTTTTAGGTTTTTTTTTTTGGGTTTTTGGGTAGGTAGGTTAGTTTTAGGTTTTGGGGGTTTGGTTTAGTTTGGGATTAGGGTTTAGGGTTTTTTAATAAAATAAGTAAACCTGTTAGGTTTAATTTTAATAATTTTATTTTCATTTATTTTAGTTTATTTATTTTATTTTCTTTAGGTTTATTTATTATTTTATTTTAGTTTAGTTTATTTATTTTAGTTTATTTATTTATTTTAGTTTTTTGAGTTCATTTTTTTTAGGTTTATGTTTATTTTTTAGTTTAGTTTTTGAGGTTTATGTTTTATTTTTTTTATTTTGGTTTAGGTTTAGTTTTATTTTATTATTTAGGTTAAGGTTTTATGTTTTAGGTTTATTTTTAAGTTTTTTTTTTAATTTAGGTTTATTTTAGTTTTAGTTTAGGGTTTAAGTTTATTGATTTTAGGTTTAGGTTTTATTTATTTTAGTTTTAGGTTTAGGTTTATTTTATTTTATTTTATTTTAGGTTGAGGTTTTTTATAGGGTTTAGGTTTTATTTTTATTCAATTTTAGGTTTATTTTTTTTTTAGGGTTTTATTTGTTTTATTTATTTTATTTTTAGTTTCTTTATTTTATTTTACATTTAGTTTTATTTTATTTAGGATTTTATTTTTTGGTTTATTTTATTTTTAGTTTAGTTTAGGTTTTTTTTATTTAGTTTAGTTTTCATTTTTATTTTATTTTATTTTTAGGTTTAGGTTTAGGTTTAATTTATTATTATTTTATTTTATTTTATTTAGGTTTAAGTTTTTTATTTATTTTATTTTTAGGTTTTATTTAATTTAGTTTAGGTTTTAGGTTTTCAACATTTATGGTTTAGGGTTTGGGGTTTAGGGTTTAGGGTTTAGGGTTGAGCATTTGGGGTTTAAGGTTTAGATTTTAGGGTTTTAGGTTGTGGTTTAGGGTTTTGGGTTTGGGGTTTTAGTAGGTTCAAGTTGTTTTAGGTCAGATTTTGTGGTTTATATTGGTTTATTTTAGATTTATGGTTTAGGGTTTATGGTTTATTTTAGGGATTAGCATTTAGTGTTAGAGTTTTTTCTATTTATATATTTTTAAATTAAATATACTTATATGTTTAAGTTTATTTAGTTTATTTTTATTTATTTCAGTTGATTATATTTTAATTTTGATTTAGGTTCATTTTATTTTATTTAGTTTAGTTTATTTATTTTAAGTTTATTTATTATTGTCATTTATCTTAGTTTATTTTTTTTTTTTTAAGTTTAGGTTTAGGTTTATTTAGTTTAGTTTTATTGTATTTTTATTTTTTTTATTTTTTTTATTTTAGTTTAGTCAGTTTTATTTTATTTTTTTTGGGTTTAGTTTTAGGTTTTGTATTAGGTTATTCTTTAGGTTTTACTTTTAGTTTAGTTTATTTAGTTTAGGTTTATTCAGTTTATTTTAGGTTTAGGCTTTGGTTTTATTTATTTTAGTTTATTTTATCTTAGAGTTTATTTTAATTTTATTTTAGGTTTAGTTATTTATTTTAGTTTGGGTTTAGGTTTTTATTTTTTATTTATGTTTATGTTTTATTTTAGGTTTAGGTTTATTTTATTTTAGGTTTATTTTATTTTATTTTAATTTTTATTTCATTTTATTATTTAAGTTTTTATTTACAATTTAGTTTAGGTTTTATTTATTTATTTTAATTTTAGTTTATTTATTTTTATTTTCTTTTAGGTTTAGTTTGGTTTTGGTTTTAATTTATGTTTTATTTTTTTTATTTTTTATTATTTTAGTTTTTTTTTATTTATTTTATTTAGGTTTATTTAGTTTAGGTTTAGGTTTAGTTTCTAGGGTTTAGGGGGTTTAGGGTTTTGGGTTTGGGGTTTAGGGTATAGGTTAGTTGTAGATTTAGGGTTTAGGGTTTAGTGGTTAGTTTTAGGGTTTAAGGTTTATATTTTATTTATTATTTATTTTAGTTCATTATATTTTTTTTATTTATTTTAGTTTTTTATTTAGTTTATGTTTATTTATTCTAGTTTATTTTGTAGGTTTAGGTTTAGGTTTAGGGTTATTTTTTAAGTTTAGTTTTATTTTTATTTTTATTTTTTTAAGTTTAGGTTTTATTTTATTTTGGTTTAGTTTATTTTTATTTTCTTTTTAGGATTATGTTTTATGTTTTATTTTAGCTTTATTTTAGGTATTTTTAGTTTAGGTTTAGGTTTATTTTTTTTTATTTTTATTTAGTTTGGGGTTTATGTTTAGTTTATTTTAGTTTAGGTTTAGTTTTATTTATTTTAGTTTAGTTTATTTTTGTTTTATTTTATTTTGTTTTTAGGTTAGGTTTATTCTAGTTTAGGGTTTTGGTTTTATTTTATTTATTTTTAGGTTAATGTTTTATTTTAGGTTTATTTTATTTTATTTTTATTTAGTTTTATTTTATTTAGGTTTTATATTTTAGGTTTATTTTATTTTAGTTTAGTTTAGGTTTTATTTATTAGATTTTAGTTTAGTTTTTATTTTTTTTATCTTATTTTATTTTTAGGTTTAGGTTTAGGTTTAGTTTTAAGTTTTAGATTTGGTATTTATCTTATTTAATTTATTTCATTTTATTAGGTTTAGGTTTTATTTATTTATTTTATTTTTAGTTTTTATTTAGTTTAGGTTTAGATTTTTGGTTTTAATGGTTTAGGGTTTAGGATTTTGGGTTTAGGGTTTAGGGTTTAGAGTTTCAGTTTATTTAGATTTAGGTTTTGTGGTTTTAGTTATGGGTTTAGGTTTTTTGGGTTTAGTTGGGTTTAGGGTTTAGGGTTTAGGTTTAGGGTTTATGGTTTAGGTTTAGGGTTTGTGGTTATAGATTTGTTTAGAGTTAATTTTAGTTTAATTTTTTTTTTATTTAGTTTAGTTTATTATTTATTTATTTATTTTATTTGGTTTTTTCTTTTAGGTTTTAAGTTTAGTTTATTTTATTAGTTTATTTTTTAATTATTTTTTTTTAGGTTTTAGTTTTTATTTTTTTATTTTATTTTAGTTTGGGTTTTATTTTATTTTTTTGGTTTAGTTTTGGTTTATATTTTAGGTTTTATTTTTATTTGGTTTAGTTTATTTATTTTATTTTATTTATTTTATTTTAGGTTTAGTTTAGTTTATTTTATTTTATGTTTAGCTTTAGGTATTATTTATTTTAGTTTAGTTTATTTTAGTTTAGGTTTAGGTTTTTATTTATTTTATTTTAGTTAGTTTTTATTTTTTATCTTATTTGATCTTTAGGTTTAGGTTTTTAGATTAGGTTTATTATTTTATTTATTTAGCTTTAGGTTTTTTTTTATTTATTTTATTTTTAGGTTTTATTTAGTTTATTTTAAGTTTTAGTTTAGGTTTTATTTGGTTTTATTTTTTTAGGGTTTAGGTTTTATTTTTTTAGGGTTTAGGTTTTTATTTGGGGTTAAGGGTTCATGTTTTAGGGTTTTTTAAAGTTTAGGGTTTAGGTTTAGAGTTTAGGGTTTGGGTTTAGGGTTTAGGTTTTAGGGTTTAGGGTTTAGGGTTTGGGGTTTTTTTGGGAATCATAGAGAAATTTATTGCCACAAAAAAGAGGGTTACAAGGTCCTTATTGAGGATAAACCCCAAAACTACAAAGAGCTACATTAGCCTGGGAGTAATATCTAAGTACAACAAAAAAAGAGAAAGGAAGCAAAAGATACAAAATGATTAACAAAGATAAGATAATGGATAGATCGCTAAAGCTCTTCAGGATGAGAGAATGCATGGCACTAGGGAGCAAACCTGCAAGAGAAAAAGAAAAATGCATTTGCAAAAATGTAGAAAGATAAAAATTAGAATAGTTAAAGCAATACAGACAAAGTGAAAACTTAAAGCATCATAAACCGAGAAAATTATAGAGAAGTGTGTGAGAGAAGGCTGCTACACCAAATTAGATGCAAATATGAGCATCCAAACTTCAAAGGGGGTTACATCAGAGCTACTACCAAATCAAAAGGATGAAATAATCACCATCATAGCCTACAAACCTATGGGAAGATAGACCATTTTTGAAAGTCTTATGAGCCTTAGTACCTACAAACCTAAACAAAGCCATATACACTAAAGAAGAGGAAACAACAAAGAGAAGAATGGGAGAGGGGATCCCATGCAAGATAAATATCATCAATATGGTCACTATAGCATGAGAATCCCTACACATATGAAAATGAACCATCTTGGATCCACCTTTTAATAGAGCCAAGAGTATAATTAGCCAACATGAAAACCCACCACAAGAAAATAGCAAAAAAGGCTATGTAGAGGATAGAAACAATATACAACCGATTGAAAAACCTATGAAAATCCTGCTAAGAAAATCACTTAGCATGTCAATAACACCATCCCAAACATATGGGACATATATGAAACTTACAGCTGAGGAATATTGCAAAAAGGTTCCCATTCAGAATAATGCAAATATAACCCCTTATTAATAATCATTGAAGTTATCAAATAGAAAATGTAAAGTGAGACAAAGATAAACCCAAACCCAAAATACAGAAATGCAGTCTAATAGAACCAAGATGGGAATGCAACAATGATTAGGTGGACCGGGTAATAAGTTACACCCAAAACAACACCAAATAACAACAATGAGAGACAACAAGATTCTTTGCATAAAACTCGATAATCTAGTTCAGCCAACAACCAAGCAAATAATAGCTAGCTGGCCATAAAACCACTCATTCATTAGAGGTGCATAAGTTAATAACCAAGTAGGTAATAGCATAATCACAATGATCTGCACAAGTCTAACTAAACCAAGATGGAAAAAATAGTAAATAACAATAACCACAAACATCGTGATAAGCTACGCAAAACAAAAATAAATCAAAAAATAACTAGCTAGACATAAGACCAAAATCAATAGCATAATAAAAAATCAAACAATTATTGCACCCACCATAAGATAATCAAGTAAAATAGTGGTACATCATATAATAAAAAGGGGTTCAAAGGAGAGTCATTGAAATCCTTCAAGACAAAGAAAAGCAGGCTAGCAGCTAAGCCAACATCATCAATAAAAGCAGACAGGAAAGAAAACAAAAAGTAACTCCAATCTTGCAAAGAGAAAATAATAATAATAAGGGTATTGCAGTTTCTCTCCATATAGGTTGGGGAGGTGAGGTTAGCAAGAATAATCAGAAAAACAACCCTAGAAGCATCATGCTAGACATAAGGCCCAAAAATCCAATAGCCAGCAATTAAAATAGCAAAATAATTATTGCACCCACCATAAGATAAAACATCATAGACATGAAAGGGTTCAAAGGAGAGCCATCATTGAAGTCCTTCAAGAAAAGAAAAGAACAGCTAAGCCAACATCATCAGTAAAAATAGACTGGAAGGAAATCAAGAAGTAATTCCAATCCTGCAAAGAAATAGTAATAATAACAAGGATATTGTAGTTTCTCTCCTTACAAGTTGTGGAGGTGAGGTTAGAAAGCATAAGAGGGGCCACAACCATATTAAAGAGAGAAAAGATAGATAAATTAGGGCCTGTCATGAAGCTATATAAAAATATAGCAATTAAACAATGAGACAAGAAAGCCATGAGCCCCAACACAGATTTCTGGAAAAAGAAAAAGAGACAAAACACAACCTTAATCATAAAATGGAAAATAGATACATTAAGACCCATAAAAAAATATTGATGGCATGAAGTCTGTCCTTGTTGATCAGAAAATAAAGCAAAAAGTAAAACATTTCCATCCAGCAGATTCGGCTGATAAGGGAAAATATTTCCATCCAGTAGGTTAGAAAAGTAGGAAACACCTTACCATTAATAGTGGAAACATTAGAAGCAGTAAGACCCCAAATGAGGTTAGGGTAATTAATCCAGCAGCAGATGCCACAAAGATCACAAAATAACCAAAGGGTATCGCATAAGAAAACCGAGAAATAACAACACTAAACTTGGTCATGCAAAATAGGTACACAAGCCAAAGCAATAAATGAATTAATTTTTGAGGTAAGGGAGTCCAGTATTGTCCAAATTAACCAAACCATGCAAATGTTTAGGTAGTGTAAGTTGATCAAAGAATTTTATGCCATCTAATCTAGCACCCAGTTAAAGGTAATCGACATGCATTACCTTCATGCCATACATGAGTGATTTTATAATAGAGTTGAGAAAGGAGAGCTCTAGTCTATTTTAGAAGGTAATACAATTCTGTATTGATAACTTTGGTGGAAGTCAAAAGATCAATCATCAACAGGGCATACACGTCAATCCAAATATTGAGCCAACCTTTTTGAAGGCAAATCTCAATAGCTTTGTAAACTACCATTAGCTCAGCAAAAGGAACAGAGCAAGTATTAAAGAGGTAGGCAAAAGCACATAAGACTTTACCATTAAGGTTTCTGAAAATGCCACCACAGCCAGAAGCATTTTGAGAAACAGAGCCATCAGTGTTAATTTTAATTGTATTAGCATGAGATTTTATCCAATAAACAATTTTGTCATCTTTATAGTTAGCTTGATCCGGCAAGTTAAAACCCAGTTTATTGGCCACAATTTTGTAGCCTTTGAATTGATTGTAGTTAATTAAATTGGCATTAAATAAGGCACAGATTTTATTCATAATTAAATAATTATCCTTATATGGTTCATAAGAATCCCATGATGTTTTGCATCATTTCCATCCATATGAACCAAATAAGAGTGATAGAAGTTATCATTTTAATGTGGCCTTTAATAGTGTTTTCAAAATAAACTTCAAGAAGTTGGTATAGAGTTAAGGATCCATTGAATTTTACAATATTAAAATGTTCATCATACTAAATCCAAAGTTTGGAAGCAATGGCTCCGTTGACAAATACATGATTCACATTCTCAATGTGAAAGTAACTGTAGCATTTTGAAGGTAAATAAAAACCTTTACCCCACATCAAGGAGTCAACAGGGATGAAGTTTTTCAAAATACGCCAAGTTAGAATAGAATAAGAAATAGGAATAGTGTAATTCCAAAGTTTAAAAAATACATTGGAGAAATCATGAGCTTCTTTACTATGAATCCAAACATTTTTAAGGTTGAAATCACCATTTTGGGAAAGGTTAAAAAGGATCTGATCATGATTGCTAGGAATGATAGGAATAGTAGTAAGCTTATTTAAAAGAGAGAAAGGAATATAGTCAAGAAGCTATTGTTCCACTTATATTCTAAAAGAGTTCACTTTAATAACAACAGTGGAGTGGGTAGAAAGTAATTCATCAATGGAACCACCTCCAGTCAAGTTATCTTGCCAAAAGAAAGAGGTTACAGAGTTAATCCCCCATGAGATTAATGATTCCGCCTCCCATTTGATGAAACAAAGTCTTTTCAATACAAGAGAGTCTCCCATTTTAAAAAGGAAAATGAGACGGTGCTTACCCTAGTAGTATTTGGCAGTCATGAATTTAGCCCAAAGAATATTGTTGCTCCTAAAATTCTACCAATGTTTATAAGAAAAAGCAGTGATAGCATCCCTCATTGGCTTACAGCCAAGCCCACCTTCAGCAAGAGTGCCACTTTTATACCAAGAGGTCCAATGCATCTTTTAGTAGAATTGTTAGAACCCCGAAGAATTTGTTAAGGAGGTTCAATTGCTAATGGTGGAACACAATGGTTTGAATGAGATATAAGGGTACTCTTAATCAGAGTGAGCCTACCACCAAATGAGAGTAAATGAAATTCCCAAACAAAATTTTTTTTAGAGATTTTTTGGATTAACTCATCAAAGAGATGTGATCTTTCTGACCTTTAAAAAGTGGAGCACCAAGATATTTAATAGAAGTTGTAGTTGAAAATTAGTAATTCTCAAGATTTGGTTGATCCTATTACTAGAGATTTTAGAGGAAGGAATGAAACAACTTTTATCTTCATTAAGAAAGAGACCACTTTCGTTACCAAATTTATTTAAAAGATTCATAGTAGTTTTAATGTGATGAATAGAGACATTGCAAAAGATTATGAAGTCATCAACAAAGCTAAGATGAGAGACAGGGAGACCACCTTGTGTTCTAAAAAACATGCTAGGATTATTTTTGAAAAGATCATTAAGACTCCTCGAATGATATTCAACATCAATAATAAAAAGAGAGGGAGATAAGTGATCTCCTTGTCTCAATCCATGCATAGAAGGGAAAAAACCTAGGGACTCACCATTCATGATAATGGAGAACCAAATATTGGTAATACAATTTTTAATGAGACGGATAAAAGAGTCAGAAAAACCAAACAAATGTTGAATTTGGAAGAGAAAATTCCAAGAGTGGTTGTCAAAAGCTTTAGAGATGTCCAATTTGAAAAGGATGTTACCCTCCGGTAAGCATCAAGGTCATGGATCTAGAAGAATGTTGTCGATATAGCCTACCATTAACAAAACCAGTTTGGTTGGGGAAATAATTTTAGTGTAGTGGACTAATTCTATTGGCAATTAATTTAGCAATGAGTTTATGAAAGAAGGTGCAAAGGTTGATAAGTCCAAATCACCCCAAGATTGATTATTAATTTTGGAATAAGAATAATGGAAGTAGAAAAATATCTAGGTAAAGGATTTCCATCAAGAAATCAATGACAAAGATCGGTCAACGACTTAATAATAGGCCAACAATGCTAAAAAAAATTGAGTCATTTAGCCATCGGGCCACAATGAATCAATGTTCATGCTATTAAGAATACTACCAATCTCGCTCAGATGCATATTAAGCAAGTGGTTATCATCATTAGTAATTATTGAGGGAATCAGGTGACAGTTGGAGAGAGCTTCTAAAGAAGGGTTATTGTTTAATAAGTTTTTAAAATGATGTATGAAAGAATATTTAATATCGTTATTATCTGTGATCTAGCTACCATTATTATTTTTAATTTTTTTTATAGAGTTTAAGGCTTTCTTTTTTTTTGAAAAGAGCATGGAAGTACACGTATTTCGTCACCATCAATATATTTGCTAGCTTTTTTCTAGGTTTCCATATTTTGATAGTTAACCAAGTTATCTTTAGCTTCATTCAACTCCTCAAGTTTAGTAGAATCAAAAAAATGGCATCTTCGAGAATAAACTAATTGTTCCATATTTTGATATTGGCAAAAAGATTTTAAAATGATGCTTTTTCACCAATTTAGGTTTAATTTAAGCTTTTAAGCTTAAGCCAGAATCATGCCCTTAATGAATTATCCGATGAAGAGGAGCCATCTTAATGGATACAACATTGATGAAATCAATGTGTTGGATCCACATATTTTGGAATCGAGGTTGGGAGGGTAATCTATTAGGGATTTTGGATCAAACGTGAGCATGATCGACAAAGTTTTGCTCAAATGTTCAACAGAAGTAAGGGGCCATTGATTGATCCAAAGAGAATTAAAAAGAGTCCTATCAAGCCACTACCAGAGTCTATAGTTATGCCATGTATAATCCGAACTCGAATAACAAATATCAATCAGATTGCAATCAAGAATCATATTAGAAAATTCTTTCATGGAATGAATGTTAGAGAGCAACCTCCCCTTCTTCGAGGAAGAGAGAATAGTGTTAAATCACCCCAACCAACTAGGGTTGGTTGAAGGAGGCAAAGGTTATTAAGTTATCCCAAAGGATGTTCCTACCAGCTCTATTACAAGAAGCATAAATAAAATAACCTAGAATAGAAAAATTACCCAATGAGATGTGGACATTAACCAATTGTTGAAGATCATCAAGGATAGATATGTTGACTAAATTATTCCAAAAACACCAAATTTTATTGCTAATATTATAAAAGAAGTTTTGAAAATCAAGCGTTCTAGCAACATGGTTGATCTTAGAAGACTGTATGAATGGTTCAATAACAATAAGTAAGGCTATGTTATGAATATGGCAAAGACTTATAATACGGTTGCGGATAATGAGAGTCCCAATACCCCAAACATTACAAATTAGTAAGTTGATCATAATAAAATAAGAAAAGAAAGGAAAATAGATAACTAAAGAAATTATAAAGTAAGAAGAAAAACAAACTAGAAACAGTTATTTATGGGAAGTTAGAGAAGATATAATAGTTCTAGTGGAGCTATTAGTGAACACTCTAGCTTTAATTTATTTTTTTTAAAATAGTTTGAAAAGGTCTATCATTGTCCAAAGAATCACCATCCGAGAGACTGATTTGTGATATTGGTAGACAGGGTGTGCCAAAGATGAATATACTTTCTTCAATGAAAAGGATTTCAGATTTTGTTCGTTCATCAAAGGATCAACCTTTAGATTTTGATCCAACCTGAATTTCTATTCAAATCACCACTAAGGTTCATATGAGTTCTGAGTTCACTAGCCAAAAGGGGTAGGTTAGAGAGTCAAGGTATTATCTTGGGGCCAAATTATTACAATTAGAAGAAATGATAATTAACCTATCATTAGCCTCCTCAAACCTCATAAATTTATTTTTAACATGCTCATTGCTCTCCACAAAGCAAAGGGATTAAAAAAGGAGGTAGGGTAGGATTCCCATTTTGAGTGACTTTAGGCACATAAGAAAATTTATTGATTTTTTCATTTGATAGAGTAGCATTAGGATCCTACAATTTATTCTTTTTTAGTTGAGGATGCAACACAAAACATTCAAAATCATCATGGCTATGAATCTTACAATGTGTGCAAAAATAGGAAAATTCTCAAATTCAACTTTTTGATTATAACTGAACTTCTCAGAGCCAATCCAAACTTCTTTAGGATGCTTTTTAGTGATATCAATTTCAACCAAAATATGAGCAATAAAAGGACATGATCTCACAGTGGTGGCCTGATCAATTTGAAGAGGCCGACCAAAGAGAGCCCCAACCGCAAATAGAACTTGATGTGTAACATAATGTATTCTCATATTAGGAAGAGCTAGCCATATTGGAACAATTGGGGATTCCTCTTTTATATCAAAAGAGGAGACCATTACAAGTTGCATTTGACAATTAAAACAAAGTAAGAGCATGCAAAACTCTTGAATAATCTAAGTCATAGAGAGCTGAATTAAAATATGCCTTGGATCAATCAATCCGACAGTGAAAACACCTGAAAGTTTAAGGCAATGAAAATGATTGGATGTTATCTAGAGTTGGCCGATGCAAGAAAAATTTACCAACTAAAGAGAATTCAAAAGGCTTCACCAACTTTTCCACATCTAGATCTGAGCACATAATAGCAGCATCCCACGAAAGGAGGTCGATATCAAATTCACCAAAGCATTAGGTGAAAGGTTCTTACCAGAAAATGCATCCTTAAAGGACCTAACTGCAGGTAGAGTAGTGGATGATTTTAGATCCATAATTCCATGTAAATCTGATGCCCTAGCCGATGCCTCCAAGATGGATAAGCTCTAGCTCATTGAAGGAGCAAAGGGAAAATCACATTAGAGAATAATCAGAGACAAACAATCGAAAAAATCGATGGTGAATGATCAAAAATTGGCCAAGCCGCAAAGAAAATGAAAGCGATGGAAGGGAAAAACGTAAGCACCAGAGAGCGCCGCGGCCGAGAGCTGAGAAGGGTTTGGTTTTTTATTTTGGGTTTAGGGTTTATGGTTGTAGGTTTAGGGTTTAGGGTTAGTTTTAGGGTTTAGAATTTAGGATTAGGGTTTTCATTTAATTATTTTATTATTATTTTTTTTAAATTAAGTAAACTAGTAGGTTTAGGTTTATTTAGTTTATTTATTTTAGTTTTTTCTTTATTTAATTTTTTTTTTAGGTTTTTTTATTTTATTTAGTTTAGTATATTTATTTTAGGTTTATTTATTTTAGTTTTGGTTTTTATTTTAGTTTATTTTTAGGTTTAGGTTTATTTTAGTTTTGTTTTATTTTTAATTTATTTTTTAGGTTTTAATTTTATTTTTTATTTTTAGGTTTAGGTTTAGGCTTTATTTTATTTTATTAGGTTTAGGTTTTATGTTTTTATTTTAGGTTTTATTTTTTACTTTAGGTTTAGGTTTATTTTTTTATTTTATTTTATTTTTTAGTTTAGGTTTAGTTTAGTTTATTTTATTAGTTTAACTATTATTTATTTTAGTTTAGATTTTATTTATTTAGGTTTATTTTATTTTATTTTAGGTTTTGGATTTATTTATTTTATGGTTTATTGTTATTTTTATTTATTTTAGGTTTTATTTTTAAGTTGATTGTTTAGGTTTAGGTTTTCATTTAGTTTTTATTTTATTTTTTTAGGTTTACT
The DNA here is from genome assembly GCA_021442155.1 of Cymbidium sinense. Classification (NCBI taxonomy): domain Eukaryota; kingdom Viridiplantae; phylum Streptophyta; class Magnoliopsida; order Asparagales; family Orchidaceae; genus Cymbidium; species Cymbidium sinense. Next base: position 260,682,195 of record CM038214.1, on the reverse strand, counting down.
TTATTTTTATTTAAGGTTTAGTTTTTATTTTATTTAGGTATTTTTTTAGTTTAGTTTAGGTTTTTTTATTTTATTTTAGTTTAGTTTTTTTTATTTTATTTTCTTTTTAGGTTTAGGTTTATTTTTTTATATTTTATTTTTTTTTATTTTATTTTGGTTTAGGTTTTTTAGATTTATTTTCTTTTTAGATTTTATTTAGTTTAGGTTTAGGTTTTTAGGTTTTTAGGGTTTAGGCTTTAGTGTTTAGGGTTGTAGATTTTGGGGTTTGTGTTTAGGGTTTAGGGTTTTTAGGGTTTAGTGTGGTACATTTAGGGTTTAAGGTTTTTTTTGATTGAGTACAAATTCATTTTCAACATTTCTTCTTTTCAATTTCATCAACCAAGTTGCACCCCAAGTTTTCTAAGACATAAGCCATGTCAGAGAAAAAATGAGCACCCATAGAATAAATCAAAAACCCTACATAAGTGGAACCATCATTAAAAGACACAGTTCCCATAAGCCAGATCGATGTTTCTTCAATTTCTCTAGTTCCAGAACCACCCCGCTCTTGAGGGATCCACCATCATATCCTCGATCTCTTCCTTTCACACCATGGTTTATGGTTTAGGGTTAGGATTTTTTTTTTTTTAAATTAAGTAAACTATTAGGTTTAAGTTTATTTAGTTTATTTTATTTTTTATTTGCATTTAGGAATATCTTTTATTTTAATTTAGTTTAGTTTATTTATTTTAGGTTTATTTATTTTAGTTTTGGTATTTTTTTTAGTTTATTTTTTAGTTTAGGATTATTTCTTAGCTGAGTTTTATTTTAATTTTATTTTTTAGGTTTAGGTTTAGGTTTTTTTATTAGGTTTAGGTTTTTTTTTTAGATTTACTTTTAGGTTTTATTTTTTAGTTTAGGTTTATGTTTATTTTAGTTTATTTTAGGTTTAGGTTAATGTATTATTTATTTTAGTTTAGTTAATTAGTTTAGTTTAGATTTATTTTATTTTGTTTATTTTTTTTAATTTTAGATTAGTTTTTTAAGGGTTTAGGTTTTACTTTTATTTATTTTTAGGTTTATTTTTTAGGTTTAGGTTTTTATTTAGCATTTATTTTATTTTATTTTAGGTTTATTTTATTTTTATTTTACATTTAGTTGTTATTTTATTTAGTTATTTTATTTCTAAGTTTATTTTATTTTGCTAGTTTAATTTAGGTTTTAAATTATTGTATTTAATTTTATTTTATTTTTAAATTTATCATTTGTTGGGTTTTAATTATATTTTTTATTTATTTTTTTTTAGGTTTAGGTTTCATATTTAATTAATTATTAGGTTTTAGGTTTTAGAGTTGAGTTTAGGGTTTATTTAGGGTTTGTATTTTGGGTTTAGGTTTTAGGTTTAAGGTTTGGTTTTAGGGTTTAGGGTTTTGTGTTTAGTGTTCAGGGTTTATGGATTTTGTGGTTTAGGGTTTAGCTTTAGGTTTTAAGGTTAAGGTTTAGTTTGGGTTTTAAGATTTAGGTTTATGGTTTTGTTTAGTGGGGTTTTGGTTTAGTTTAGGTTTTAGGTTGGTTTAAGGTTTTTTAAATTAAGTAAACTCAGGTTTAAGTTTATTTAGTTTTAATTTTTTATATATTTTAGATTATTTTATTCTTTTTTTATTTAGGTTTATTTATTATTTTTCTTTAATTTAGATTATTTATTTTAGGTTTATTTATTTTAGTTCAAACTTTTTATTTTAGTTCATTTTTCTAGATTTAGGTTTAGGTTTATGTTTATTTTTTAGTTTCATTTTAGTTTTATTTTATTTTTAAAGTTTAGGTTTTATTTTTTATTTTTTGGTTTAGGTTTAAGTTTTTATTTTATTTCTTTAGGTTTAGGTTTTAAATTTTTATTTTAAGTTTATTCTTTGATTTTATTTTTTCGTTTAGGTTTAGTTTTATTTTTTGTATATTTTATTTTAATTAGTTTAAGGTTTAGGTTTAGTTTATTTTGGGTTTAAGTTTAGGTTTTATTTATTTTAGTTTAGTTTATTTTAGTTTAGGTTTAGGTTTATTTTATTTTGTTTATTTTAGGTTTAGGGCTTTTTTTTACTTCAAGGTTTAGGTCTTATTTATTTATTTATTTTTAAGTTTTATTTTTAGGTTTATTTTTTTCGTTTAGTTCTAATTTATTTTTTATTTTATTTAGGTTTTTATTTTTAGGTTTATTTTATTTTTTAAGCTTAGTTTAGGTTTTTATTTTTTTTTTAGGTTAGCTTTTATTTTTTATTTTATTTTATTTTATTTTTAGGTTTAGGTTTTAGATTTCATTCAGATTTATTTTATTTAGTTTTTTATTATTTTATTTATTTAGGTTTAGTTGAGGTTTTTTTTAGGTTTAGGTTTAGGTTTAGGTTTGAGTTTAGAGTGGGTTTAGGGTTAGTTTAGGGTGTGGTAGTTTAGTGTTTTAGGGTTTAGGGTTTAGGGCTTTTTTTAAATTATGTAAACTAGTAAGTTTAGATTTTGAGTTTGGGTTTTTATTTATTTTTATTTTATTTTATTTTAGGTTTATTTTATTTATTTTACATTTAGTTTTTATTTTATTAGGTTTTTTTCTTAGGCTTATTTTATTTTTTAGTTTAGTTTATGTTATTATTTATTTTATTTTATTTTTTTAGGTTTAGTTTATTTTATTTTTATTTTATTTGGGGTTCTTTATTTATTTTATTCTATTTAATTTAGTTTTAGGTGGGGGTTTAAGGTTTAGGTTTTAGAGTTGGGTTTGGATTGGGTAGTTAGTGGTTTAGGTGTTTAGGGTTTAGTGATTGGTAGGGTTTAGGGTTTAGTTTGGTTTAAGGTTTAGGTTGGTTTAGGTTTTGTTTTAGTTTATTTTTTTATTTATTTTAGTTTATTTTTTTATTTTTTATTTAGGTTTATTTTTTTATTTTTATGTATAGTTTATTTATATTAATATGTTTTATTTTAGTTCATTTTTAGGTTTAAGTTTAGGTTTATGTTTATTATTTTATTTACTTTTTTTTAAAGGTCTAGAATTTATTTATTTTAGTTTAGCTTAGGTTTTTTTATTTTATTTTTAGGTTTTGGTTTTAGTTTTATTTTAGCTTTATTTTGGGTTTAGGGTTTAGGTTTATGTTTATTATTATTTAATTTAGGTTTTATTTTATTTCTTTTTAGTTTAGGTTTAGGTTTATTTTTAGTTTATTTTATTTTACTTATTTTAGATTTAGTTTATTTTGATTTATGTTTAGGTTTTATTTATTTTGTTTAATTTATTTTAGTTTAGGATTAGTTTTATTTTATTTTATTTTAGGTTTAGGCTTTTTTTTTAGTTTAGGGTTTAGGTTTTAATTTTATTTATTTTAGACTTATTTTTTAGGTTTAGGGTTTTCTTTATCTTTTATTATATTTTATGTTTATTTTATTTTCTTTTATGTTTAGTTTTTATTTTATTTAGGTTTTATATTTTTTAGTATATTTTATTTTTTATTTCAGTTTAGGTTTAATTTTTTTATTTTAGTTCTTTTTATTTTTTTATTTTCTTTTTTATTTTATTTAAGAATAACTTTTTTATTTATTTTATTTCTAGTTTATATTTAGTTTAGGTTTAGGTTTTTACGGTTTAAGGTTTAGTGTTTGGGGTTTAGAGTTTAGGGTTTAGGGTTTGGGGTTTAGGGTTTAGGGTTTTAGGTTTTAGGGTTTAGGGTTTTAGGATTATGATTTAGGGTTTAGGGTTTAGGGTTTTAGGGTTTAGGGTTTATGGTTTAGGGTTTTAGGATTTTAGGGTTTAGGGTTTAGGGTTTAGGGTTGTAGGTTTATGATTTAGGATTTATGGTTAGTTTAGGTTTTTAGGGCTGGGTTTTCTTGTTTATATTTTTTAAATTATGTAAACTCACAGGTTTAAGTTTCTTTAGTTTATTTTTTTATTTATTTTAGTTTATTTTATTTTTAATTTTGATTTAGGTTTATTTTTATTTTTATTTAGTTTAGTTTATTTATTTTAGGTTTTTTTATTTTATTTTATGTTTTATTATTTTATTTTAGGTTTTCTATTTTAGTTTATTTTTTAGGTTTAGGTTTAGGTTTAGGTTTGTTTTTTAGTTTGGTTTTATTTTTATTTTATTTTCCAGGTTTTCAATTTTTTTATTTTTTTTAGGTTTAGGTTAGGTTTTTATTTTATTTTTTTAGGTTTAGGTTTTAGGTTTTTTTAGGATTTATTTTTTACTTCAGGTTTTGGTTTATTTTTAGTTTATCTATTTTATTTAGTTTTGGTTAGGTTTAGGTTTAGTTTATTTTAGGTTTAGCTTTAGGTTTTATTTATATTCGTTTAGTTTATCTTAGTGTAGGTTTATTTTATTTTTGTTTTAGGTTTATTTTATTTATTTATTTTAGGGTTTAGGTTTTTTTTATTTTTGTTTATGTTTTATTTTTATGTTTAATTTTTAGGTTTACATTTTTATTTAGTTTTTATTTTATTTTATTTTAGGTTTATTTTTTGTTCATTTTTTATTTTACATTTATTTTTTATTTTATTAGTTTTTATATTCTTAGGCTTATCTTATTTTTTTTAGTTTACTTTATGTTATTACTTATTTTATTTAATTTTAGTTTTTCTGTTTTATTTTATTTTTATTTTATTTTATTTATGTTTTTTTATTTTATTTATTTTTTAGGTTTTATTTAGTTTAGGTTTAGTTATTTAGGTTTTTACAATTTAGGGTATAGGGTTTAACATTTTAGGGTTTAGTTTAGGGTTTGGTTAGGGTTTAGGGTTTAGGTTTTAGTGGTTTATGGTTTTATGGTTTAGGTTTTAGGTTATTAGGGTTTTTCAGGTTTAGGGTTTTATGGTTTAGGGTTAGTTTTAGGTTTAGGGTTTAGGGTTTACGGTTTAGGATTTAGGGTTTAAGGATTAGGTTTTTTTTTTAAAATTAAGTAAACTGTTAGGTTTAGTTTTTTTAATTTATTTTTTATTTATTTTAGTTTATTTTTTTAACTTTATTTAGGTTTATTTTTAAATTTTATTTAGTTTAGTTTATTTATTTTAGTTTAAGTTTTTTTTAAGTTCATTTTTTAGGTTTAGGTTTAGGTTAATGTTTATTTTTTAGTTTAGTTTTTTTAAGGTTTAGGCTTTATTTTTATTTTTAGGTTTAGGTTTAGGTTTTTATTTTATTTTTTAGGTTTAAATTTTTGGTTTTTATTTTAATTTTATTTTTAGCTTTTCTTTTTCTAGTTTAGGATTACGTTTATTTTTAGTTTATTTTATTTTTTTTAGTTTTGGTTTAGGTTTTATTAATTTTAGTTTAGTTTATTTGTTTAGTTTAGGTTTATTTTAGGTTTAGGTATCTTTTTTTTTTTATGGTTTAGGTATTTTATTTATTTTAGGTTTTATTTTAGATTTATTTTTTAGGTTTTAATTAGTTTTTATTTTATTTTTTTTATTTTAGATTTAGTTTTATTTTATTTAGTTTTTATTTTTTATTTTATTTTTTTTTTACAGCAGTTTTATTTTTTTTATTTTAGTTTAGTTTTATTTTTATTTTATTTTATTTTTTAGGTCTTTTAGGTTTTTTTTTATTTTATTTTATTTTATTTACTATATTTTGTTTAGGTTTTTTAAATTATTTTTTTAGGTTTTATTTAGTTTAGGTTTTAGGTGTTTAGGTTTTAGGTTTGGGTTTAGGGTTTGGGCTTTGGGGTTTAGTTTTGGATGAGGGTTTTGGGGTTTAGGGTTTGTGGGTTTAGGTTAGGGTTTAGGTTTTTGGGTTTGGTGGTTTAGGTTTTGTGGGGGTTTGTTTTTTGGTTTAGAGGGATTGTAGGGTTGTGTTGAGTTTAGGGTTTGGATTGGGTTAGGGATTTTTGTTTATATTTTTAATATTTTTTTAAATTAAGTTGTAGGTTTAAATAGATTAAATTTAATTTTTATTTATTTTAGTATATTTTATTTTTAATTTTTATTTAGGATTATTTTTATTTTTATTTTGTTTAGTTTATTTATTTTTGGTTTATTTATTTTAGTTTAGGTTTTTTTATTTTAGTTTATCTTTAGGTTAAGTTTAGGTTTAGGTTTATTTTTTAGTATTATTTTATTTTTCTTTTATTTTTTAGGATTAGATTTTATTTTTTATTTTTAGGTTTAGGTTTATGTTTTTATTTTATTTTTTTTTGGTAAACGTTTTAGGTTTTTTTTAGGTTTTTTAGGTTTTATTTTTTAGTTTAGCTTTATGTTTATTTTTAGTTTATTTTATTTTATTTAGTTTAGGTTTAGGTTTAGGTTTAATTTATTTTAGGTTTAGGTTTAGGTTTTATTTATTATTGTTTAGTTTATCTTAGTTCATGTTTATTTTATTTTTATTTTAAGTTTATTTTTTTATTTTAAAGTTTAAGTTTTATTTTTTTATGTTTACATTTTATTTTAGGTTTATTTTTTTTTAGGTTTAGGTTTTATTTAGTTTTATTTTTTATTTTAGATTTATTTTATTTTTATTTTAAGTATAATTTTTTATTTTATTTAGGTTTTTTTTATTTTTAGTTTAGATTTTATTTATTTTATTTTAGTTTAGTTTTTATTTTTTATTTTATTATCCTTTTAGGTTTATGTTTAGGTATAGGTTTAGGTATAGGTTTTAGTTTATGTTTTGATTTTGTTTTTAATCAGGTTTATTTATTTATTATATTTTTTGGTTTTATTTAAAAAAGTATTAAGTTTTAGGGGGTTTTAGTGGGTTTAGGGTTTGGGTTTGTTTAGTTTAGGTTTAGGTTGTAGATTTTAAGGTTAGGGTTTAGGGTTTAGTGTTTTAGAGTTCAGGGTTTAGGGTTGTTGGCTTAAGGATAAAATTCTTCTTGTTTGTTTTTTTTTAAATTAAGTAACCTAGTTGGTTTTAGTTTATTTAGTTTATTCAATTTATTTATTATTTATTTTAGTTTATTTTATTTTTATTTCAGTTTATTTATTTTATTTAGTTTAGTTTATTTATTTTAGGTTTATTCAGTTTAGTTTATTTTTTAGGTTGAGGTTTATGTTTATGCTTATTTTTAAGATTAGTTTTATTTTCATTTTATTTTTTAGTTTTAGGTTTCATTTTTATTTTAAGGTTTAGGTTTAGGTTTTTTTTTCTATTATTTTAGGTTTACATTTTAGGTTTTTATTTTAGGTTTATTTTTAGGTATTATTTTTTAGTTTAGGTTTAAGATTATTTTTGGTTTATTTTATTTTTTTTAGTTTATTCTATTTAGTTTAGTTTAGGTTTAGGTTTAGGTTTTATTTATTTTAGTTTAGTTTATTTTATGTTTAAGTTTATTTTATTTTATTTATTTTTGATTTCATTTTTTTTAGTTTAGGGTTGATGTTTTATTTATTGTTTATTTTTAGGTTTTATTTTTAGGTTAATTATTTAGGTTTTAAGTTTTTATTTAGTTTTTATTTAATTTTATTTTAGATTTATTTTATTTTTGTTTTACATTTAGTTTTTATTTTCTTTAGGTTTTTTATTTTAGGTTTATTTTATTTTTTTGTTTAGTTTAGGTTTATTTATTTTATTTTAGCTTTATTTTTATTTTTAATTTTATGTTATCTTTTAGTTTGGGTTTAGGTTTAAGTTTAGATTTTAGTTTAGTTTTTTTTATTTAAATTTTTATTTTATTTAGGTTTAGGTTTCTTTTATCATTAGCTTTATTTTAGGTTTAGTTTAGGGTTTGGGGTTTATTAGGGGTTTTAGGGTGGGTTTAGGTAGGGTTTGAGGGTTTAGTTTAGGGTTTAGTTTTAGGTTGAGCATTTAGGGTTTAGCATTTAGTTTGGGTTTGAGTTTAGGTTTAGGATTGGGTTTAGTGGGTACGTTTAAGGTTTAGAGTTTAAGGTTTAAGATTTATGGTATTTTATTAATTTATTAATTTTATTTTTAAATTAAACTTTAGTTTAGGTTCATTTATTTATTTACCATATATTATTTTAATTATGATTTAGGTTTATCTATTTTAGTTCGGATTTTATTTTAGTTTATTTTTAGGTGTAGTTTATTTTTAGTTTATTTTATTTTATTTTATTTTTTGCTTTTGGTTTTATTTTTTATATTTAGGTTTAGGTTTAGGGTTATGTTTTCATTTTTTAGGTTCTTATTTTAGGTTTATTTTAAGTTTATTTCTTAGTTTAGTTTATTTTAGTTTATTTTATTTTCTTTATGGTTTAGGTTTAGGTTTTGGTTTAGCTTATTTTAGGTTTAAATTTATGTTTTATTTATTTTAGTTTGTTTATTTTATTGTAGGTTTTGGTTTATTTTATTTTATTTTTACTATAAGTTTAGTTTTTTTTAGTTTAGGATTTAGGTTTTATTTTTTATTTTGTTTTTTCAGGTTTTATTTTCATATTTAAGTTTTTATTTAGTTTTTATTTTATTTTATTTTATGTTTATTTTATTCTTATTTTACGTTTAGTTTTTATTATATTTAATATTTTTCTAGATTTTCTTTAATTTTTAATTTAGTTTAGGTTTTTATTTATTTTATTTTAGTTTATTTTTATTATTTTTATTTTATTTTATTTTTTAGACTTTATTTATTTATTTATTATTTTTTATTAAGTTTTAATTAGTTTAGGTTTATGTTTAGTTTTAGTTTAGTTTAGTGTTTAGGTTTTAGTGTTTAGCTTTAGTTTTAGTGTTGAGTTTTTGGTTTGGAGTGGTTTAGGTGATGGGTAGCTTTGGTTTTTAGGGTTAAGGTTTAGTTAGGGTTTTAGGGTTTAAAGTCCAGTGTGTATTTAGGGTTTACAATTTAGTTGGTTTAGGGTTTTTAGTTTAGGTTTAGGGTTTTAGGTTTGAGGTTTAGGTTTAGGAGGTAGGGTTTAAGGCCTAGTGAGGGGCATTTTAATTATTTTTTAAAGTTTTAAATTTAATTTTAAAATAAACAAACCGGTAAGTTTAGTTTATTTTAGTTTTATTTTATTTTATTTATATTTTATTTATTTATTTATTTTTTATTTAGTTTAGTTTATTTACTTTAGTTTAGGTTTTATTTAATTTATTTTTTACATGTAGGTTTATTTTTTAGTTTAGTTTTATTTTATTTTTATTTTAGGTTTAGGTTTTATTTTATTTGTGGATTATGTTTAGGTTTTATTTTTTTAAGTCTAGGTTTTAGGTTTTATTTTAGGTTTATTTTAGGTTTATTTTAATTTAGGTTTAGGTGAATTTTAATATTTTATTTTTCTTTAGTAGTTTAGTGTTATTTTAGGTTTAGGTTGAGGTTTTTTATTTATTTTAGTTTAGTTTATTTTAGTTTAGGTTTAAGTTTATTTTATTGTTATTTTAGTTTTAATAGTTTTTTTTAGTTTAAAGTTCAAGTTTTATTTATTTATTTTTTTTTTAAGTTTTATTTTTACGTTTATTATTTAGGTTTTATTTTTTATTTTTATTTTATTTTAGGTTTATTTTTTTATTTGCTTTTTATTTAGGTTTTTTATTTTTATTTAGGATTTATTTATGTTATTTCATATTTTTTTCTAGGTTTAGGCTTATGTTCTAGTTTATGTTTTTATTTTAGTTTATTTTTTACTTTATTTTTGTTTAGGTTTTATTTATTTATGTTGTTTTTAGATTTTATTTAGTTTAGGTTTAAGTTTTTAGGTTTTAGTGGTTAGGGTTTAGGGTTTAGGGTTTAGGGTTTGGGGTTTAGGGTTTAGGATTTAGGGTCGTAGTTATTAGCATTTTGGTTTTTGGGTTAAGGGTTTACGGTTTAGTTTTTTTATTTGTTATTATTATTATTTTATTATTTTTATTTATTTAAATTAAGTAAATTAGTCGATTTAGGTTTATTTAGTTTATTTTTTGTTTTAGTTTATTTTATTTATTATTTTAATTTAGTTTTATTTTTATTTCTATTTATTCTGGTTTATTTATTTTAGGTTTATTTATTTTTAGTTTTTTTGTGAGGTCTAGGTTTAGGTTTAGCTTTAGGTTTATTGATTAGTTTAATTTTATTATTTTTTTATTTTTTAGATTTAGGTTTTATTTTTTATTTTAGGTTTAGACTTTAAGTTTTTATTTTAGGTTTATTTTTGGGTATTATTTTTTAGTTTAGGTTTAGGTTTATCTTTAGTTTATTTTGTATTATTTAGTTTAGGGTTTATGTTTCATTTATTTTAGGTTTAGGTTTATTTTTCTTTTATTTATTTTTAGGTTTAGCTTTTATTTAGTTTAGGGTTTAGGGTTTAGGGTTTAGGGTATAAGGTTTAGCTTTTATTATTACTTTAAGTTTAGTTTTTATTTTATTTAGGCTTATTTTATTTTTTTAAATTTAGTTTAGGTTTATATTTATTTTATTTTATTTAGTTTTAATTTTTTATTTTATTTTATTTTATGTTTAAGTTTTTTGTTTATGTTCTTATTTTATTTAGGTTTCTTATTTATTTTATTTTAGGTTTTATTTAGTTTAGGTTTAGGTGTTTTTGGGGTTTAGGGTTTAGGGTTTAAGAGGGTTTAGGGTTTAGGGTTTAGTTGAGGTTTTTAGGGTTTAGGTTTAGGCATAAGGTTTTGGTTTTATGGTTTATGGTTTTGGGTTTTGGGTTTGGGTTTAGGGTAGGGTTTGGTTTAAGGTTTAGAGTTTATAGTTTAAAGTTTATAGTCAGCAGTGTGTAGGGTTTAGGGTTAGATTTATGGTTTAGGGTTTAAGGTTAGGGTTTTCAATTTTTTATTTTTACTTTTAGGGTTTAGGATTTAGGGTAAGGGTTTTTCAATTTTTTTTTTTTGTAAATTAAGTAGTCTGGTTAGTTTAGGTTTATTTAGTTTATTATTTATTTATTATTTATTTGGATTTATGTTTATTTTTATTTTTATTTAGTTTTGTTTATTTATTTTAATTTAAGTTTTTTATTTTAGTTTATTTTTAGGTTTAGGTTTAGGTTTAGTTTCTTTTAGTTAAGTTTTATTTTATTTTATTTTGGGTATTAGTTTATTTTTTAATTTTAGGTTTAGGTTTAGTTTTTATTTTATTTTTTTGGTTTAGGTTTTAGGTTTTTATTTTATGTTTATTTTTAGGTTTTATTTTTTAGTTTAGGTTTATTATTTTATTTTATTTAGTTTAGGTTTAGGTTTAGGTTTAGTTTATTTTAATTTTAACTTTTAATTTTATTTATTTTAGTTTAGTTTATTTATTTTAAATTTAATTTAGATTTATTTTAGGTTTAGATTTTTCTTTTAGTTTAGGGTTTAGGTTTTATTTTTATTTATTTTAGGTTTATTGTTTAGGTTTACATTTTTTGTTTAGTTTTTATTTTATTTTTTTATATTATTTTTATTTTTGGTTTAATTTTTATTTTATTTAGGTTTTTATTTTTCAGTTACATTTATGGTTTTATTTATTTTATTTTAGTTTAGTTTTTCTTTTTTACTTTATTTTCTTTTTTAGGTTTAGGTTTAGGTTTAGATATAGGTTTAGGTTTTAGTGTAGGTTTTTATTTTATTTTATGTTGGTTTAGGTTTTTTATTTATTTTACTTTTAGATTTTATATTTTATTTTTATTTTAGGTTTGAGGTTTATGGTTTAGGATTTTAGATTTTAGGGTTTAGGGTTTAGGGTTTAGGGTTCAAGGTTTGGGGTTTTAAAGTTTATGGTTTAGGGTTTAGGATTTTAGGGTTTAGCATTTAGGGTTTAGGGTTTAGAGTTTAGCTTTATGTTTATTTAGTTCATTTTGTTTATTTTTTATTTATTTTAGTTTAATTTATTTTTTTATGTTTATTTATGTTTATTTTTATTTTTATTTAGTTTAGTTTATTTATTTTATGTTTACTTATTTCAGTTCATTTTTTCGATTTAGGTTTAGGTTTAAGTTTACTTTTTAGTTTAATTTTAATTTATTTTATTTTTTAGGTATAGATTTTATTTTTTATTTTTAGGATTAGCTTTATATTTTTATATTATTTTTTTAGGTTTAGGTTTTATGTTTTTATTTTATGTTTATTTTTAGGTTCTATTTTTTAGTTTAGGTTTAGGTTTTTTTTAGTTTAATTTATTTTAGTTAGTTTAAGTTTGGGTTTTTATTTATTTTTATTTTATTTTATTTTATTTTTAATTATCTTTATTTTATGTTTTGTTTTAATTTTAATTATGTTTTTTATTTTTTTTGTTTAGTTTAGGTTTTTATTTATTTTATCTTAGTTTTGTTTTTATATTTTATTTATTTTCTTTTTAGGTTTATGTTTTAGTTTATGTTTTTGTTTTATTTTTTCATTTTATTTTGGTTTAGGTTTTTTAATTTATTTTATTTTTTAAGTTTTATTTAGTTTAGATATAGATTTTTAGCTTTTTATGGTTTAGGGTTTAGGATTTTAGAGTTTAGGTTTTAGGGTTTAGGTTTTAGGGTTTAGCATTTAGGGTTGTAGGTTTATGGTTTAGGGTTTCTTTTTTTACTTTTTAAGTTAAGTAAATAAAGAGGTTTTTGTTTATTTTATTTATTTTTTATTTATTTTTGTATTTTTTATTTTTTATTTTTATTTAGATTTTTATATTTAGTTTAGCTTATTTATTTGAGTTTATTTTTTAGGATTAGGTTTAAGCTTAGGTTTATTTTTTAGTTTAATTTTATTTTTATTTTATTTTTTAGGTTAAGGTGTTATTTTTAATTTTTAGGCTTAGGTTTAGGTTTTTATTTTATTTTATTAGGTTTATGTTTTAGGTTCTTATTTTATGTTTATTTTTAGGTTTAATTTTTTTGTTTAAGTTTAGGTTTATTTTTAGTTTATTTATTTTGCTTAGTTTAGGTTTAGGTTTATTGTATTTTATGTTTAAGTCTAGGTTTTATTTATTTTAATTTAGTTTATCATAGCTTAGGTTTATTTTATTTTTATTTTAGGTTTAGGTTTTTTTTTACTTCAGGGTTTAGGTTTTATTTATTATTTATTTTTAGGTTTAAGTTTTATTTTATTTTATTTTAGGTTTAACTTATTTTTATTTTATATTTAATTTTTATTTATTTTTATGTTTTTCATTTTTATTTTATTTTAGGTTTTTATTTATTTTATTTAGACTTATTTTATTTTTAGGTTTATGTTTAGATTTAGGATTTAGTGTATGTTTTTATATTATTTTATTTTTCCTTAGGTTTATTTATTTATTATATTTTTAGGTTTTATTCAGTTTAGGTTTAGGTTTTTAGCTTTTTTGGGTTTAGGCTTTAGGGTTTAGGTTTTAGGTTCTTATTTCAGGTTTATTATTTTTGTCTAGTTTTTGATTTATTTTTAGTTTATGTTATTTTATTTAGTTTAGGGTTTAGGTTTAGTTTATTTTAGGTTTAGTTTTAGGTTTGATTTATTTTAGTTTAGATTATTTTAGTTTAAGTTTAGGTTTATTTTATTTTATTTATTTTATTATTATTTTAGGTTTAGTTTTTATTTTTAATTTAGTTTTTGGGTTTTCTTTTTTATTTATTTTTAGGTTTATATCTTATCTTTTGGTTTTTATTTAGTTTTTATTTAATTTAATTTTAGGTTTTTTTTATTTTACATTAAGTTTTTATTTTATTTAGGTTTTTAATTCTTTGGTTTATTTTATTTTTAAATTTAGGTTTGGTTTTTATTTATTATATATTAGTATAATTTTATTATTTTATTATTTTATTTTAGGTTCAGGTTTAGGTTTTATTTTTAGGTTTTTTTTATTTTATTTTATTTAGGTTTTATTTATTCTTTTTTAGGTTTTGATTTGGGTTTAGGTTTTAGGTTTAGGGTTTGGGTTTAGGTTTAGGGTTTAGGTTGTTTAGGTTGTAGGTTTGGGTTAGGTTAGGGTTTATTTGGGTTTAGGGTTTAGAGTTTTGGATATGGGATTTATTTAGGGTCTTTTTTTTAAAAAAAATTTAAACCAAACACATTTATTTATTTATTTATTTTTTTTTTTTTTTAGTTTTATGATTTATGGTTTAGAGTTAGGGTTAGTTTTAGGTTTATGCTTTTAAGGTTTATTATTTATGGTTTAAGGTTTTAGGGTTTAGGGTTTAGTGTTTAGGGTTTGTGTTAGGGTTTAGGGTTTAGGGTTAGTTTAGGGTTTAGGATTTAGGGTTGTGGGTTTAGAGTTTAGGGTTTAGTGTTTATTTAACGACATAGGATTTAGGGTTTAGGGTTTAGGGTTTTTTAATTAAGTAAAGTAGTAGGTTTAGGTTTATTTAGTTTATTTAGTTTATTTCTTTATTTTAGTTTATTTATTTTAGTTTTATTATTTTAGTTAAGGTTTTTATATTTTAGTTTATTTTTTTGGTTTAAGTTTGTATTAATTTTATTTTTCTGTTTAGTATTATTTTTATTTTATTTTCTTAGATCTAGTTTTTATTATTTATTTTTAGGTTTAGGTTTTTATTTTATTTTTTTTGGTTTAAGTTTTAGGTTTTTTTTTTTAGTTTAGGTTTTGGCTTATTTTTAGTTTAGTTTTTATTTTTATTTTTATTTTTTGATTTTATTTTTTATTTTTAGGTTTAGGTTTAGGTTTTCATTTTATTTTTTTTAAGTTTAATTTTAGGTCTTAATTTTAGGTTTATTTTAGGTTTTATTTTTTAGTTTATGCTTAGTTTATTTTATTTATTTTATTTTATTTAGTTTAGGTTTAGGTTTAGGTTTTATTTATTTTTGTTTAGTTTATTTTAGTTCAGGTTTAGGTTTATTTTATTTTTTATTTTAAGTATAGTTTTATTTTTATTTTAGTTTTTTAGTTTAGGTTTTTAGTTTTATTATTTATTTATTTTTAGTTTTTATTTTTAGGTTTATTATTTATGTTTCAGTTTTTTGTTTTTTATTTTATTTTTATTTAAAGTTCAATTTTTATTTTATTTAAGTTTTTAATTTTTTAGTTTAGTTTAGATTTTTATTTATTTTATTTTAGCTTAGTTTTTATTTTTTATTTCATTTTTTTAGGTTTTCGTTTAAGTTTTAGTTTATGTTTTTATTTTATTTTTTTATTTTATTATTTATTTTAATTTAATTTTGGTTTTTTATTTATTTAGTTTTTAGATTTTATTTAGTTTAGGTTTAGGCTATTAGGTTTTTAGGTTTTTATGGTTTAGGGTTTGGGGTTTTGGGTTTAGGGTTTAGGGAGGTAGATTTTAGGGTTTTCGGTTTAGGGTTTAGGGTTTAGGGTTTTAGGGTTTAGGGGTTAGGGTTTAGGGTTTAGAGTTTTAGGATTTAGGATTTAGAGTTTAGGGTTGAAGGTTTAGAGTTTAGGGTTTTTTTTTGAAATTTTTTTATTTTGTTAATATTTAGTAAACTGATAGGTTTAGGTTTATTTAGTTTATTTAGTTTTTTTTATTTTAATTTTTTATTTTTTTACTTTAATTTAGGTTTATTTTTATTTTTATTTAGTTTAGTTTATTTATTTAAGGTTTATTTATTTTAGTTTATTTTAGTTTAATTTTATTTTTCATTTATTTTTTAAATTTAGTTTTTATTTTTTATTTTTAGGTTTAGGTTTTGGTTTTTATTTTATTTTTTTAAGTTTAGGTTTTAGCTTTTTATTTTAAGTTTATTTTTAGGTATTACTTTTTAGGTTAGGTTTAGGTTTATTTTTAGTTTATTTTGTTTTACTTACTGTAGGTTTAGGTTTAGGTTTAGTTTATTTTCAGTTTAGGTTTAGGTTTTGTTTATTTTAGTTTAGTTTGTCTTAGTTTAGGTTTATTTATTTTTTATTTTAGGTTTAGGTTTTCCTTAGTTTAGGGTTTATGTTTTATTTTTTATTTATGTTTACATTTTATCTTAAGGTTTATTTTTTAGGTTTAGGTTTTTATTTATATTTTATTATATTTTATTTTAGGTTTATTTTATTTTTATTTAAGGCTTAGTTTTTATTTTATTAAAGTTTTTTCTTTTTTCGTTTAATTTTGGTTTTTAAGTAAATTTTATTTTTGTTCAATTTTTATTTTTTATTTTAATTTCTTATTAGGTTTAGGTTTAGGTTTAGGTTTTAGTTTATATTTTTATTATGTATTTTTTTATTTTATTTTGATTTAAATTGTTTTATTTATTTTATTTTTACATTTTATTTAGTTTAGGTTTTGATTTATAGGTTTTTAGAGTTTAGGATTTGGGTGGTCTTAGGTTTTCATTTAATTTTAGGTATTATTTTTAGTTTAGGTTTAGGTTTATTTTATTTTAGTTTAGTTTAGTTTAGTTTAGGTTTAGGTTTATTTTATTTTATTTATTTAGGTTTAGGTTTTCTTTAGTTTAGGGATAAGGTTTTATTTTTGTTTTATTTTTAGGTTTAGGTTTTTATTTTGTTTTAATTTTATTTTATTTTAGGTTTATTTTATTTTAATTTTATGTTTAGTTTTTATTTTATTCATGTGTATTTTAGTTTTTAGTTTAGTTTAAGTTTTTCTTTATTTTATCTTAGTTTAGTTTTTATTTTATTTTACTTTTAGGTTTAGGTTTAGGTTTAGGTTCTAATTTATATTTTCTTTTATTTTATTTATGTTATTCTATTTTATTTAGGTTTAAGTTTTTTTTATTTGTTTTATTTTAGCTTTTATTTAGTTTAGGTTTAAGTCTTTTGGTTTTTAGGGTTTAGGGTTTAGGGTATGGGGTTTATGATTTATGGTTTATGGTTGGGGGTTTAGGGTTATAAGTTTTGGGTTTTGGGTTTAAGATTTAGGATATAAGGTTTAGGGTTTTAGGTTTAGGGTCTAGGGTTTAGAGTTTAGAGTTTAGGGATTAGGGTTTTAGGGCTTAGGGTTTAGGGTTTTGGGTTTAGGGTTGTAAGTTTAGGGTTTATAGTTTAGGGTTTGGGGTTAGTTTTAGGGTTTAGGGCTTAGGGTTAGGGTTTTTTTATTTATTTTAATTAAATTAAGTAAACTGGTTAGTTTAAGTTTATTTAGTTTATTTTTTATTTATTTTAGTTAACTTTATTTTTATTTTGATTTAGGCTTATTTTTATTTAGTTTAGTTTATTTATTTTAGGTTTATTTATTTTAGTTTAGGTTTTTCTATTTTAGTTTAGGTTTTTTATTTTAGTTTATTTTTTTGGTTTAGGTTTAGGTTTAGGTTTCTCTTTTAGTTTTGTTTTATTTTTATTTTATTTTTTAGGTTTCAATTTATTATTTATTTTAGGTTTAGGTTTAGGTTTTTATTTTATTATTTTTATTTAGGTTTTAGGTTTATTTTTAGATTTTATTTCTTAGTTTAGGTTTAGGTTTAGGCTTAGGCTTTATTTATTTTAGTTTAGTTTAATTTAGTTTAGGTTTAGATTTATTTTATTTTTGTTTTATGTTTAGGCTTTTTTTTAGTTTATGGTTTAGGTTTTATTTTTTATTTATTTTTAGATTTATTGTTTAAGTTTACATATTGATTTAGTTTTTATTTTATTTTATTCTAGGTTTATTTTTTTATTTTAGGTTTAGTTTTTATTTTATTTAGGTTTTTTATTTTTAGTTTAGTTTATGGTTTTATTTATTTCATTCTCATTTTATTTTTATTTTTTATTTATTTTCTTTTAAGTTTAGGTTTAGGTTTAGGTTTTAGTTTAGGTTTTTATTTTCTTTTCATTTTTTTAATTTTGTTTAGGTTTTCTTTATTTATTTTTTAGATTTTATTTAGTTTAGGTTTAGGTTTTAGGTTTTTTAGGGTTTAAGGTTAGGGATTAGGGTTTAGTTTAGGGTTTAGGGTTTAGGGTTTATGTAGGTTTGGGGGTTTAGGGTGGGAGGGTTTAGTTTAGGGAAGGTTTAGAGGTTTAGGTTTGGGTTTAGTATAGGGTTTATGGTTTTAGGGTTTAGCGTTGTGGAGGGTTTAGGTAAAGGTAGGCAAGTGTTTAGAGATTTTTTAAAATTTTTTAATGAAGTAAATGGTAGGTTTAGGTTTCTTTAGTTTCTTTAATTTTTTCCATTTTATTTTATTTTATTTTATTTTATATTTTTTATTTTGGTTTATTTTATTTTTATTTATTTTAGTTTATTTATTTTAGTTTATTTTTTAAGGTTTAGGTTTAGATTTAGGTTTTATTTTTTATTTTTATGTCTAAGTTTAGGTTTTAATTTTATCTTTTTAGGTTAGGTTTTTGGCTTTTATTTTAAAATTATTTTTAGGTTAAATTTTTTAGTTTAGGTTTAAATTTTTTAGTTTAGGTTTTTGGCTTTTATTTCAAAATTATTTTTAGGTTGAACTTTATTTTTAGTTTAGGTTTAACTTTATTTTTAATTTGTTTAGGTTTAGGTTTAGGTTTAGGTTTTATTTATTTTAGTTTAGTTTACCTTAGTTTAGGTTTATTTTATTTTTATTTTAGGTTTAGGTTTTCTTTAGTTTAGGGTTTAGGTTTGATTTATTATTTATTTAGGTTTAAGTTTTTTTATTTTTATTTTATTTTATTTTAGGTTTTATTTATTTTTATTTTATCTTTAGTTTTTACTTTATTTAGGTTTTTTACTTTTTAGTTTAGTTTACTTTTTTATTTTTTTATTTTAATATAGTTTTTATTTTTTATTTTTTATTTTATTTTCTTTAGGTTTTAGTTTAGATTTTTATTTTCTTTTCATTTTTTTAATTTTATTTAGGTTTTCTTATTTATTATATTTTTTAGATTTTATTTAGTTTAGGTTTAGGTTTTTAGGTTTTTAGGGTTTAAAGGTTAGGGATTAGAGTTTAAGGTTTAGGGTTTAGGGTTTGGGGTTTAGGGTTTATGGTTTAGGGTTTGGGGTTTAGGGTTTAGGGTTTAGGTTTTAGGGTTTAGGGTTTAGAGTTTTAGGGTTTAGTGTTAAGGGTTTAGGGTTTAAGGTATAGGGTTTATGGTTTTAGGGTTTAGCGTTTAGGGTTTAGGGTTTGGGGTTTAGGGTTGTAGGCTAAGTGTTTAGGGATTTTTTTAAAAATTTTTTTAATGAAGTAAAAGGGTAGGTTTAGGTTTCTTTAGTTTCTTTAATTTTTTTCTATTTATTTATTTTATTTTATTTTTTATTTTTATTTTGGTTTATTTTTATTTTTATTTTGTTTAGTTTATTTATTTTAGTTTATTTTTTAAGGTTTAGGTTTAGATTTAAGTTTTATTTTTTATTTTATGTCCAAGTTTAGGTTTTATTTTATCTTTTAGGTTAGGTTTTTGGCTTTTATTTTAAAATTATTTTTAGGTTAAATTTTTAGTTTAGGTTTAAATTTTTTAGTTTAGGTTTTTGGCTTTTATTTTAAAATTATTTTTAAGTTTAACTTTATTTTTAGTTTAAGTTTAACTTTATTTTTAGTTTGTTTAGGTTTAGGTATAGTTTATTTTTGGTTTAGGTTTAGATTTTATTTATTTTAGTTTATTTTACCTTAGTTTAGGTTTATTTTATTTTTATTTTAAGTTTAGGTTTTTCTTTAGTTTATGGTTTAGGTTTGATTTATTATTTATTTTTAGGTTTAGGTTTTTATTTAGTTTTTATTTTTATTTTATGTTTAGTTTTTATTTTATTTAGGTTTTTTACTTTTTAGTTTAGTTTACATTTTCATTTTTTTATTTTAGTATAGTTTTTATTTTTTATTTTTTATTTTATTTTCTTTTCAGGTTTAGGTTTGGGTTTAGGTTTTAGTTTAATTTTCTAGTTTATTTTATTTTTTTCATTTTATTTTTCTTTAGGTTTGCTTATTTTTATTTTTACATTTTATTTAGTTTAGGTTTTGGTTTTTAGCTTTTTACGGTTAAGGGTTTATAGTTTAGGTTTTAGGTTTTTTTTTTTGTTTATTTTTTGGTTTTATTTTTTAGTTTAGGTTTAGGTTTATTTTTAGTTTATTTTATTTTATTTAGTTTTGGGTTTTAGTTTAGTTTATTTTAGGCTTAGGTTTATGTTTTATTTATTTTAGTTTAGTTTATTTTAGTTTAGGTTTAAGTTTATTTTATTTTTTTTAATTTTATTTATATTTTAGTTCTAGTTTTTTTTTTATTTGAGGGTTTAGGTTTTATTTTGTTATATATTTTTATGTTTAGTTTTTACGTTTAGATTTTTTATTTAGTTATTCTTTTATTTTATTTTAGGTCTATTTTATTTATGTTTTCTATTCTTAGGTTTACTTTTTTTTTCAATTTACTTTAGGTTTTTATTTATTTTATTTTAGTTAATTTTTATTTATTTTTTTCTTTTTTTAGGTTTAAGTTTAGGTTTTAGTTAAGGTTTTTTATTTACTTTATTTTTAGGTTTTATTTAATTTAGGTTTAGGTTTTGTTTTTTAGGGTTTGGGTTTAGGTTTAGGGTTTAGGTTTAGGGTTTAGTGTTGTAGATTTTAGGGTTTTGGGTTTATGATTGAAACTTAGGGTTTAAGGTTTGGCTTTAGGGTTTAGGGATAGGGTTTAGGGTTTAGGTTTTTTTTAAATTAAGTAAATGAGTAGATTTAGGTTTATTTAGTTTATTTTTAATTTATTTTTAATTTTTTTAAAGTTTTTTTATTTAGTTTAGTTTATTTATTTTAGTATAGGTTTTTTATTTTAGTTTTTTTGTTTATGTTTATTTTTTGTTTAGTTTTATTTTTATTTTATTTTTTAGGTTTAGGTTTTATTTTTTATTTTTAGGTTTAGGTTTAGGATTTTATTTTATTTTTTTATGTGTAGGTTTTAGGTTTTTTCTCTAGTTTAGGTTTAGGTTTTTTTTAGTTTATTTTTATATTTAGTTTATGGTTTATGCTTAGTTTATTTTAGGTTTAGATTTAGGTTTTATTTATTTTAGTTTAGGTTTATGTTTATTTTATTTTCTTTATTTTAGGTAGAGTTTTTTTAGTTTAGGGTTTAGGTTTATTTTATTTATTTTTAGGTTTTATTTTTAAGTTTTAGGTTTATTTTAGGGTTTGGGGTGGATAAGTATAGGTTTATTTAGTCCATTTGGATTTATTATTTATTAGTGGCTCAGTTTAGGTTTAGTCTTTAGAGATCAGGGTTTGGGTTTTGTTTATGGTTATTAGGTTTATATTTGGGTTATTTTAGGAGTTTAGTTTTAGGGTTTAGTTTTGTGGGTTTAGGGTTTAGTGGTTAGTAGTATGGAGTAGTAGGTTTTTGGTTTAGGGTTTAGAGTTTGGGGTGGGGTTTAGGGTTTAGATTTATTATTGAAGGTTTATTCCTTTTAGGATTTAGTGTGGTTTAGGGTTGTATTTGCAGGCATTGCGGCATTAGCTTTAGGTGTGGTTTAGGATTTAGGGTTTAAGGTTGTGGGCTTGTGCTTTAGGGTTTTTGGGTTTAGGGTTTAGGGTTGTAGGTTTATGGTTTAGGGTTTAGTGTTAGTTTTAGGATTTAGGATTTAAGGTTTAGGGTTAATGATCTTGGGTATTGGCTTTAGGTTTTAGGGTTTAGGGTTTTGTATTTTAAAATAAGTAAACCATTAAGTTTAGGTTTATTTAGTATATTTTTTATTTATGTTAGTTTATTTTATTTTTTTTATTTAGATTAATTTTTTATTTTTATTTAGCTTAGTTTATTTTTTTTAAGTTTATTTATTTTAGTTTATGTATTTTATTTTAGTTTATTTTTTAGGTTTAGGTTTAGGTTTATGTTTATTTTTTTAGTTTAGTTATATGTTAATTTTATTTTTTAGGTTTAGGTTTTATTTTTTATTTTTAGGTTTAAGTTTAGGTTTTTATTTTATTTTCTTACGTTTAGAGTTTAGGTTTTAATTCTAAGTTTATTTTTTGGTTTTATTTTTTGTTTAGGTTTAGTTTTATTTTTAGTTTATTTTATTTTATTTAGTTTAGGTTTTTGTTTAGGTTTTATTTATTTTATTTTAGTTTATTTTATTTTAGGTTTCGATTTATTTTATTTTTATTTTAGGTTTAGGTTTTATTTTTTTATTTACTTTTAGGTTTTATTTTTGATTTTATTTTTTAGGTTTAGATTTTTATTTAATAATTATTTAATTTTATTTTAGGTTTATTTATTTTTATTTTATTTATTTTATTTTATTTATGTTTATTTTATTTTTTAGTTTAGTTTAAGTTTTTATTTATTTTATTTTATTTTTATTTTTATGTTATTTTTAGGTTCAGGTTTAGGTTCAAGTTTAAATTTTTATTTAATTTATTTTTATTTAATTTATTTATGTTAAAGTATTTTTATTTAATTTATTTTTAGGTTTATTTTGTTTAGGTTTTTTGGTTTTTATGATTTATGGTTTAGGGTTTAGGGTTTAGGGTTGAGGGGTTAGGGTTTAGGGTTTTAGGGTTTAGGGTTTTATGGTTTAGGGTTTAGGGTTAGGGTTTAGGGTTTTAGGGTTTAGGGTTTAGGGATTTGGGTATAGTGTTTTGGATTTACGGGTTAGGGTTTTCAGGGTTTAGGGTTTTGGGTTTTGGATTTTGGGTTTAGGTTTATATTTTATTTTTTAAGGTTTAGGTTTTAGG
Organism: Cymbidium sinense; assembly: GCA_021442155.1. Taxonomy (NCBI): domain Eukaryota; kingdom Viridiplantae; phylum Streptophyta; class Magnoliopsida; order Asparagales; family Orchidaceae; genus Cymbidium; species Cymbidium sinense. Next base: position 260,659,921 of record CM038214.1, on the reverse strand, counting down.
TTTTTCTAAGTATATTTTTAGGTTTTATTTTTTAGTTTAGGTTTTAGTTTATTTTTAGTTTGTTTTATTTTATTTTAGTTTAGGTTTAGGTTTAGCTGTTTATTTTATTTTGTTTAGATTTTATTTATTTTAGCTTAGTTTAGTTTAGTTTAGGTGTAGGTTTATTTTATTTTTATTTTAGGTTTAGATTTTTTTTTTAGTTTAGGGTTTAGGTTTTATTTTTTATTTATTTTTAGGTTTTGTTTTTTATTTTGTTTTTATTTTCTTTTATTTTAAGTTTATTATTTAATGTTTACTTTGTATTTTATTTAGGTTTTTTCTTCTTATGTTTATTTATTTATTTAGTTTAGTTTACATTTTATTTATTTTATTTTATTTTATTTTATCCTTTTTTAGGTTTAGGTTTATGTTTTAGTTTAAGTTTTTATTTATTTAATTTTTTATTTTATTCTAGTTTAGGTTTATTTATTCATTTTATTATTAGGTTTTATTTAGTTTAGGTTTGTATTTTTAGGTTTTTAGGGTTTAGGGTTTAGTGTTTAGGGTTTTAGGGTTTACGAGTTAGGGTTTAAGGTTTGGGGTTTAGGGTTAGCTTAGGATGTTGGGTGAGTTTAGGGTTTAAAGTTTTTAAGGTATAGGGTTTAGGGTTAATTTAAAGTTTATTGTTTAGGGTTTTAGCATTTTTTGTTTTTGGTCAGGGTTAGGGTTTAGAGTTTAAGGTTTATGATTTAGGGTTTAGGATTTAGAGTTTAGGGTTTAGGGTTTAGGGTTTAGGATTCAGGGTTGTAGGTTTAGGATTATAAGTTTAGGGTTGTAGGTTTAGGGTTTAGTGTTCAGGGTTTAGGTTTACGGTTTATTATTTAAGATTTAGGGTTTAGGGTTTAGGGTTTAGGGTTTAGGGTTTAGGATTTAGGGTTTATGGTTTTTTTTATAACTACATAAACTTGTAGGTTTAGGTTTATTTAGTTTATTTAGTTTATTTTTAATTTAATTTAATTTAAGTTATTTTTTATTTTTATTTTTATTAATTTTTTATTTTTATTTAGTTTAGCTTATTTATTTTAGGTTTATTTATTTTGGTTTAGGTTTTTTATTTTAGGTTTAGGTTTAGGTTTATGTTTATTTTTTAGATTAGTTTTATTTTTATTTTATTTTTTAGGTTTTTATTTTTTATTTTTAGGTTTAGGTTTAGGTTTTTATTTTGTTTGTTTAGGTTTAGTTTTTAGGTTTTCATTTTAGGTTTATTTTTAGGTTTTATTTTTTTGTTTAATTTTATGTTTATTTTCAAATAAATTAATTTTAATTAGTTCAGGGTTTTGGTTTAGTTTATTTTAGGTTTAGGTTTAAGTTTTATTTATTCCAGTTTAGTTTATTTTAGTTTAGGTTTAGGTTTAGGTTTATTTTTTTATTTTAGGTTTAGGTTTTTTTTAGTTTAGGTTTTAATTTTTATTTATTTTATTTAGGTTAATTTTATTTATATTTAGGTTTAAGTTTAGGTTTAGGTTTTGATTTAGGTTTAGGTATTAGTTTAGATTTTTATATTATTTTATTTATTTTATTTGATCTAGGTTTAGGTTTTTTTATTTATTTTATTTTTAGGTTATATTTAGTTTAGGATTTTTTTAGGATTTGTGATTAGGGTTTAGGGTTTAGTGTTGGTTTAGTGTTAGGTTTTAGGGTGTTTTTTAGGGGTTAGTTTAGGGTTTGCCTAGGTTTGGGTTTAAGGTTTAGGGTTGGGTTTTTTAGGTTTTTTTTAGGGTTTAGGGTTTAGGCATTAAGTTTAGTTTTGTTTTTAATTTATTTTAACTTATTTAGTTTAGGGTTTAGGTTTAATTTATTTTAGTTTAGTTATTTTAGTTTAGGTTTAGGTTTATCTAATTTTGTTTATTTTAGGTTTAGTTTTTATTTTTAGTTTTGGGTTTAGGTTTAATTTTTTATTTATTCTTAAGTTTTCCTTTTAAGTTTATTTATTAGGCTTAGGTTTTTATTTAGTTTATATTTTATTTTATTTTTGTTTTACATTTAGTTTTTATTTTTTTAGATTTTTTATTTTTAGGTTTATTTTTTTAGTTTATATTAGGTTTTTAATTATTTTATTTTAGTTTAGTTTTTATTTTTTATTTTATATTTTTTGGTGTAGGTTTATGTTTATGTTTAGGTTTTAGTTTAGGTTTTTATTTTATTTTATTTTATTTATTCAATTTATGATTTGGTTCTTTATTTATTTTATTTTTAGGTTTTATTTAGTTTAGGTTTAGGTTTTTAGGATTTTAGTGTTTAGAGTTTAGATTTTATGATTTAGAGTTTAGGGTTTGGGGTTTAGGGTTTAGGGTTTAGGGTTATACATTTGGGTTTAGGGTTTAGGGTTTACTCAATTTTAAGGTTTAGGGAGGTTTATTGTCAGTGGTGTGGATTGTTTGGGGTTTTAAGGTGTAGGGTGGAGGTTTAGGGTTGTTTGTTTAGGGTTGTAGGTGTGGTTTATGGTTTAGGGTTTAGAGTTTTGGATTTAAGGTTTAAGGTCTTTTTAAAAAAATATTAAATAAACCTGTAGGTTTAGGTTTATTTAGTATATTTAGTTTATTTATTATATATTTTTCTTTAGTTTATTTTAGTTTAGGTTTAAGATTATTTTATTTTGTTTATTTTAAGTTTAGTTTTTTTTAATTTAAGGCTTAGATGTTATTTTTTATTTTTTTTGGTTTTCATATTTTAGGTTTTTTTTAAGGTTTAGGTTTTTATTTAGTTTTTATTTTATTTTTTTGAGGTTTACAATTTAGGGTTTAGGGTTTAAGATTTAGGGTTTAGGGTTTAGGGTTCAGGGATTTTATGATTTAGGATTTAGGGTCCGTTAAGGGTAAAGGGCCAGTTTAGGATTTAGGGTGGTTTAAGGTTTAGGGTCAGGTTAGTTTAAAAAGGGTTTTATTTATTTAGGTTTTTTTATTTATTTTAGTTTTATTTAGTTTAGGACATTTTTTAGGTTTAGATTTATAGGGTTTGGGGAGGGTTTAGGTTTGGTTTAGGTTTAGGGTTTAGGTTTAGGGTTTAGTGGTTTAGTTTGTGGTGGTCAGTGGTTTGTGGTTTAGGTTTTAGTTTTGGGTTTAAGGTTTAGGGTTAGTTTAGAGTTTAGGTTTAGGGTTTTAGGGCTTAGGGTTTATGGTTTAGTTTTGGGTTTTGGGTTAGGGTTAGGGATTAGGATTTAGGGTATTGGGTTTACGGTTTAGGAGGGTTAGTTTTAGGGTACATTGTTTAGGGTTTTTTTTTTAAAAAAAAATTAATTAAACAAGTAAGTTTAGGTTTATTTAGTTTATTTTTTAATTTAGTTTATTTTATTTTTTATTTTTATTTAGGTTTATTTTTTATTTTTATTTAGTTTTGTTTATTTATTTTAGGTTTAGGTTTAAGTTTATGTTTATTTTTTATTTTAGTTTTATATTTTTTATTTTTAGGTTTAAGTTCTATTTTCATTTTGTGTCGTTAATGTTTTATTTTATTTTTTATTTTTTTTCTTTTATTTGATTTAGGGTTTAGGTTTAGTTTATTTTTTTAGGTTTAGGTTTTAGGTTTATATTTTAAGTTGATTTTAAGTTTTATTTTTTAGTTTAGGTAAAGGCTTATTATTAATTTATTTTATTTTATTTAGGTTTTTTATTCCTAGGTTTATTTTATTATTTTGGTTTAGTTTGGGTTATTATTTATTTTATTTGAGTTTTTTTTTTCATTTTTAGGTTTAGGTTTAGGTTTTATTTAATTTTATTTCATCACTTTAGGTTTTATTTCATTCTTTATTTTTTTAGGTTTAAGTTTATTTATTTATTTATTTTATAAGTTTTGAAGTGGTTTAGTGTTTAGGGTTTAAGGTATAGTGTTTAGTGAGGGTTTATGTTGTGTTTAGGGTTTAAAGTTTAAGGTTTTAAGGGTTAGGGTCGATCAGTTTAGGCTTTAGCCCAGGTGAGTTTAGGTTCAGTGGTCAGGCTTTAGTGGCTTTATTTGAGGTTTTAGGGTTTAGGTTATTTGGGCTACCTGGTTTAGCTTAGGGTAGATCAGTGGTTTAGGATTTAGTGGTTTAGGGTGTTTAGTGTTTTAGTGTTTAGGAGTGGTATTATAGATTTAGGGTTTAGAATTTGTGGTTAGTTGTGGGTGGGTTGGGTTTAGGGTTTAGGATTTAATTTTGTGGTTAAGGTTTAGTGGTTTAGGATTTTTTTTCAAAATTAAGCAAACCCAGAGGGTTTAAGTTTATTTAGTTTATTTATATATTTTATTTACGTTATTTTTTATTTATATTTACTTTAGTTTATTTAATTTAGTTTAGGCTTTTTATTTTTATTTTATTTTTTTTGGTTTAGGTGTTATTTTTTTATGTTTAGGTTTAGGTTTTTGTTTTATTATTTTAGGTTTAGGTTTTAGGTTTTTATTTTAAGTTTATTTTCATGCTTTAAGTTTTGGTTTAGTTAATTTAGTTTATTTTATTTTATTTAGTAGTAGTCAAGTTTAGTTTATTTTAGGTTTAGTTTTAGGTTTTATTTATTTTACTTTAGGTTTAGGTTTATTTTATTTTTTTTTATTTTAGGTTTAGATTTTTTAAAGTTTAGGGTTTAGGTTTTATTTTTATTTATTTTTATGTTTTATTTTTAGGTTTATTTTTTAGGTTTAGGTTTTATTTAGTTTTTATTTTATTTTACTTTAGGTTTATTATTTTTATTTTACGTATATGTTTAATTATATTTAGGTAACTTATTTTTAGGTTTATTTTATTTTTTACTTTAGTTTATGTTTTTATTTATTTTATTTTAATTTATTTAATTTTTATTTTGTTTTATTTTTAGGTTTAAGTTTAGGTTTCAGTTTTATTTTATTTTATTTAGGTTTAGGTATTTTTAATTATTTTGTTTTATTTTGTTTTAGGTATTTTTATTTATTTTATTTTTAGGTTTTATTTAGTTTAGGTTTAGGTTTTTAGGTTTTTAGGATTCATGGTTTAAGGTTTAGGGTTTAGGGCTTAGGGTTTGGGTTTTAAGGTGTATGGTTTAGGGTTGTAGGCTTTAAGGTTTAGTTTTTTTTTTCTTATTTTTTTCATTTTCTCATAAGGTTTATTTTACGGTTTTAGAGTTTCTTGGGGTTGGAGTTTGGGGTTTTAAGGTTTAGGTTTTTAGGGTTTAGAGTTTATAGGTTTAGGGATTTGTATTTTGTGGTTGGTTTAGGGTTTATGGTTTAGGGTTAGTTTTAGGATTTATGGTTTAGGGTTAGGATTTTTTTATTTATTTTATTATTATTTTTTTAAATTAAGTAAACTAGTAGGTTTAGGTTTATTTAACTTATTTTTTATTTATTTTAGTTTATTTTAGTTTTTATTTTTTTAAGTTTATTTTTTTATTTAGTTTACTTTATTTATTTTAGGTTTATTTATTTTAGTTTAGATTTTTTATTTTAGTTTATTTTTTAGATTTTGGTTTAGGTTTAAGTTTATTTTTTTAGTTTAGTTTTATTTTTATTTATTTTTTTAAGGTGTAAATTTTATTTTTTTTATTATTAAGTTTAGTTTAGTTTTGGTTTTTATTTTCTTTTTGTAGGTTTAGGTTTAAGGTTTATTTTTAAGTTTATTTATTAGTTTAGGATTAAGTCTATTGTTAGTTTATTTTATCTGATTTAGTTTAGGTTTAAGTTTAGGTTTTATTCATTATAGTTTAGTTTATTTTAGTTTAAGTTTAGGTTTATTTTATTTTTATTTTAAGTTTATATTTTTTTTTTAGTTTAGGATTTAGGTTTTAATTTTTATTTATTTTTAGGATTTATTTTAAGCTTATTTTTTAGGTTTAGGTTTTTATTTAGTTTTTATTTTGTTTTGTTTTAGGTTTATTTTATTTTTATTTTAGGTTTAGTTTTTATTTTGTAAGGTCATTGCAAGTGAAAGTTTAAGAACCCAACATCAATTATTAGTTTTAGAATTTATGATGATAGATTGTAAGAGGAAAAAGTAATCAAATTATTGGTTTAGGATTAGATGGGGACACTTTAAGAACACAAATAAAAATATTTTAAAGGGCAAGCTACAAAAGCTTAGAATTTGGGATGTTCATAAGGAAGCTAATGTTATGTGGGAAAGAGTAGCAAGTGAAATTAAGCAAGTTGCTAAAAATGTGCTTGGAGAATCAAAAGGAAAAGTTTCTTTCAATAAAAATACTTGGTGGTGGAGTCAGAGTGTGCAAAAAAAGATATGAAATAAGAAACATTGTTATAAAACTTGGTTTAGATGTAAAAACTTAGAGAATTGGGAAAGATATAAAGTGGTTTGTAGAGATTCTAAGAAAGCAATATATGATGCAAAAAATTTAACTTTTATTGATTTATATAATAGATTAGATACCAAAGAAGGTGAAAGATGTATAAGTTATCGAAATAAAGAGATAGGAGAAGTAAAGACCTGGTTCAAATGAGGTGTATTAAGGATGAAAATAGGAAAGTGCTTTTCTTAGAAAAGGATACTGAAAATAGGTGGATTAGATATTTTGATAAACTTTTCAATGAAGGATTTGACAGTACTACTGATTTTAGCAACCTTAATACCCTAAACAAAAATAAAGAATTTTTTTCATAATCGATAGTAAATCTGAGAAGCTTTAAAGAAAATGAAATGTAAAATATAGTAGGACCTGATATTCCAATAGAAGTGTGGAAATATTTAGAAGATTAAGGAATTTCATGGCTTACAAATCTTTTTAATGTTATTTTAATGTCTAAAAAGAGGTCAGATGAGTGGAGGAAGAGTTTGTTGGTTTCTATATCTAAGAATAAAGGTGATGCACAAGATTGTGCAAATTATAGAGGAATTAAGTTAATGTGTCATACATTAAAATTATGGGAGAGAGTAATTGAGCATATGATGTGATACAAAAAATTTCTCACAATCAGTTTGGTTTCATGTGTAGATCTACTATGGATGTTATACATTTGTTAAGAGGTTTGATGGAGAAATTAAGAGATAGTAAGGAGGATCTACATATGAAATTTATTAATTTAGAGAAAGCTTATGATAAAGTTTCAAGAGATGTTCTTTGGAGAGTTAGAATAGAAAGGAGTTAATATTGGTTATATTCAAGTCATTATTGATATGTAAACTAGAGCTGTTACTTGTGTCAAAATATAAGAAGGATTGACAAAATATTTTCCTGTGTCAGTTGGATTACATCAAGGATCAGCTTTAAGCCCTTATCATTTTTACTTTAGTTATGGATGTTCTTACTAGGCATTTGTAGAAAGATGTACATTGGTGTATGCTTTTTGCTGATGACATTCTTCTTGTTGATAAGACTAGAGAGGGAGTCTAAGAGAAACTTGAATTATGGAGGTCAACATTATAGTCTAAATGTTTTCATTTAAGTAGATCTAAAACTAAATATATGGAGTGTAATTTTAGTTGTAGAAGTTCTAGTGGTAGTGTTGTGACATTAGGTGAACAAGTCATTAATAAGAGTGAGTTTATTCATATTTAGGCTCTATTGTTCAAAATGATGGTGAAATAGATGGAGATGTTATTAGGAATTCAAGTGGGATGGTTGAAGTGGAGGAAGGCATCTGCCTCATAGAAAAGTTCCACTTAAACTTAAGGGAAAATTTTATAAGATGGTGGTAAGCCCTGCAATGAATTATGGTGCAGAATGTTGGCCAATAAAAGAGTAGCATAAGACTAATTTAAGTCTTACAGAGATGAGACGCCCTGGTGGATGAGAGGTTTTAATCTTAGAGATAAAATGTGAAATGTGTATGTTCTGGAAAAAGTTGGAGTAGCTCCAATGGCAGATACGATTAAAGAGAGACGCCTTAGATGATTTGGCCACATAAAGCATCAGCCTTCTGATGACCCAGTTAGGAGAGTAGATGCATTTAATTTTCCTTATGTTAAGAAATGTAGAGGTAGACCTAAAAAGACTTGGTTAAGATGTATAAAAAATGACCTTAGTATACTTAAATTAAATGAGAATTTGACACATAATATGACATAATGCAGACGAAGGATTCATGTAGCCGACCCCACATAGTGGGATAAAGGCTTGTTGTTATTGTTTAGTTTTTATTTTATTATAGTTTTTATTTATTTTATTTCAATTTAGTTTTTATTTTTTATTTTATTTTATTTTTATTCTTTGGTTTAAGTTTGGGTTTTGGTTCAGGTTTAGCTTATGTTTTTATTTTATTTTATTTTTTTATTTTATTTTGGTTTATGTTTTATTTATTTATTTTCTTTTTAGGTTTTCTTTAGTTTAGGTTTAGGTTTTGAGCTTTTTAGGGTTTAGGGTTTAGGGTTTGTTTAGGGTTTAAGGTTTAGGGTTATGAGGGTTTAAGGTTTAGGTTTTAGGTTTAGGGTTCAAGTTTTAGTTTAGGGTTTAGGGTTTTTTATTTATTTAATAGAGAACAAATTAAGATTAAATATTTCTTCTTTTTGATTTCATCAACCAAGTAACACAACAGGTTTTCTAAGACACAAGTGATGACATAGATCAAATATGGATAAAAATCATAGTTCTATAGAGCAAATCAAAAACCCTAGATAACTAGAACTGTCTCTACTATAAAGACAATTCCATAAGAAGCTGATCAGATCGACCATTCTTTATTTTTTTTAGTTCCCATCAGAACCACCCTGGCTTCTCGAGTAGTGGGATCCACCAACATATCCCCAATCTCTCCCACCACCACCACCATCGCTATAACCTCCATCACTCCTCCTGCCTCCATAACCACCACTGCTCAGACCACCACCTCCAGATCCCCCACCACCACCACTGTGATAACTACCACCTCTGCCTTTGCCTCCACTGCTAGATCTAGACTAATCCTGGTTGACAGCGATGTTCTTGTCATCAAGTTTTTGCCCATTCTAAGGGCTTAGGTTTAGGTTTAGTTTTATTAGGTTATAAAGTGTAAGTTTATTTTTTAAATTGTTTAGTTACTTTAGGGTTAGGTTTAGGGTTTAGGGTTTAAGGTTTAGGGTTTTATAGTTTATGCTATTAGGGTTTAGGGTTTAGCATTAGGGTTTAGGGCTTATGGTTTTTAAGGTTTATGGTTTAGGGTTTAGGGCTTAGAGTTTAGAATTTAACATTTATGGTTTTTTTTAATTAAGTAAACGGTTTTATATTTATTTATTTATTATTTATTTTAGTTTACTTTATTTATTTATTTATTTTAATTTTTTTAGGTTTATTTATTTTAGTTTTCTTTATCTTTAGTTTATCTTTATAGATATAGGTTTAGGTCTATTTTTTAGTTGATTTTTAGTTTTATTTTATTTTTAAGGTTTATGTTTTATTTTTTATTTTTAGGTTTAGGTTTAGGTTTATATTTTATCTTTCTAGGTTTAAGTTTTAAGTTTTTATTTTAGGTTTACTTTTATGTTTTTTTTAGTTTAGGTTTAGCTTTATTTTTAGTTTATTTTATTTTATTTAGTTTAGGTTTAGTTTATTTTTAGTTTTATTTTAGGTTTATTTTATATTAGTATAGTTTATTTTAATTTAGGTTTAGGTTTATTTTGTTTTATTTATTATATTTTTATTTTAGGTTTTGGTTTTTTTTTAGTTTAGGGATTAGGTTTATTTTTTAGTTATTTTGTTTTATTTATTTTGCATTTATTTTCGTGTTAGGTTTTATTTAGTTTTATTTTATTTTATTTTAGTATTTTTTATTTTTATGTCCATTTTATTTTATTTAGGGTTTTATTCTTAGGTTTATTTTGTTTTTTTTAGTTTAGGTTATTTATTTTATTTATTTATTTTTTGTTCATTTATTATTTATTTATTTTATTATGTTTTTAACATTTTGTGTTGGTTTTATTTTATTTTCTTTTAATTTTATTTATATTTTTTTATATATTTTATTTTAGGTTTTAGGTTTAGGGTTTAGGTTTAGGGTTTAGGGTTTTAGGTTTATTTGTGTTTGGCTAGTTTTAGGTGGTGAGGATCTATGGTTTAGGGTTTAGGGTTAGCATAGGTAGGGTTTTTTTTAAATTTTACAAGTAAATTTAGGGTTTATAGTATATATTTTATTTATTTTCACTTATCGTTTATTTCTATTTATGTTTATTTTTATTTTATTTAGTTTAATTTTATTTACTTTAGGTTTACAAATTTAGTTTAGTTTTTATTTTAGTTTATTTTATAGGTTTAGGTTTAGGTTTTATTTTTTTTAAGTTTAGGTTTTAGGTTTTTATTTTAGGTTACTTTTTAGATTAAGGGTTATTTTTAGTTTATTTTATTTTATTTTTGTTTAGTTTGGGTTAGTTAACTTTAGGTTTTAGGTTTTATTTATTTTAGTTTAGTGTATTTTAGTTTAGGTTTAGGTTTATTTTATTTTATTTATTTTATTTTTTATTTTAGGTTTAGTTTTCTTAGTTTAGGGTTTTTTTATTTATTTTAGGTTATCTTTTTAGGTTTATTTTTTTATGTTCAAGTTTATATTTAGATTTTTTTGTTTTATTTTAGGTCTATTTTAGGTTTATTTTAGTTTTAGTTTAGTTTTATTTTATTTAGTTTTATTCTTAGGTTTTATTTTGTGTATTTATTATTATTTTATTTATTATTTATTTTATTAACTGAATTTTAATTAGGTTTAGGTCCAAGTTCAGTCCATGTTTTACTTATTTTATGTTTTATCTTATTTGGGTTTAGGTTTTATATTTATTTTATTTTTAGGTTTATTTAGCATAGGTTTAGGTTTTTCAAGATCTTGTTTATGTTTATGTTTAGATTTAGTATTTAGAGTTTAGGGTTTTATTTTGTGGTTAGGGCCCAGGTTTTGTGGGCTCAGTTTAGGGCTCAGTGTTTAAGGTTTGGAGCCCAGGTTTAGTTAGCTCAGGCTAGTTGTTCATGGTTAAAGCCTCAGAGCCCAGCCTCAGTGGTTTTTGTGGCTCAGGGTTGATCCAGGTTAGTTTGGTTTAATGTTTAGGATTAGGCCCGATTTAGGGTGGTGTAGTGTTGGTGGTCACCATGCATAGGTGTGTCAGTTTGGTTAGGGTTTAGTGTTTGGTTAAGTGGCTCAGTGGTTTAGGGGCTCAGAGTTTCTTTAAGTTTAGGCCTGTGGCTCAGATTTAGTTTGTGTTTGGCCTTAATTTAGGGTTTAGGGTTTAGGGTTTAGGTTTAGGTTTTCATTTTATTTTATTTTAGGTTTATTTTATTTTTTATTTAGGTTTTGTTTTTATTTTATTTAGGTATTTTTATTTTTCAATTTAATTTAGGTTTCTAATTATTTTATTTTAGTTTATTTTTATTATTTCATTTTATTTTATTTTTAGGTTTAGGTTTATACATTTATGATTTTATTTATTTTATTTTACTTTTTTAATTAGATTTATTTTTTTATTGATTTTATTTTTATTTTTATTTTGTTTAGAGTAGATTTTAACCTTTTAGTATTTAGAGTTTAGGGGCCTTATTTGTACTCAGGGTCAGTGTTTAGGTTTTTAGTTAAGGCCCAGCCCATGGTCAGATGTGATTTTAGGGCCTGGTTCTTGTGGTTTAAGTTTGGCCCATGAGGGTTTAGGCCTGTGGCCCAATGCCCAGCCTGGGGTGAACTAGAACCTGTTGTGGCTACCTGTGTTCAGATCAACACTCAGGGCCTGTAGCCCAGCCTAGCCTAAAGTTTGGGGCCCAGGTCATCGGCTATGTCTTTAATTGGTTTACCAAGATAGTACTAGTCCCTGGGGTTTGTGGCCTTTTGTGGCCCAGGGTCCAGTATCCAGGTCAGTCAGTTAGGTCCAGAGTTTCACATGCCTCAGATTTAGGGCCTGTGGTTTAGGATCACATTTTAAAGTTTAGGTTTGGGTGGGTTTTAGGGTTTATGGAGGGTTTAGGGTTTATGGGTCTTTTAGGTTTGGGTTTTATGGGTTTAGGGTGTGGTTTAGGGTTTATGTTTTATGGTTTAGGTTTACTTTGCTTTAAGTTTTAAGTTTTAGGTTTAGGGTTTAGGTTTGTGGTTTTTTGGGTGGTTTATGGTTTAGGTTTAGGGTTTATGGATTAAGGTTTAGGTCTTGTGTTTCAGTTTTAGTTTAGGTTTAAGGTTTTTAGTTTATTTTTTTACATAGAACAAATTCAGATTCAAAATCTTATTTTTGATTTCATTAACCAAGGAACACACCATGTTTTTTAAGACACAAATGTCGACCTAGAAAAAAATGAGAGCGAATAGAGCAAATCAAACCTTAGATAACAAGAATCATCTCAACTATAAAGACAGTTCCATAAGCAGCAGATCGGATCGCCCGTTGGTCAGTTTCTCGAGTTCCCATCAGAACTACCCTGGCATCTCAAGTAGCGATTTAGGTTTATTAGGTTTTAGGGTTTAGGTGTATTTTTTAGTTTATTTTGCTACTGAAGGTTTAGGTTTAGGATTTTGGGTTTAGGGTTTAGGATTTTGGGTTAGTTTGTTTAGGGATTGTGGGTTTTGGTTTGGGTTTATGCTTTAGGGTTTAGGGGTTTGGGATTTAAGTTTTAGGGTTTAAGGTTTTTTAGGGATTAGGGTTTAGGGTTTAGGTTTGTCGGTTTATGATTTAGGATTTAGGGTTTATTATTTTTCTTTAAAAAAAATTATTTAAATCGATAGGTTCAGGTTGATTTAGTTTATTTAGCTTATTTTTTTTATTTATTTTAGTTTATTTTATTTATTTTAGTTTATTTTATTTTATTTATTTTTATTTAGTTTAGTTTATTTATTTTAACTTTATTTATTTTAATTTAGGTTTTTTATTTTAAACTTATTTTGTGTATAGGTTTAGTTTATTTTAGTTGAGTTTTATTTTTATTTTATTTTCAGTGTAAGTTTTATTTTTTATTTTAAGGTTTAGGTTTAGGTTTACATTTTTATTTATTTTTTTAGGTTTAGGTTTTATGTTTTCATTTTAGGTTTCTTTTTAGATTTTATTTTTAGTTTAGGTTTAGGTTTATTTTTAGTTTATTTTATTTTACTTAGTTTAGGTTTAGTTTATTTTAGGTTTAGGTTTAGGTTTTATTTATTTTAGTTTAGTTTAGGTTTAGGTTTATTTTATTTTCTTTATTTTATTTTTATTTTAGGTTTAGGTTTTATTTTTTATTTATTTTAGGTTTATTTTTTATGTTCAATTTTTTTAGTTTTTATTTTATTTTATTTTTTATTTTAAGTTTAGTTTTATTTAATTTAGGTTTTTATTCTTTGGTTTATTTTATTTTTAGGTTAGTTTATGTGTTTATTTATTTTATTTTAGTTTATTTTATTAGATTATTTTATTTTATTTTTATTTTAGTATTAATTTAGGTTTTTTTTTTTATTTTTTTATTTGAATTTAGGTATTTTTATAATTTATTTTATGTTTATTTAGTTTAGGTTTAGGTTTAAGTTTTTTAGTTTTTGGTTTAGGGTTTAGGGTTTACGGTTAGCTTAGGGTTTAGGGATTTTTTTTAAAAATTAAGTAAACAGATTGGTTTAGGTTTATTTAGTTTAATTTTTTTACTTATTTTAGTTTATTTTATTTTTTTATTTATGTTTATTTTTTAAATTTATTTAGTTTAGTTTATTTATTTTAGGTTTATTTATTTTAGTTTAGGTTTTTTATTTTTGTTCAATTTTTAGGTTTAGGCTTAGGTTTATGTTTATTTTTTAGTTTTATTTTATTTTAATTTTATTTTTTATTTTTGGGTTTAATTTTAGTTTCGTATTTTATTTTTTTAGTTTTAGGTTTTAGGTTTTTATTTTAAGTTTATTTTTAGGTTCTATTTTTTAGTTTATTTTATTTTATTTAGTTTAGGGTTTAGATTGAGTTTATTTTAGGTTTAGGATTAGGTTTTCTTTATTTTAGTTTATGTTTAGGTTTATTTTATTTTGTTTATTTTATATTTCTGATTAGGTGTTTTTTAGTTTATGGTTTAGGTTTTGGTTTTTATTTAGTTTTTATTTTATTTTATTTTATGTTTATTTTAGGTTTATTTTAATTTTATTTTACATTTAGTTTTTATTTTATTTAGATATTTTATACTTAAGTTTATTTTATTTTTTAGTTTAGTTTTGATTTTTATTTATTTTATTTTGGCTTATTTTGATTAGTTTATTTTATTTTATTCTTAGGTTTAGGTTTTTGTTTTTATTTAGGTTTTATTTTATTTTAGTTTTTTATTTTATATGTTTTTTTATTTATTTTATTTTAGGTTTTATTTAGCTTAGGTTTATGTTTTTAGGTTTTTAGAGTTTAGTGTTTAGGGTTTTGGGTTTTAGGGTTTAGGGTTTCAGGGTTTAGAGTTTAGGGTTAGGGTTTAGGGGTTAGGGTTTAGGGTTTTAATTTAGGCTTTTTTATTTTAGTATAGGGTTATTTAGAGTTTAGGGTTTAGTTTAGGTTTAGGGTTTAGGGTTTAGGGTTTAGTGTTTAGGTTTTAAGGTTTTAGGTAGTTTAGGTTTAGGGTTAGTTTAGTTTAAACTTTAGGGTTTAGGTTTAGGAGTTTAGGAGTTTAGGTTTAGGGTTAAGGTTAGAGTTTAATTTAGGTTTAGGGTTTAAGGTTTAGGTTTAGGTTTAGGGTTAATTTATGATTTAGGTTTTAGGGTTTAAGGTTTTTATGATTTATAGTTTATAGTTTATAGTTTATAGTTTAGTTTAGGGTTTAGGGTTTATATTTGTAGTTTAAGGTTTAGTTTAGGGTTTAGGGTTGAATTTTATTTTTCTTTTTTTTACTTTTTTATATATTTTTTTTTAAATTAAGTAAACTAGGTTTAGATTTATTTAATTATTTTATTTATTTTAGTTTATTTTATTTTTATTTTGATTCAAGTTTATTTTTATTTTATTTAGTTTAGTTTATTTATTTTAGTTTAGGTTTTATTTTAGTTTATTTTTTTAGGTTTAGGTATATTTTAGAATAGTTTTATTTTATTTTATTTTTAGGTTTAGGTTTTATTTTTCATTTTATTGGTTAAGGTTTAGTTTTTTTTTAGGTTTAGGTCTTAGGTTTTTATTTTAAGATTATTTTTAGGTTTTATTTTTTAGTTTAGGTTTAGTTTATTTTAGGTTTAAGTTTAGGTTTTATTTTAGTGTAGGTTTAGGTTTATTTTATTTTTATTTTAGGTTTAGGTTTTTTTAGCTTAGGGTTTAAGTTTTATTTTTTATTTATTTTTAGGTTATATTTTAGGTTTAGGTTTTTATTTAGTTACATTTAGCGATGAAGACTTACTCTTAGGGACAACTGAGCACAACCACCTCTTTACATTATAGTGGATGTTGGCATATATAGGCTATCCAGAGTTCCAGTTTACCTAGGTGTATCAGTAAAGATTATGAGTCTAAGAACCCTTGTGAGGATCATCCCAAACTCAAAAAAGAAGGATGTTGAGAGGATTCAATGAACAAAGAGACCTTGTGGTTTATTTTTTTATTGAGGGACACAGTCTGAGGGTACTTTTGAGTTGATCGGGTACAACATTGAGGTATGATTTACTATCTCGAAAGATAGAAGCATCACCCTACAATGGACCTAATCACGTAATAAGCACACCTAAGGCATGATGGGTCTTCGAATGTAGCAGAGATTTTTCCCCTACCTTACATAGATGAATAAAGTAGGGTTTATATTAAACTAGGCTCTTAAGTTCCCTATATAGGTAAGCCTCCATAGTTAATTACATCTTAGGAAATGAATTTTCCTAAGAATACACTCGATTATAGTAGACAATTATCATCTCCAAATATTTCAAGGTTATACTATCAAAGGATTGGTTGTATTTGGAAAATCAATTGGAAAAGTTCAAGGAGAAGACTTACTTTTGGAATCCAAATGAAATAAGTATGAAATGCTCATGATACCAGGAAGCCTACTGAGCATTCTAATCTATCCTATGGTTGGGCTTTATAATTTTAAAGTTGAAGAGATTTATATGCTTTGAGTTAAAATTTAATTAGATTACTAGTGCTTATAATGCACCAACAAAAGGTTGTAGGAATGCTTAAGAGGTGAGGATTTATGCTTTTAGCCCGACAAAAATAGCTACCTCAAATCCTAAATCTAGGGAGCTTTAGTAAGAACTAAAACATGACCTAAATCTAAGCGACAGGTGGACATAAGGGTTTACCTTAACAAGAGAGAATAAATTGTTTGACTTCTGGACTTATAACCTCAGGGTGGCCGCCAGCTAACTCCTCCTATGATTTTAAAACTATGTAGTCCGGTCTTATGAATTACATGATAGCTAAGGTTGTTATTTAATTAGAAAGAGACTAAAGTCCAAAACACACTCCTTAATAGACTAGGGCATGAATGGTAAGAGCATATGACTTAATCTATAGATGCAAAATATTTTCAACTTTTATTTCACTTTAGACACATTATTTGGTAGAGGCTTTAGGATTTCTTATGCATAAATGCATGATGAAATAGGTTATGGGTCAAATCAGCTAGAAGAAGGTGTTCTCCAACACAAGGGATGCCCTCACATGTCAAGCATTCCTTTATTGTGCAAGGATGGAAATCTATCATGTTTAAGAGAGAAAGAATATACAACCAAACAACTAAGGGATTTATAAATCTTTTAATTATCTTATTTATTTCTTAGGCTTTATGATGAGGTTATGAGTTGTTTAAAATTTAGTTATGAGTGATTAGTTGGGTAGAAAAGTTAGTTTTATCCTAAGAGCCTAATCATATCTAATCCGCACATTAAAGCATCAATCATTTAAGAAACTATGAAAAGTATGTCATCCTAATGCTTAATGTAAATATAACATCAAATAATTATATAAACTATCATAAAAGAATAAAAGGCCGATGTGGTTGGGTACCACTGTATAACCTGAAGAGAGAAAAGATGGGTAGCTGAGCTCTACCCTTATACAACTTGGAATATGAAAGAATAATTATAATTGTATTAAATGCTATGGGGGTCTTCTTTCTTCATATCTATTTTTTGATTTTGCTCCTCTTTGATTTGGATGGTGCTTGCATCAAAGGCATCACAGGGGATGCCAGGACAAAGCCTTCTAGCCATTGCTCATCGTAATCCCCCATAGCACTAATCCTAATTTGTATTGTAAAAATTACATTTATGTGGGAAAAGTAAATCTAACTACACCTGCAAAATAGTGGTTAGCTAAATATACATATAATCCCAATCAACTATATTTATAATTTGGACTTAGCACCCTACGCATGGGTAACTAACCCCACCTATCCTAACTTTGATTATGCTTAAGGATTTAAGCAACCTAAAAAAAACAATCACATTTATTTTTAAGCATCCCCAAGCATAATTCCACTAGAAAACATGATTAGGCTAATATTGATCTATCATCAAATCTACAAAACATACACCTAAAATATACATCATAAAATAAAATATACATCACATCACACCATCTAACTATAAGTGGTGACTTAATTGTAATGTCTATATTAAGGCTTGTGGTAAGTCTTGTTAAGAATTAGTGTTGTATTTTATAAGTGTAGAAGGATTCAATTTAACATGTAAGGTTGATTTCTCTTGAAGTAGTTTAATTGATTTGAGAATTTTAATTTGTGTTTTCTTTTATTTCATTTGATTACACTTAGCAACTAAGTATTATAAAGAAAGGAAAAGAGGATTCCCTCATTCATCCCTACCTTAAGTCACTTTCTAAAGCATATTAATTTGATTTAGTTCTCTTTAGTGAATGACTTATTAAATGATTTAATTAACCCTAAGTTTAGGTTCACTTTAAATAATCCTATTCAAAATAAAAGGCATCTTAAGATTAATTTAATTCAATTACTACCACATGACATATATTAAATAATTCCTTTCCATCACATCTAACATGCATGTGATTTAATCCTAAGTGTATCTATATATGCAACATATTTTAGAACACTTAAATGATGAATGTGTATGTATGTTTAGAATTCATATTTTATTTGAATGAATTATTTAAACATATTAATTTAAAACTTTATCCAAATTCTTATACAAAAGGACATAAGAATGAAATTAAATAGCATGTGTTAAAATAGGAAGTGAGGTAATCAAATGACCTCCTTGGAGCTAGCTAAAGCCTCATACTCTTGATGTCCAAACTATATACTCATTTGCATTCAAACATATGTAAATTCGTATACATGAACATATGAAGTAAGCTCCAAATCATATGGCTAATTAATTCAACCACTTACTCAATTACGAATATATGCAATTTTCATGTAAAATGGGATTTTCATTCACTAATCACATATACATATGCATGTACAAAGATATAGGCAAGTGCATTGTTGTTAAACCAAGAAAGTGGTAATCAAATGACCTCCTTGGGGCTAACTAAAACCTCGTATTCTCGAGATGCTAGACTACATACTTGTTTTACATGGACAGACATGGATGTATACATAAATGAGTGAAAGAAAACCATGCAAAGATTGTATATTTTTTCTTGCTTGAATAATTTGTATATATGAATTAAAGCTCTATCTAAATTCTAATGTTGAAATACATAAGAATGAAATCAAATGTGCCATTGTTAAACGAGAGATAATCAAATGACCTCCTTGGGCTAGCTAAAAGCCTCATGTTCCGGGATGTCCGGACTATATACCCATTACCATTCAATCTTATATAAATCAACACATGAATAGGAAAGAACTCAACATTCATACACTTAAGCTATAAGCACATGCATTTCTTTTATTTTTATAACTAGCAACATAACACATATTATTATTCATTTATAAGATTTTGAAAAATACATTTGGATTTAATAATGATAATAACCACACATATATTAAATTAAATCAACACATGGAAGCTTACATAAATGAAATCCATTTTATTTTACTTGATTTTCAAAATATGGATGCATGAATTCAAATGACATAACAAATTTAACATGATTCGAAAGTGGACAATCAAATATAAGCATGTGATTCATTCAACTAAACTAGTTCTTCAGGACAATCAAATCAAATAAGATTAATTAAAGCAAATCAAAGCTTCTTTATTAATTAAGTTTTGGATTTGATTTGATTTAAAGAGAAGACAAATCATCAATTGTTATTTTAAACCCATTCCCACATTAGTGATTTGATTTAATTTAAGGAAATGTAATTAAGTTGATTTTATGGGTTAATTAAGTTGAACCCTTAATTAGATGAATTAATTACCCTTACTTATTTCACCTTAAAGTAATTAACTAAATATTATGAGCCAACATGATATGCATGGAAAATAAACTTGTAATGATCTAGAAATAAAAGGGGCTAATGCAATTGGCTCATAATTAATAGTTAATTAGATTAAGGGACTTAATAATTACTCTTATGGTTTTCCCACATGTGGACTAACCATAATTTCATTAAACTCTTTTGGGTTATTAAACACCTAAAGATCTACCCCATGATTTAATTAAAGGCGATATATGATTTCAATTTGATTAAGTGATTTAATTAATTAGTTAAATCTTAATTAATTTCATTTTAAAGATGGTGAAATTAACTTGGGAAAGGGGTTCCAACCTATTCCTTAGTTCACTTTTGAACAATGATTAATAAACTTAATTAGTCAATTTTGCTACTATTCATGAGATTAATTAATTATTTTAACTTAAAAGTAGTTTATTGGTCAATTTTCTAATTAAGTGAGCAATAAATCCCAAGAAAATCATGGGGCGAGGTCATCCCATTAAATTAACCATAAATTTGGGATTAAACAAGTAATTAGTAATAATAATTAATTTTGTAATTAAATTAATTACTATTCAAAATTAGTTAAGATCATTCTTAATTAATTCTCCTCTAAAATACCTTTAAAATAAGTATTTATTTGCATTTTTTATTTCTCTAAGATTTTTTATGATTTCTAGAAGTTTTAGCCATTAAAAATGATTAATTAAGCCTAATTAAAGCTTAATCCTATTGACTCTATGTGGCATGCTGACGTGACATGCTTTCCATGTGGTTCCATGGGATGAGCTACTTAAAACTTATCTTACTCAGTGCCTATGTGGCGATGGTAGACGTGCTTTCTTGTCTGCCATCCGATCTAAGATCGGATGGTTATAATTAATCCCATAGCTTAATTGACTTAAATTATATAGCGGATCTAATCATGATCTCCATTCTAATCATGAGAATGGATGGTGCGTGATCTAACGTCACGCGAGTGAGGGAGAATGGAGTTCATCCACATTTGCTCTCTTGATCGGTACAAGCTTCGGATCAACTCTAAAGGGATCCCACACCTTCATGACATCGATCGAAGGGGATCTAATGATCAAGATCACCCAAGATGCAAGTTTTCTTCAAAAAGCTCCAACCCATTTTTTCCTAAGGATCGGTTTTGGAAGCATACCTCATCGGAGCTCAAGACTGGCGATTGGAATGATTGATGAAGCTTCATCTAGTGGAAATGAAGCCCTGTTGCATAGCAATTGGATCAATTCCTTGACGTTCACTCAGAAGGCCATGAACTAATGATTTGGAGCTTGACTTTGATCAAAGTCCCAGTTTAGGTGCTTGAAAGCTTGGGAGATGATTCACTCTTGCTTGATGAGTCCTAGAGAAGGTGTGTACAAAGTTAATTTGAGTTTGATGGAGAAATGAGAAGTTAGGTAAAATGGGAGTGTTTTATTTTGAGGATGGGAATGCATTTTTTTGATCAAGGCTTGAGGAGCTTACGGAATGGCTCTAGCATCTTGGGTAGTTAGGGGCTCGAGGAATTTTTGTGTGTGTTTGAGTGGAAACAAGGGGTGTATACCCCATTCATCTTGATAGTGGGATCAGGTTTGGCTTCTAGGCCGTCCATCCATCTCGAGGGAGTGGGTGGCAAGGAGGAGGTGAGTTGGCTGCTTGGTTGGTTGAAGGTGTGGAGGTGGGCGCTGGAGGAATCATGGGTGTCTATGTGTTTCAAATGCTCCAATGGAAGGGGTGAGGTGATTTCACCTCCCATGGGTCATAGCTAGACCCCTTAGGTCAGGTTGGGCAGTGTCATAGGTGGACCATTGGGAGAGTACCAAGTGGCCAAGGAATGGAAATGACCACATACATGGGTGATTTGTCTTATGTGATGCCTTGAGGGTAGAATGATCATTTGGCATTGGATTTGATTTGGAAGATTTGAAATGACCCAAAGTGGTTAGCCCAAATTTCAAGTCAATTTGAGTTGATTTGGTTAGGTTTGGCTCAATTTAACTCATTTAGGTCAAATCAGGTTAGGTTAGGTCAAGTTGACCAATTGGTCAAATTGGGTCAAACCAAGGGTTTGGTCAAGTTCATATGATCATTTGGGATGTTTTGGTTCAATTGGTTTGGTTTTGTTGGGCTTAGATTTGATTTTGGCTCATTTGAATTCATTTGGGTCAAATGGGTTAAGTTGACCTATTTGACCAAATTGGCCAAATTGGCTTGGCTTTTGTGTTGGTTTGGGTTTAGTTAACCAATTGAAGATGATTATAGGCTATGGTTTCAATTAATTTGGATTTGGTTTTGATTTAGGCCGGCTTGACCTTTAGGTCAATTTGGGCTAAAGGTCAAGGTTCAATTGGTCCAATCATGGCTTTTGGTCAGTTCAACAATCAATTTGGAATGAACTTGAACCATTGGATCAATTTGGTTTATATTTTGATTTGACCTAATTTGGTCTTTTAGTTCAATTTGGGTCAACTTGGGTCAAGAGTGCCAATTTGTTTTGGTTTGACTCAATTGAAGGTCAAGTCATATTCAAATATTGATTTTTATTTGGTATGAATCATTGGTTTCAAGGGATTTAGCTTAGGTTACAATTTGGCTAGTTTGGGTTCATATGAGTTAAGAGGTTGGCTTGGTTAAATGACCAAGTTGACTTGGTTTTACCTAATTAATGACAATTGATCAACCTAGGGTGATCAATAATCATGATAGGAGGTTTCAATGGGCTTGGTTCAATCTAATTTAGGTAGGATTAGAACTTGACTCAAATAGGTCAAATTGGCCACTTTGGGTCAAGTGGACCAATTGGGTTTAGTTTGCTTTATTTTGGGTTGAGTTTAATTTAGTTGAGTTTATATATGAATTTGGGATTAATATATAAATTCAATTGCAATTGGCTTGGGTTCAAATGGGTTTTGGTTCATTTGAACATTTCAAGTCAAAAAGGATAAGTTGGGTTTGACTTGGGTAGAATTTTGGTTTTGCTTGATGATTGTAGATTTTATTTATATTTGTGAATATTATTCAAGGTATGATTATTCATGAGAAAATGAATTGAATTTGGGTTTTGGAATGAAAGAATTCGGTTATGTCCATGGAGTTGGGTCATATGGCTTCGGTTTGGATTTTGATTTGATTTGATTTAATTTTTATAATTTAAATGTATTTTTCATTTAAATTTGTGAAGATGATTGAAAATATCATTGATTTATGAAAAACACAATTAAGTTTGACTAGATTTGGATTAATATTCGGCTAAGTCCATGGGTTAAGTCAGATGGCTTAAGAAGGGTTTTGATTTAATTTGATTTAGTTTGATTTAGTTTTGATCATTTGAATGTAAATTTGATTTATATTTAGGAAGATGATTGAAGATATAAATTTATTATGAGAAAATCAATTGAATTTGGATTGATTTGGATTAAGATTTGGCTAAGTCCATGGGATAGGTCATATAACTTAGGAAGGGTTTCAAGTTTGGATTTGATCATGGGCTTCAATCATTTGGTTTTAGAATTTGGGTTTGGATTTGATTTGAATTTGATGTTTGAATTGAACTTGAGGTTTGGTTTGAGAAGGTGATAG
The DNA here is from genome assembly GCA_021442155.1 of Cymbidium sinense. Taxonomy (NCBI): domain Eukaryota; kingdom Viridiplantae; phylum Streptophyta; class Magnoliopsida; order Asparagales; family Orchidaceae; genus Cymbidium; species Cymbidium sinense. The sequence goes on along the minus strand of CM038214.1, from coordinate 260,637,197 downwards.
ATTGGATTTGGGTTGTAGGGTAGGTGCATTATCTAATCCACACAAGGCATAACTAATCATGGTTAACCCTTCTAAGTCTTTAGGCTTAGGTTAAGTGTTTACCTAATTGTTAGAAGTATCTTATGACTAGGGAAGTCTTAGTGTCTAGAAGACTCTAAGTCTAAGAAGGAAGATTGAATCCGCACTCCAAAGTGAGGTCAAGGGACTTAGGCTCCATCTGTTGCCCTTGGAGATAGATGATTGGAAGATGAAGCCAAGTTTCACATTATAGACTTCGGATACATCTTTCAGCACTTTGCTTGGGGACCATGGATACATGAGAACAACATAGTTCCATCCTTTCTACATCGTGTATGAAGTTTGTGAGAGGTGAGATCATACTGTCAAAGGAGATCTCAAGCCATTTATAGTTCATGAGGTTGCATATATGAGGATGCGACTTACTACCTCCTCAAAATCAACAAGTCTATTCTTGTGAACTTGGCCAAAGTTTAAAAATAAAAGAAAAAAAAAATAAAATAAAAGAAGAAAAATAAAAGAAAAGAAAAAAGAAAAGAAAAAGAAAAAAAAGAAAATAAAGGGAGAAAAATAGACTTGGAGGAGGAAGTGGAGCGACATTAGATTCCCCATAGTTTGTTACTCCATTCAACATATGGGTAGGACGACCTCCACTAGAGGAAGAGGCTGTTAGGTAGTCTAGGGGTGGAAAACCTCCATATTATTAGATAGAAGATATGTCCAGTACTAGAGTACACCTATCATATAGACTTAGAATCTAGTTCATAGGATGAGTCTTATATGGTTAACACACCGGCTCTCTTCTCAGTAGTAGATTCCTTGGAGGTGACACTTGAGCTAGATAGTGATGAAGACTAGGCTCAAAAGCAAAGCATAAGTGTATCCAAGTCTATATGTGAAATAATTAGGCATCAGTTGGGAACCTTAGCTCTAACCTCACTTTCCTCTCAAAAGGGTTTGGTAGTTAAGAAAGCCCATAAGTCATCCAGTGTGAGACTCAGGTTCTTTCTAGGAGCATCATCCTTCAAGTCAAGAAGTTGATGTAGAACTTGAGATGATGATTCAAATAAAGATTTAATAGAATTACCTTTTGATTAGTACTTTCCTTGTGTTCATAATTTAGCAAAGAAAGGGTTAATCCCACATACTTGGTCAAAGCACAAGTCAAACTACTTTGAAAGAATTTGGAAGAACAAATGCAAAAGCTCTCAATCAAGAGACTAGGATTTAATTAATTGATGATGATGATTGCTTAGTCATTACTAATCATTTGAAATCTGATAGGTTCTTTTCAAATTACACTAACTCATATGAGGAGCTATGCTTAAAAAATTTAGATGATCCAGATGATTTTGAAGTCAAAGATGCACCACCAGAATTTGAAAAAGAGACCAAGTCAACCATCGATGAGCTCAAGGAAATCAACTTAGGAACTGAAGAAGATCTACGCCCAAGATACATCAGTTCTTTGTTGAATGAAATTGAAACCAATGACTTAGTTAGGCTATTGACTGAGTTTAAGGACTACTTTGCATATATTTATGAAGAGATGCCTGGATTGGCTCCTGATATAGCAGTCCATAAACTAGCAATAGAGCATACTACTAACCCTATCAAGCAAGCTCCTAGATGCATGCGATTAGACATTGAACAATAGGTCATTTATGAAGTCAAGAAATTGATCAACTCTTGCTTCATCGAGGAAGAAAAATACCCTACGGTTGATCATCCCAATTAAGAAAAGAATGGCCACATTTATATATGCATTGATTTTAGATTTAAATAAGTCATGTCCAAAGAATTTCCATTACCAATCCGGTGATGGTGACATTGCCTCATCTCATGCGGTCTTCTCTTTCATGGATGGCTCATCGGATATAACAAATAAAGATGGCCCGAAGATGAAAGAAATGCTATTTTATAACCAGATTAGAATCTATTTATAAGGTCATGCCTTTCCTTAAAATCTGGTGCTACATGCCAGTGGGCTATGACTTGAATCTTTGGTGAACTCATTTATCATCAAGTCGAGTGCTATGTAGATGATCTCATGGTCAAAAGTAGAGAAAAGGAAGACCATCTCTTTGACTTGAGAGTAGTTTTTGAGTTAAGATAATTTAACCTCAAAATGAACCCCACAAGTGTCCATTTTGAGTAGCGAATTCCTTGGGTTTGTTTCGACACCAGGAATCAAAATCGATCGAAGAAGATCAAGTGATATTAGAAATGCCACCCCATAAGTTTAACTCAACTCGATCATTCCAAGGGCAGTTGGGGTATCTAAGATGCTTTATATCTAACTTATCCGGAAGATGTTAGCCATTTTCAGCACTTATCAAAAAGGATGCCAAGTTCAAGTGGGATGACAAGTGTGAGCATGCCTTTGAAGATATCAAATATTACGATGTCCTTTGCCGTTCTAGCACCCTATCGGGCAATCATACTTTACACTGCTACGTTAGATGACTCCCTTGGTGCTTTGTTGGCCCAAGCCAATAATGAAGGGAAGGAAAATGCACTCTACTACCTCAACCATAGTCTAATCCCTATTGAGGCTAATTATTCATCCGTTAAAAAGCATTGCTTAGCTTTAATCTTTGCATCCCAAAAGCTACAACACTACATGCTTCCTCATAAGGTGAACTTAATTTCTAAGATCAATCCACTACAGTATATCATAACATGGCCAACGCTATCTGAATGGTTGGCATGATAATCCATGATCCTCTTATAGTTTGACACTGCCTTCATACCTTTATGCGTGAAAGGACAAGCTAGGATTTCTTAGCAAACACCCATTTCAACTAACTCCACTTTGTGATGATCTCCCGATGAATCATGAACATAGGGATACTAGCATTCACCATTGGGACATATACTTTGATGGTGTGGCTTCCTCTCAAAGGAGAAGAACCATAATCTACTATTCCGAAAGCGGAGAGGAATAGTTCTCTTAACTTTGCGATGTGATGAAATTCTCATATCATCTATCAATCCTTGCAACAATGAAGCTGAATATGAGGCTTTGATTGTGTCAGAGTTAGGTTACTCTAAGCATCAAAATATCTATGGATTCTTAGCTAGTTATCAACCAAATCATTGGGTCTTATAAGGTTAGAAAGCTAGCTCCATCACTACCACAAGTACACCTTGAAGTTGTTGGCAATCCTAGAGGTTACCATTTATAAGATTCTCGAGGAGAGAACATCATAGCATATGCTTTAGCCAAGCTTGGAGTTGGCTGGAGGATGAGTCCATATCAATAAAGGTCAAAATAGACAAGTCTTATCCCTTATTGATATTGAACTCATCAAAGGTACTCTCTTGAAGGGAGGTTGTCATTGCCAAGAAGGATGAGGTAGATTTGGAGGTAACCATTCATGGATTACCTAAATAAGGTAAACTACCTCAAAGAAAGTCCCAAGCCATCAAATACTTTTTATGCTCTTGTGGATGGTGTCTGT